>CM032477.1:20793793-21359390 GCA_019059595.1 Marasmia exigua | reverse complement strand
CACCCCAGACAGAATACAATAAGTTAGGACGGAGCTGCGCCATAGATATTTAGGTTTAGACCGTAAAAGACGATTCAGAGGCCTACATACCGTAATCTTTTAAAGTCCCAATTAACTTCTCGTTCTCGTCTGAGTACTCTATGGATTATGCCATATAACGTTGAGCACATGACACCAGATATTTGTGCTGGATACTTTCTCAAGATTAGGCAAGTACAAGACCCACAGATTCATTAGAACATTGATGTATACTTATTTTAAAGTCGGACGGGCTGGCCATTTTTTCATACTTGCTGAAGTAGATAAAGTTTGCTTTTCTGAACATTTAATGATATCAGATGTATTATTTAGCCACTTAGCGATCTTAACCAGTCCCCTTCGGTTTGTGACTTTAGGTCACAATAGTTCTTTGCTGCAATACAATAGCTGTGTCACCTGCGTATGAAAAAATTTTTACAACCGTCTAGTTGCAGGTTACAGAGACTATTGATATAGACAAGAAACAAGAAACAAGGTCTTTTCAAATAATATGGTAATTACAATATCATTCTTATACAAATTATGATTACAGTGACAGTATGATATACAATGCTTATAATCAATACCGTTTAGATAAATCGTCAAAGAAAAATTATGAAATGAATTATACATTAGAGGACAGGCGAAGAGATCAACATGTACTATAATCCTTATCATTCAAATAATCATCTACTTTATAGTAGCCTTTCTGCATTAGGCAGTTTTTTACATGCAACTTTAAACTTATGTACAGGTAAATCAATTATATTTTGAGGTAACTTATTAAACATTCTAATGAAAAATACACACATTTAAATTTAGAAATATACATATATTTTTAAGAGCACATAATACCTACTTACTATAATAACATACGCGGAGCAATTATAGCAATTTATCTTACAAGACTAGCAAAAAAAAGGCACGGTCCCAGTTTGTGATTGTAACATTCACTCAATAAGAAAAAATCTTCTAAAATATACAAAATAATCAATACACGTGATCGCCTCTGTATGAAAATTTGAATTTTTTTCATTAAAATTTCCAAAAGTTTTAAAACAAATGTTCAAAATGGTTTGTAGAACACGTGGTTAAAGGGATGTAAATGTTCAATTATACAACCTGTATAGTAGGCACAGGCGGCAGCAATCACTTACTTACTCGTACCATCAGGGACCGTCTTCCCATTTGCCTCCCTTTTATTTAGAAAAACAATTTTTTCGAAATGGTCTCGGATCTGGGTGGTGTTTCGTACGTTTCCCGTACGGGAACAGTACGTAGGTTCTACAGAACTCAGGTACGTGGTAGAAAGTTTCGCGAGAAACGCACAGTATTAGATCGCCATCTATCGAGATGATGAGGATGGAATGTCCTCCTTAAGTCGTGGCATTAGCTGAGTGAGCTCCTTTTTGTTACGCACCGCGACACCACACTGGACACAATGTATATATTGCCCAGCCGATTTATTTAAACACGTACTTCTGTTTTTTTCCTTTGTTTTAAGTGTTATTTTTACTTTTGTTCAAATTTCGCCTGTTTGTTTTATTATTATTTTTATGTTTGTAATGATGTGTGTCGTGGTGTTGAACAAATAAATGTTTTTATCTTATCTTATCTGAATGACAATCGCTTACTTTATCATTGAAAAGAAAATAAAACTGCATTCATAGTTTTTTTGAACTGTGCATGTATTGCATGGGAATCGAACCGGAGAAAAACAATTGGCTTCTTTATTCGGCCAATCGATACAGTAATTTATACAGATTTCTTAAAGGAATCTTAGGACTTACACTCGTATGTCGTGAAAAAATCTTATAGTCTTAGGACGCCCTGTATACACCGGTTTTTTTAGATCAACAGTAATAAACGAAAAAGTCAGCTGTTCCATACAAAATAGAATTTCCACCCGCCAATAACGAATGGAACAGGTGATTTTTTAACCCCCGACGCAAAAACGACGGGGTGTTGTAAGTTTGACGTGTCTGTGTGTGTGTGTGTGTCTGTGTGTCTGTCTATGGCATCGTAGCTCCCGAACAAATGAACCGATTTGGATTTTGTTTTTTTTTTGTTTGAAAGATGAATAACGAGGGAGTGTTCTTAGACATGTTGGATAAAAATCGATCCAAGATGGTCGCCGTCACAAAGATTTGGATTTTATGTTTTAACACAACTCCCACAATATGGGTATCAAATAAAAGGGCTTGAGTAGCAGAATATATTAATTGTGAAAAATTTCAAATCCAAGATGGCCGCTGGCAGAAAATGACGAATAACCTATTTGTTGTTCTTACTGCCTCTATATAGGTATCAAATGAAAGAGCTTTAGTTGTGTCGGGGGCTTTTCAATTTTCAATTAAATTTTTACTGCTAATATTATTGATCTAACATGCTATACGGACCCCAATTCTCGAGCTCGTGACATTTATTTTTAGGTTTTCAGGTGATATCCGCCATGTTTTCAAAATATCACAAGCACGAGAATAGGGCTCCTGGAGCCCAATTCTCGTACTCGTGACATTTTGACAACATGGCGAATATCACCTGAAAACCATACAAAAAACAATATATTTTAGTGATGTATGTCGTATGAAAATAAATATCACAAGCACGAGAATTGGGCTCCTGTTATGAGGTTTTCGGGATGTAAATGATAAAAAAATGACGGTGTATAGATGTATTTTGTAGCTTCCAGGGAAAATACCTTCAAAGCTTAGAATCAGGCCGGGTGAGCTGGAAGAGGAAGCTAAAGCCATAATTTTAGTTTAATGGACAGTAAGGTGCATAAAATCGTGTTACGTCGAAGGCGCTTTTCACAAATCGATTCTTCGGTGGCTAGATATCTTTCATTCACGCCAGTATAATAATAATATTCTCCAACCGATTTCGGCGAAGGAGGTCAATCTTAACAATCAGCCATCTACGCACGATATATTGTAGTGATCAAGTGTGTGCGCAAACACAAGTAAAGCGACTTTAAAGCGACCGCTGCGCTTGGGGTCCCAGGTACGATCCCCGGGTCGGGCCAAAATTTGTACCTAAGTTTTTCTGTTAAGAAATTCTTAGGGTCAACCCGGAGTCTGGAAGTTGGCGGTCTTGTACCCCGTGCCTCGGAAAGCACGTTAATCCGTTGGTACTGCGCCCGGTCCCTCTCCGGTCGTGTCACATTGGTTTCCGAGAGTGCACTTGTGTTTGCGCACACACTTGAGCATTATAATATATATCCTGAGTACGTGGCTGATCGAACTATCGATACTACCGATTGTCAGCTATGTTTCGATAGTATTGCTGCCCTATTAAATATCGATAGTACCGATAGCATTAGCGTTATCAATAGTATTGATCTTATTTTACTATCGATATAATCGATACTATTGACAAACAGTAACACTATCGGTAGTCTATCGATAGTCGATCGATAATGGACTATCGATAAACAACACTAGAGTGCTATGTCTATGCCTTCGATACGGTACGGGAGTTACGTCATGTGTACCAATTTTGACATTCCTAAGTGTTTGAATTCAGAATGTTTTTATTTCTACACTTCTTGTACTACAGTGAACATCATCATCATCATCATCAGCAACCCACACTCGTCCACTGCTGGACATAGGTCTCCCCTAGTGCACGCCACTGCTCCCGATTTTAGGCCACTCTCATCCAGCCCACACCAGCCAGCCTTCGAATGTCATCATCCCATCTTGTCGCAGGGCGTCCTACACTACGCTTACCGAGTCGCGGTCTCCACTCGAGGACTTTACGGCCCCAACGGCTGTCAGTTCTACGGCTAATATGACCAGCCCACTGCCACTTCAGTTTGCTAATTCGGTGGGCTATGTCGGTGACTCTGGTTCTCTGTCGGATTACATCATTTCTGATGCGGTCCTTCAGAGATACTCCGAGCATAGCCCTTTCCATAGCTCTTTGAGCGACTTTGAACCGGTGGACTACAGTGAACGCAACCCGCTAACTAAAACAACGTCTCGTCGCCAAATTAAGTTCACAAGTCTCCGCTTGTAAAAGTTTCCTTGAATTTGTTGTTGTTCTGCAGTTTAGTCAAGACTCGAGATAAGTTTAGCGCGCGACTCGAATGCATTATGAGATCCTGCTTCGTTTGAGTTTTATTGGTGTTAAACGTGTAGTTTGGAACAGGAAAGTTTTACTGGTGTATCTTAGCATTATGACATTATGACTTTTATAAGGAGGGGTAATAAATACAATTAAGTATTTGTGATGCAAAAAAATGAATACTGAAAATAACCCTTTTTTACCTAGCAGAAGATAAGAAAATATATTTTTTTATTAGGCATATTGGGTGTCCATGGGTGACGGCAATTGCTTACCATCAGGTAAACCTAAGGCAAAAAAAATACAAACCGTTTTACAATGTAAAATACAATTCAAATAGTACAGTACGCACATAGTGCAATACAGTAAAAAAAAGGCACCTGTAGAAATCTCCTTCTCCTCCTGCAGGAATCTAGGGGCTGCCTCTAAGATTCTATGCTCTACTTATGTGTACCTTCGTGGTGTTATTATAGCTTCTTGTGTGTGATGTGGACTGTATATGCAATATAGGTGCTTACTGGCGTGTGATGGGGGGCCTATCTATCAGGAGATTTATTTTAGTAATATAAAAACCACAGTTTCCAAGGTTTATAGTGCAGCTTTATTTATTGTTCACCACTCACTGTTCATCACATTACACTTTTCAATGTCACAGCGTAAATTCTTAGTTATTACAATATTGTAATCATTCTTCACATTTATTTGCAGCTAAACAATATTGGTGTGAAGCATGTTCTTTATAATTATTATGTATCCACGTATGGGCACCGCGTGCTTCGTCCATTTATTTATAGGGACATTTTAAATGCACTTGTATAAAACACACTACTACATTCGTGATTATAGACGCGAAGTGTTGTGTTGTTTATGTATTTTAATTAATAATTATTACGGCCATGATAGACACATAATATTGTATAAAAAACGTTAAATTCTCATAGCAACTCTATCACCCGGCCCTTTCTTGTGCAGAGATAAAACGGTAACTTTTCTAAGTCTTTGAGTGCCATCATTCTAAAAATGAAACGGAAACGGATGCAGTGCGCCTCAGGGTTGTCATGCGTGAAAAATAGTTAATGTTCGGTAGGATTCGAACAGCACCTAATAGGCCATAATAGCATAATGTCGAAGGTACCCTGTGCGCGCCACGACGCTGACGACGCTGATCTTCCGCGGATGCCTTATAGACAATGGTACAAATATTGACGTTTATCATTGATAACTATTTATTTAAAAATCTTTTTTTCAGAAAAACTATCATACACGTTCCTATACGTTGTCCATTAAGGTGACGGGTAGGGCACAGCAGCGACGCGAATTGATTTTAATTTTTAGCTACTAAACCGAATCTATTTTATTATATTTCGGGGTTACAACCTCTCGGCAAACACTTATACTATTGATTAAATAACCATGCACAAATGTTGACGGACGGACAGACAGACAGACGGACAGATATGACGAATCTATAAGGGTTCCGTATTTTGCCATTTGGCTACGGAACCCTAAAAAGGCATTAGTTTAATTTCGTCGCGTTTAGCCCCGATATATGAAATGGAGTTACGCTACTTATTTAAGAACAGACTGAGCTTAGCACACATACAGCTGAGTGAAATTGATTTCTCAGCTAAGCGTATTATTACCTGATTCTGGTTCATCGTCAGCCCATTTAAGTCCCCACTGCTGGGGGACAGGCCTCCCTCAATCACATGAGGGGTAATTGCCATACTCACCACGCTTGGCAGACGGGTTGGCGAGTGTTTTGATATAAATGCAGAGTTTTCCTTCTCTGGGTGCTGATGATCATGCCAGCAGCTTTACCTTAGTCGCCTTTTACAACACCTCGGTAAGAGTGAGGGTGGCCTATTCTACTCTGCCGGGGACCACACAGCTTTCTGGATTCTGGTTAAACCTCACCTAAAAATGTGTATTCATACGTTCCGACGTACCCATATGTACTTACGTTTTAAACACAAACACTAATAAATAACGTAAATAACACTATTGACCTTATAACCACTTAGTTACCGTAATCGTAATTCGCACAAATTTACGCTTCAAAACGCGTAGTGAGTGTCACTCAGTTTTGCTGCCTGTTGGAATATTTTAAATTAAGCCTTTTTGATATAGTATACTCGTGTATGGTATCACTGTTGTTATTCTTTTTGTTTGTGGTTCTGTGTCTCTGTGACATTAGCCTCCGGTGTTCGTGTTTATTTTCTACTCGTAAATTCTACAAATAAATACCAAATTAAACAACAACAATCGTTTAATCATATTAGGTTATGGGCCCAGAAAGCCTAGACCTATCGCGAACAAAGTATCGGTTGTAAAAAATTGAAAATTTTCTTCACGGAAACAAACGCCAATCTGCTCTTGGTCAGAATCTCTGAAATACTCGCTAAAAATGGCAAATAGTGGTCAAATGACATTAATTGAAAAATTAACCGGTCGAGACAATTATGCCACATGGCGCTTTGCAGTAAAAGCGTATCTGCAACACGAAGGATTGTGGGAATGCATTGAAACAAATGACGACTCAACCCCAACAAACCCAAAGGATGATATTAAAGCAAAAACAAAACTGATTCTCCTAGTTGATCCGGTCAATTTTGTTCATATCCAAGAAGCAAAGAGTGCGAAAGAGGTTTGGAGCAACCTATCACAAGCGTTCGACGATTCCGGGCTAACACGCCGAGTTGGTCTACTGCGGGACTTATGCAACACAAGGCTAACAGAATGTCAAAGTACTGAGGAATATGTAAGCAAAATGATGACTACAGCACATAAGCTTCGTAACATCGGTTTCAAGGTGGATGACGAGTGGTTGGGTACGTTACTGCTCTCCGGTTTACCTGAAAGTTACAAACCTATGATTATTGCTATTGAAAGCTCGGATATAAGAATATCAGCTGACTCCGTTAAGTCTAAGATACTTCAAGATGTCAGACCAAGTAGTGGTGATTCTACAGCTTTCATGAGTCGTCACAGATTTCAGAAGAAAGGACCTCCGAAACCTACAAAAGGTCCACGCTGCTATACATGCAATAAATATGGTCATATGAGCTCCGATTGCAAGTTCAAGAAACCCAAAGAGAAAGGTCACACAAGTCCTTCTACAAGTTATTCTGCCGTGTTTGTAGTAACTTCCACAAACAACGATGCCTGGTATGTGGACTCTGGTGCGACAGCTCACATGATTAAGTACGACGTTCTCCAGAACGTGTCTACGCCGCTGATTCAGAACATAAGAGTAGCAAATGACAAAAAGCTATCAGTTGAAAAGTCTGGAGAAATAGCTCTGAATGTCTACAATGGAAAAGGTCAAGAAAACCAAATACTATTCCAAAATGTTCTCTATGTACCTGAACTAGCAACCAATTTGATCTCGGTAAGTCAAATAACGAATAATGGTGGCCATGTAAGCTTTAATAATAAAGGGTGTGTCATACGGAATAATAATAATGAAATAGTGGCAACTGCGAGTCTGATCAATAACATGTACCGGTTAGATATGCCTGGTGGCTATGCATGCATGTCAGACATTGATGACTCAGACACTTACTTATGGCACCAACGCATGGGTCATCTGAATTTCTCAAGTGTGGAGAAAATGACAGAAAATGTTGATGGAGTAACTTTGTCGAAAAACAAAGTCAATGTGACATGTCTGACCTGTCAAGAAGGCAAGCTTACCCGATTACCTTTAACAATCAAGGAACTAGATCCAAAGGACTACTCGAATTGATACATTCCGACGTTTGTGGACCGATGGAGACAGAATCACTAGGTGGCGCTAGATACTTTGCCACATTCCTAGATGATTACTCAAGGAAGATTGTTGTCTACCCTATTCACAATAAATCTGAAGTACTAGACAAGTTTAAGGTTTTCAAAAATCAAGTCGAAAATTAATTAAACCTCCGCATAAAAGTACTCCGATCAGATAATGGTCGTGAATATGTAAACAGAGAGTTTGATACGTTCCTGAAAGCATCCGGTATCATACATCAGACTACTACGCCTTATTCTCCATAACAGAATGGCATGGCTGAACGCATGAACCGAACTCTAGTTGAGAGAGCGAAATGTATGATTCTAAATGCAAAGTTACAAAAACACTATTGGGCAGAAGCTGTGCTGACAGCAGCATATATTATTAACAGATCCCCAACGAAGTCTCTTACCTACAAAACACCTGAAGAAGTGTGGTCCGGACAAAAGCCCAAAGTCAATCACATGATAATCTTTGGTTGTGAGGCGATGGTTCACCTGCCTAAAGAAAAGCGTAGGAAGTGGGATTCCAAAGCTCAAAAGCTCTTATTTATTGGGTACTGCGAAAATACAAAAGGATACAGGTTTATCATACCCAATTCAAAGACAGTAGTTACAAGTAGAGATGCAGTATTTCTAGAGTCAACAATTAAGAAAGACTTTGTCCCTGTGGAATTATCAGAACCTGAAACAACAGCACCACAGAGTCAAACCGAATCTGATGATGAAAACTATAAGGATTCTTCAGAAATGTTAGCTGGCGAAGGAAATAAAAACTCTGATAGTGACTGCGTTCCGCACACTAATGTTTCGTCACCTGAACCCAGCTATATGACGCTAAGACCTAGAAAGAAAAAGCAATCTGAAAATACTTATCTATGTTATGACGAACACCTGCCGCCGAAAGGTGCCCCTAAGACCTATAAGGAAGCCTTAGAATGTCCTGATGCTGAAAAATGGAAAATTTCCATTGCCGAAGAACTTGACGCCCGTCACAAGAATGAGACATGGACATTGGTTCCAACGCCCCCTCACGTTAAGGTCATAGGAAATAAGTGGGTGTTCAGAATAAAGGATGAACCAACAGGTCCACGGTACAAATCTCGCCTGTGTGCAAAAGGATATGCACAGACTAGAGGCATCGACTATGAGGAAACATTCACACCTACAGTAAGCCGATCCTCACACCAAACTGGAGAAAACAGATGGAGAACCAGAGAAAAACTTTCCTTATCGGCAAGCAGTGGGCTCCCTGATACACCTTGCTGCAGTGAGTCGACCCGATATAATGTTCTCTGTGAGTTTGGTGAGTAGATACCTTAATTGTTATAATGAGTCACATTAGAATGCAGTCAAGAGAATCTTCAAATATCTAAAGGAAACTAAAAACTATGGACTGTGTTATCAGGCAACACAAGAGCCAGCCATAATCACCGGATATAGTGATGCTGATTATGCCAATGATCCTGACACCAGAAGGTCTGTGACAGGCTACGTTTTTATTAAAAATGGCGCTGCAATCACCTGGTCCAGTCAACAGCAACAAACAGTAGCCCTCTCCACAACTGAGGCTGAATTCATGGCTGCTTGTGCCGCTACCAAAGAAGCCATGTGGATAAAACAGCTATTGTGTGATGTCGGTGAATTTAGTCAACAGTCAATGTGCATTAACTTGGATAATCAAAGTGCTATCAGTGTAGTTAAAAACATAAGTTTTCATAAGCGCTGTAAGCATATAGATATAAAATATCATTTTGTGAAAGAGAAGTATTATCAAAAGGTAATTGATTTAAATTATATTTGTAGCAAAGATCAGTTAGCTGACACTTTTACTAAAGCTCTTCCTAAGGACAGATTTGTGTATCTGAGAGAAAAAATTGGTATGTGCCATACTTAGTCTAACTGTTTAATTTTCTGTGTACGCATGCATTGGCAGTATGTGTGTCCAATTGTTCAGTTACAATTACTTGTTGGTAATGCATTTACTTTATTTATTTGTGTGTAGGAACACGCTGCTTTTCAATGTTGTGTTTCTTATAAATGATATGTAAGTTAGCATCAAATATTAGTTCTAAAAAGGCTTAAATTTAGTGGGAGTGTTGGAATATTTTAAATTAAGCCTTTTTGATATAGTATACTCGTGTATGGTATCACTGTTGTTATTCTTTTTGTTTGTGGTTCTGTGTCTCTGTGACATTAGCCTCCGGTGTTCGTGTTTATTTTCTACTCGTAAATTCTACAAATAAATACCAAATTAAACAACAACAATCGTTTAATCATATTACTGCCGATTTAAAAAGTTCTAAGATTTATGTCAATCTACCCAAAACAAAAAGAATATGATAATCGTTTTTAGTAGTAACTATGGAATAAGACACAGTCCCTCCACCAGCCCATGGTCCTTCCTACCGTCTCGGCATACGGACCGAATCTTGGGAGACGCTCACCAGGTACTTGCTAAGGGCTCTTTCCCCGGTGCGTTTCTTCACTCCCTACAAAGTCTGTGTCTGTGTCCCATCTCAATGTCACTTCTCCCCAAATGGGGCGTGAAACACCACAACACAAGACTCGCGCTCGGGCAGTTCCACATCAATCAATCTCCTTCCTAATGTTAAGCCTTTTGTGTGCAAACGCACGCAAACGTCGAAAACCTTCTGCAGAGTTGACCATCTCTTGATGGTATACTGGTCCTATCTCTTTTCTGTTCCAGTCATTCAGCATCTGTTGCCACTCTTCTTCATACAGCTGACATTCCCACAGCTCATTAAAGTGTGCTACGCCGAGCTTGAGTACGAGTTTTAAGCCTTATTATGACTATAGATAGATACTCATTATTGCACCACATACAAAAAATTATAAGCTAAGTATACCTCTGTATATAATACAATAATAATAAAGTGTAAGAATAATACAATGTGCAATTTAGGCAGTCGTATAAACCACTTTTAACCTTGATTCTAATGCATTAAGGTCGTTTACCGGGTACTCTTCTGATTGTACTTAATGACTTAAATAGATGCGTAACTAACCAACACTAGTCAGTTCCAAAACGATTACACATGATAAAACATCAAACGAAAATGAACCTTCATGTCATAGCATTAGGCATACAAATGTTTCTGCAATTTAGGATTGTCTGTACCATTTCTTCAGCGGAAGGACTTGATCAGGCGAAACTATTAGTTTGGCGAAAATGGGTATTTCCCAAATGAGGCTGCTCAAGGGAAAATAGACTTAGCCCCAGGGGCATAAAGATGATAATGGTAAGGAGTCAGCTTGATTGGAAGTGGTTAGTGATGTACGTATGTCGAATTTTAATAGCTAGTCACGCTTTTGAAAATGCTCAAAATAGTTTAGTTTATTTTAAACTATATACAACAAGATTTATTCCATAGATTTTTATTACTATACACATACAGATCATTTTTCTGTGACACCAATAGCTGTCATTCTAATGAAGCTGCATTTTACGGATTATAAGTAATCGAATTTCTACGAAAGGTTAATATTTTTATGCGAATTTTCGTAAGTCGTAGAATAAACTTGCTTCTGATTATGGTTAGAAGGAATGAAATTGTCTATTGATATGTATGTATAAGCCATATACTGCCTCGGTGGCGCGACGGTTGCGCTTGGGGTCCCGGGTTCAATCCCCGGGTCGGGCCAAAATTTGTAGGTACCTGAGTTTTTCTGTTAAGAAATTCTCAGTGTTAGCCCGGAGTCTGGAAGTTGGCGGTCTTATACCCGCCCCGTGCCTCGGAAATCACGTTAAACCGTTGGTCCTGCGCCTTATCCCTCTTCGGTTGTGTCACACTAGTGTCCCATCGAAATACGAGGGTACGGGAATAGAGAGTGCACTTGTGTCTGCGCAAATACTTGTGCACTATAATAAGTTCTTCGTCGATGGCTGATCGTTGAGATTGGCCGCCATGACCGAAATATAGGTTTGGAGGACATTACAAGCCATATTGTAGGTAGTGAATTGGTTGTTATTATTGGAGGTTTTCAGTCCGTTTTTCAATGCGAATGAAAACTATCTTCGTGATTCCCATATGTATCACGAATCATTTTATAGAGCATTTTGCTGAATCGTTTCGCAGCAGCGATGCTCAGAATATGAGTAATTTAATAAATTTAACAGTGCTCTCATTGTTAACGGTTATTAATTCACGAAATGGGATGAAATTATTCTTAATTCTTCATTTCTGTTTTATTGAGCTTGCTTTTCGTTTGAAGTGTACCCATTTTAATTAAATGAAGGTTTCCCATTCTCAAATAACATAGCTTTGTACCTATTTACTTATTGATTTTTGTTTGATTTTTTTTGTCATAGGTGGCAGGCGAGCAGATGGATCACCAGGTGGTAAGCGATTGTCGCCGCCCATGGACACCCGCGACACCAGTGGAGACTTAAGTGCGTTGCTACGCACGAAGCGATTTGCTTCCACATTTATAATGCGGACGGCTAAGGAATGGAACTCTCTGCCGAGATCTGTTTTTCTTGACCACTATAATCTGGGCATCTTTAAGGCAAGAGTGAACAGGCATCTTTTAGGCAAACGCATATCATCCTAGACCTCATCGTCGCTTTCCATCAGGTGCGATTGTGGTCAAGCGTTGGCTCATTGACCAAAAAAAAAAAACCTTTAAGGCCCTCTTCCTCGGATTGGGCCTCCGGTACCTTTACTCACGCAGCGAAACAGCACAGTACTGCTTCACATCGGTTTTCTGTGAGGCCGTGGTATCACACCGGTCGAGCCGGCTCATTCGTGCCAAAAAGGCTCTCCCACGGTCAGAAAAATGTACAGAATAATATACCTACGTAATTCATTATTTCAACTTCTATTTAAATAGAATATACCTATAAATAAGATTTCGTTTAGATTGATTTATAAATTTTCTGGTGTTATTATTGTATCATGTACTGATGTAAATTTTGTTGGTGATCTTATAAATAAATAAATAAATAAATATGATATGAATTTATAGATAAGTATACCTGTATAAATCTTTGGGCATAGAGGATTTCAATTTAAGTTAATTTAACAGATTATTTTGAAAAGAAAATAAGCCAGTCAAAATAAGTATGTTAGCAAATACCCAACGGTCTTTTTTGTACATAATGGCGGACAAATGAGCAGACGGCTCACCTGATGGTAAATGCCAAACAGCGGAATTACAAAAATATACATATAATACTTTTCTTTTGTAAATACATACGTGTAATACATAGAAACACCCAGACCAATACAAACAGACATGTTCATGCACACAAATGTTTGTAGTGTGCGGGGATCGAACCCGCAACCCTTGGGCCAAAGGCAGCGTTCACTACCACTGTTCCAAACGGCAAAAAAAGGTTTCTAGTCTTGTTATAATTCTATGCTTTGAATGCAATTCCTGTAGTTGCTTAGCGGCTGAGATGAAGACACCACAGGAAACATTAGGGTTTTATGAAGCTCAAAGTCACAACTTGTAGGTCACATCCTACGTAAATAATCTATTCTGGAATGCCACGAAATTGGACCCGTTTTCCTACTTATACAATCAGTGCGTAATGGGCTGTAGGCGTCTGTGACCATTTACCTAATAGATTCGTCTGTCGCTACGACGAAAACAGCCATTCAATAAAGTGCCTAGTTAGTCTTTGAGCAAATGTTAAAGATGTCATTGCCATTTTAGCTGGAGGTTATATCATTGTATATAGGTACGTATTTTTGTTAAACCTACTTGGGTTTCTATAGAAAAAGTTTACACTCTGGTTTTAAGAAGACATCCTGTATGTCAGTCTGTTCGGTGTTCAATTGTCTGCTTACCAAAATATATGTTGTATGTAAATACAAATATGCCTGTTTACTTTGCCCCTCTACCGATATAAATAAATATTTTCTTATAGTGCTACTAAATTCAAAAGGAGATGACTCGTTTTGGTACAGCATCCACAAAAGGGGCATATAACCGTGGGAGAGTCACGCTTCGGCATAAATAGGCCGGCTCGACCGGAGTGATACCATGGCCTCAAAGAAAACCGTGAAGCGCACTGTGCTGTGTTTCGCTGCGTGAGTGAGGGTACCGGATGCCCAATCCAGGGGAAAGGGGTGTTTAAATGTTGGAGCTCACTTGTGACTCCACTGCACACTGGTGTCACGGGTGTCCATGGGTGGCGGCAATTGCTTACCATCAGGTGATCCGTCTGTGCGTCGGCCATCTATTACATAAAAAAAAAGATTGGAGTACGAAAATTATTTTCCCGTGAAAGTTTTACTTATAGTTTGTTTTAACAATAATTAATGGTCAAAATATTTATTTCGAAGTATCGTGTCTACAGTAGGCCATAAATGCGTTTTAGAAAGAAGAAGAAGAAAGAAAGAAATATTTATTATTTTGGACATCACAACACTATATACGAGGACAAGATCAGTTACAAAAGAACAAAAAAAAGAAGAAGAAAGAAATAAAGAAAGAAACATTTATTATTTTGGACATCACAACACTATACTTATACGGTGTGTTCCCGTTTGGTTGAAAGAAGGGGTGGTCAGCGGGAATTTTATCAACAATTGTTTCACTGTCCACCCGGGGTGGAAAAACAAAGGGTGGACAGCGGGAATAAACCTACACTTACTTATACGAGGACAAAATAAGTTACAAAATAACAAAAAAAAAAGAAGAAGAAAGAAAGAAACATTTATTATTTTGGACATCACAACACTATATACGAGGACACGATCAGTTACAAAAGAACAAAATAAAAAATATTTTTACCGTACCTCGTTCAGATTGATATAATTTATGTTTCGTTTTTAGAATCAGAATTTTCTTCCGTTTTTATTTAACGTCAAACTCGATGTATTAAAATAAAAAATGTCAAATAATCTTTCGGTTTCTTTCGTATAGCGCCCACTGTGCTATTATTTTCAAATAAAATATAAGCCTAGGTCACCTGGACTTATTCGATCGATTCGAAGAATCGATTGATACTTCATTCATCAAAATCGGCTGGGTAGTTTAAGAAGAATCTTGGAACATACAAACATATTTACGCCCTTACATACATTGACTGCTAAAATCATAACCCTTCCTTTTTGACTTTGCCGTAGTCGGGTAAAAAGAAGTCTTAAGATTAAAGTTTTTATTTGCATCAAAGCAAAGCCGTGTGGTCCCCGGCAGAGTAGAATAGGCCACCCTCACTCTTACCGAGGTGTCGTAAAAGGCGACTAAGGTCAAGCTGCTGGCATGATCATCAGCACCCAGAGAATGAAAACTCTGCATCTATATCAAAACCCTCGCCAACCCGTCTGCCAAGCGTGGTGAGTATGGCAATTACCCTTCATGTGGTTGAGGGAGGCCCGTGCCCCTGCAGTGGGGACTTAAATGGGCTGACGATGATGATGATGATGACCTTCCACCTAAAGGTCATTGCATCAAAGTGTTCTTTTTGAATACTCGCTCAGTAGCATTCATAGCACATACGAAAAGAATTCTCAAAGGATTTCTTCACCACATTTATTATAAGTTGAGATAACATTCAAGTTTGAGGAAATACTGCAAACAAAAACCTAAAGCATGATAAATAGCCCTGGTATTCTGTGAATGCGGACGCGGTATCTACGAATATCATTTAATAATGGGATGGGTTTTTGAGCATTCGGTATGTAACCGGCCGTAATAACTCTACTTATTTGCTGGTTAAATGGAATACGAACCTTTACGAGTATTTAATAGTTATAAAGAGTTCTTTATTGGCCACAGAACACAAATCAAACATGAGTGACATAAATACAAGTATGACAAATCCTGTAGCCAACAAGGCCCAACCTCAGCATTTGCTGCAGTGGCCGAAGCCGCTGCAGCGCTGGTTTTCAGGCAGAGCCTTGGGTGACGTACGTGCACACATACATAACATACAATAGGAAGAAAGAAGAAGGACAAAACAAGGAAAAATAATACTAATAAATAAAAAATCAATATTAGTACATAACAGGAAGAAAATTTAAGATGCCTAATAAACAATCATCTTATCCTAAAATAATAATCCACAAGTGTGTAAAATAAAAACTTATACAACACTTTGATAGGTTTGAATTATTTATGTGATAGGTGGCAGACGGATCACTTAATGGTAAGTGGTTGCCGCCGCCCGTGGACACCTGCTACATCAGTGCTGCAGTGGAGTCACAAGTGCGCTGCCAACCAATAAACTCCTCTTTCCCCCGGATTGGGCCTCCGGACTGCTTCACGTTGCTTTTCTGTGAGGCCGTGGTATATCACTATGGTCGATTCGGTCTATTCATGTCGAAGCGTGGCTCTCCCACTGTAATAAAAATACCTCCCTCTTCTGAAAATATTATTCTTGTAAAGTAAAAAGTAAAGTATCAGCCTATAATGTCCCACTGCAGGGCAAAGGTCATCATAGAAATCAAGTCATCGCTACTATGATTGGATTAGGCTTAATTCACCATGCTTGCCTAATGCGGATTGGTGATCATAATCCCGAGCTATGTTCGAAAAAATTCGACACATATCTTTTCTCGACCCGGGAATTGAACCCAGGACCCCAACAGGGCGATTATTATTATTATAATTGCTTGTATGCCATGCACTTGTATGGCATGGCATACAAAATGTGCTTGGAATCTGAAATAAAATTCCGGCCAAGTGCGAGCCAGACTCGCGTTCGAAGGGTAGTCGAGTACCATTTTCAATCTATACAATGTTAAATCTCATTGTTTAGGATAGTTGTGGGATGGATGGACAGACGGACAGACAGCGGAGTGTAATAGATTCCCGTTTTTCCCCTTTGCGTGCATAGATTAAAAGAAGGTCTGAAGTAGGTTATTTTTTATTCAACCCAAACCTGCGTTTTCATTAGATGTCTGTTTCTGTCACTAAGCTTACAAACCCAACAGGAAGTCCTATCCGTGGTCCTAATGGGTGTGAGTTTCTGAAAGTGAGTGAGTATTGTAAAGAGTAATATTTTTAAAGTCTATTCTAATTCTAAACTATTAATTTAATGCAATAGTCCATGGCTGGATAGGTGATCATATAACTTCTACAATACCATCGGTTACTGTACACCCGGTTCAAAAGTAAATAAACACCATCATGAGCGTGCCCAGCCAGAAGCCGGCTGCGGCGCTGGGTCCAAGTGCATGTGCGCTATGCGCTTGAAGCCGGTCAGCCCCGCGCTGCGGCACTGCGTCCAAGTGCATGTGCGCTTGAAGCCGGACAGCCCCGCGCTGCGGCACTGGGTCCAAGTGCATGTGGGTCCAAGTGCATGTGCGCTTGAAGCCGGACAGCCCCGCGCTGCGGCACTGTGTCCAAGTGCATGTGGGTCCAAGTGCATGTGCGCTTGAAGCCGGACAGCCCCGCGCTGCGGCACTGTGTCCAAGTGCATGTGGGTCCAAGTGCATGTGCGCTTGAAGCCGGACAGCCCCGCGCTGCGGCACTGGGTCCAAATGCATGTGGGTCCAAGTGCATGTGCGCTTGAAGCCGGACAGCCCCGCGCTGCGGCACTGGGTCCAAGTGCATGTGGGTCCAAGTGCATGTGCGCTTGAAGCCGGACAGCCCCGCGCTGCGGCACTGGGTCCAAGTGCATGTGGGTCCAAGTGCATGTGCGCTTGAAGCCGGACAGCCCCGCGCTGCGGCACTGTGTCCAAGTGCATGTGGGTCCAAGTGCATGTGCGCTTGAAGCCGGACAGCCCCGCGCTGCGGCACTGGGTCCAAGTGCATGTGGGTCCAAGTGCATGTGCGCTTGAAGCCGGACAGCCCCGCGCTGCGGCACTGTGTCCAAGTGCATGTGCGCTTGAAGCCGGTCAGCCCCGCGCTGCGGTACTGGGTCCATGTGCATGTGCGCTTGATGCCGGACAGGCCCGCGCTACGGCACTGGGTCCAAGTGCATGTGCGCTTGAAGCCGGACAGTCCCGCGCTGCGGCACTGGGTCCAAGTGCATGTGCGCTTGAAGCCGGACAGCCCCGCGCTGCGGCACTGGGGCCAAGTGCATTTGCGCTTGAAGCCGGTCAGCCCCGCGCTGCGGCACTGGGGCCAAGTGCATTTGCGCTTGAAGCCGGTCAGCCCCGCGCTGCGGCACTGGGGCCAAGTGCATTTGCGCTTGAAGCCGGTCAGCCCCGCGCTGCGGCACTGGGGCCAAGTGCATTTGCGCTTTAAGCCGAACAGGCCCGCGCTACGGCACCGGGGCCCAAGTGCATGCACTTGAAGCTAAATTAATTTGTTTTAAGATACCGTGTACGTTTCGCTGAATACAATTTTACTTACTTACTTACTAACATAATTTTTAAGTATTTTTGAATAATAGTATTATTATGCGCGAAGCCTGATATAAATCTATTTTATTTTTATTTATTTATTCAATCGGGGGTGGAGAAAAGGTAGCTGGTGGAGAAAAGGATGCTTTCAACTCCACCGGTGTTGCGGGAGTCTACCACCTCTCACATAAAGAATTGACTGCATGTTTAGTGTTAAGTCCATATTTAGTTTACACATTATTGAAGTTGTTTGTAAGAGCGCTTACTGGCGATTTAACACTAAATGTAAAAAAAGTTTTCTTCCACTTAACAATATGTTTTTATTTGTTTCAGGTAAGGATATTTCTCAATTAGTCTGTTACAACTAAAGCAGAAGATTCCTATGGGGTAATGTACGTAACTTATATTATCTGTCGTTGGGGTCATTTTCAAGGAGGAAGGATATTTTGTACTTCCTCTATCAATGGCACTCCCAAGCACGAAAGATTTTTTTAATCAGCGTCAAAGTCTCTCAGATTCAAGTGCATGCAGTCTTCTACTTTATAAATTACCTAGGACCAAGGATATACATTTTCTCTCTGGTCGGTGAGTCACTCTCACATAAAAGGTGTTTTATGGTTTTCGTCTCCTCCTTGCATGGCGAAATCTGGACAAACAATCGTGTGTTGAAAACCTTTATTTGTTCTGTGTGTGGGGTATATAAATGAATACGTATGTTTAACATTCAGTTGAGGAAATTCAACTCAGCGAGTAAAAATTTGCTGTTCCATACAAAATAGAATATCCATCCGGAAATAATGTATGAAACAGCTGGTATTTTTTGCTCATTTTGTTGATCTAACATGCTTAATAGACTTTATTCATGATTCCTATTATGAGGTTTTTGGGATGTGAGCGATAAAAAACGGTTTATAATACCATGGTACCATACATACAATGGTACTCGTAAAATATATTTATACGGATGTCCATGGATTTTTTAAAGGTCCGTGTGCATAATATGAATTTAGCTCTAGTACCCGTTTCTACAACACAAGGCCCTAACTCAGTGTCTTGAAGATTGAGTTGAGAGAAACTCATTTTGACGGCAAATCTCTAAGTTATTGTCTCAGACGCAATGTATGCGCTTCAGTGTATTTGCCAAGTTTGTGGCGTCCGACCACAGTGTAGTGGCAGCCATGAAGCTGTTGTATACTATTTATGAAAAAGTAAATTCTATTGTGTTTTTTATAGAGGCACAGTAGGTATTTTGGCTCTCCTCAGCTTGATGGTAAGCAAGAGAAGACCCCAAGATGCAATTACAGCGGAAGCGATGATAAGCCATCACCTCCGTTGGCACCGCCATACTGGCCCGCGAGAATCCATATTATAGGAAGTAGAAAATACATGCGCCAGCAACGAGTTCCTTTTCTTGATGTGAACTGCCAACATTTTTTAGTCCGTTGTTAACAAATGCGAAAAAATTGCGCGACGTATTCAACATCCAACACGATCATTCTGTTGGTACAGTTGAGAAATGACTTCTTCTTCTTATGCAGAACATTCTTGGCAGATGGCTGTATAGAACTCGTTTGTTTAATCTCAAATTGTAATAGATTTGGTTTACTCTTAAATATTCAAAGTGACTAACACGATATTTATTATGTGAAACAACCCGTGGTCACGAGCGGACTCACTCCGCTCGTGACCACGGCTGCTGTAGCGTAGCCGAAACGTCGAGCCAAATATGTGAGTACACAATGTTGTTTCACATAATAAATATCGTGTTAATCCCCGTATTGATACATGAAAGTGACTATATAGGTCAGATTTCTTTACTAACATATTGAGTAAAACGTGAAAAAGTTCGAATATTTCATGGTTTTGTTGTTACAATGCCATTAAAACAGACTTACCCACACAAAAAAATCCTCAACTTTTGACTTTTTTTATGAACTATACATAGATCAACCCTTGTACCACAATCTAGCCTGATGGAAAGTGATGATGAGGTCTAGGATATGCTTTTGCCTAGAAGATGCATGTTCACTCTTGCCTGAAAGATAGCTCAATGTATAACACTTCTACATCTTAGTTAAAAGTTTAATAAATAAAGACAAGTGTTTTAGAATTTAATCAAGATTTTTTCCTGTTTTCCTTTATAGAGTGTTCGAATGAGCTTCACGACCTGATACTATATTATTATACTATTTATTACTTCACGACATCACATACATTGATCTGACGTCCGAGATAGGTAGCTCACATATGATACTTTTTTTTGTAAATACATACATATAATACATAGAAAACACCCAGACAAACAGACATGTTCATGCACACAAATATTTCAGAGGCACCTTTCACTACCACTGATCCAAACGGGCCGTCTTGTGTGGTCCCTAAATACTGTGCTAATGGTAGAAATATGCACATAAAATTTTATCTCATTGTGGACATAGCTCACTATTCGTTTCTGTACTATGATCCCTCCGTTGACAAAGACGAATGCCTGGAAATTCGTCTGCGACATTTCTCCTGCTCCTTGCGCTTGATTGCGAAATCCTCCAACGATACCAATGTTGTCCCTGTCTAAATTAACAGCTGGTATTAGCGGGAAGATGAAGACTTCGTTGAGGATATGTCTCTGTCACAATTTTATGGGGACCATCCACATCTGCGCATTGCTCAGATTTTTTTTGCCTCGGAAAACTGTGGAATGAACTATCGAAGGCAGATTTCCGGAAGGCAACCTTCAAACTTTACAGAAATTTATACATTCCTATTAAAAGGCTGACAGTGCACTTGTAACTTCATTGGTTTTTCTACCAGGTGATTTATATGCTCGTCTACCTTTAGCTCATTATATAAAAAAGAACTTTTTTCTTTCTCTTTCACTTCGTATTTTATTTAGTATTAATATTTGAACTTTCTGTGTAAGTATATAAAAATTAATATTGCCAGTGCAATCAGTCCAGTATATTGTCAGTGCAGGGCCAGTCCCTACACCTCCATCAAGTGTCCTTTACCCAAAAGTTGCCTGGAAGGGATCGCTCATAGTAATAAGGCCGCCTTCGTTGTAAATATCCTGTAATACCTAGTCTTAAGTTTTCATAATGTACTTTGAGTGCAATAAAAGTATATTCATTCGTTCATTCATTCGTAAGGGATTGCTTCTTCAGCCGGCGCCAGGATAGATTGCTCATAGTAATTAGGCCGCCTTCGTTGTAAATATCCTGTAATACCTAGTCTTAAGTTTTCATACTGTACTTTGAGTGCAATAAAAGTATATTCATTTGTTCATTCATTCGCAAGGGTTTGCTTCTTCAGCCGGCGCCAGGATAGTTTGAAGCTCAAATTCAATTAAAATATTTTATTGCATTACATGTGGACGTGACATTTTGATGCCATTCGCTAGAGAATCGATAGACGCCTTATTTCGCCCAATCAGAATCAAGATACGACCAACAAAAACCTTTTAAATTACGAAAAAGTAACAGCACGGAAGTCATAAAATGACCTACGCTTTGAGAAGATCACGTAAGTCTTTTTTTTTTTACTGTAGATAGGTAAGCGTTTGACCATATTACACCTGATGGTAAGTGATAATATGGTCTAAGATGTAGCACGATTACCTAGAAGATACCTATTCACTCGCGCTTTGAAAACCCCCAAATTGTAGCCTCTAGGGAACACATCCTCAGGCAACTGATTCCACTGTTTCGCAGTACGAATAAGGAAACAGGATTCAAACCTCTTTGTGGGGACTTTTGGTATTTCTACCATGTACCGGTGTCGATTTAGGGTCTGCCTGGTGGAGTAGTGGAAGAACGGAGATGCTCCAATGGCATTGTACAGTTCCGTGGCGCACTCTCCAAAATGTATTCGATAGAAGACCGATAAGTCACAATTTAGTTTTTATTTTTTTACTAATTTGCTGATGGCAGTTATGACATTTTGATGCCATTCGTTAGAGACTTGGAAGACGGATCATTTTTATCAATCAGAATTCAGTTGCCATCAAAAACCTTTTAAATGTTGAAAAGGTAACAGAACGGAAGTCCACAATTGAATTCTAATGGAAATAGCACGTAAGTCTCCGATCAGTTTTTTGGCTTTCCTGAAAACTTGCTTAAAATGAGTTACGTGGTGTTAGAACTTCAGTGATGGTATTATGTTAAAATGTGTTTTAAAGAGACAATATTATTATTACTTATTCTTATTCTAAGATATCACGTATTGTATTATTGACTGACCGGATGGCGCAATTGGTAGTGACCCTGCCTCTTACGCCAAAGGTCGTGGGTTCGATCCCCACCCTGGACAAACATTCGTGCGATGAACACTTGTGTTTGTTCAGTGTCTGGGTGTAATATATGTATTTAAGTATACATTTGTGTTCCTCTGTTGTCTGATATCTGTAACACAAGTGCTTAAGCTACTTAGTACGGAATCAGGTCAACGTATGAGATGTTGTGAGAATTATTATTATTATTATTATTGTATTCTCATCTAAGCCACATTTCTTCTTCTTCTTTCTTTCATTTGATTCTGATATCCGTAACACAGGTGCTTGAGCTACCTATCTCGGAGTTAGATCAATGTTTGTGATGTTGTGAAATATTTATTTATTTATTTATTACCCTGTCGCATCACACGACTAATGTTACGAACAATTTCATGTATTTTCGAAGTCAGTTCCGTAACTTGTGGCTTAATTTGAAGTCGTCCCGTAACGAACGAGAATATACCTGTCGCATCCAAACAAAGGAGACCCACAGCGCGTGTAAATGAGAGGGAAACTCCGATCCGGTCGTAACGCCTGCTTTAAATTAGACCCCTCTGGTTTGAATTGTAAATAGTAGGGAGAGCTGCGGTCAGACCCTAGTGTAATATTAACGAGTATAAGTCGACTTTGGGAAAGTTGCCACTACCTGAGCGCGAAATTCTCAGGAACTTTTAGTGGTTGCCGGCGAAAATGGGGGGAGCGATGCAATCTGCACTCTATTGTGGTGACAGTAAGAATGTTTTTGTGATAACGTTTAGAATCTCATTTCGAGGTGAGGTTGTGGCTTTGCTTTTGCATATGTGGGGTTTGGTTCAAGGTGAATGATGAAGCGATTATGTAGAGTTCTTGGAAATAACTGATATACGGGCATTAACACGATATTTATTATGTGCACTCACATATTTGGCTCGACGTTTCGGCTACGTTACAGCAGCCGTGGTCACGAGCGGACTGACCACGGCTGCTGTAACGTAGCCGAAACGTCGAGCCAAATATGTGAGTGCACATAATAAATATCGTGTTAATCCCCGTATTGATACATTGTAGTTATAATGCAACGCGAAAATCTAAAAAAACAAAATAACTGATATCTTAAGACGGTTTTTATTTATATAAAGTGATATCTATCTGTACCTATACATGGAATTCAGCAATTTTACGTGGCCACGAGAGCCGCGCTCCGGCATGAATGTTACCAGGGCCTCACAGAAAACCGGCGTGAAGCAGCACTGTGCTGTTTTTGGCTGCGTGAGTGAGGGTACCGGAGGCCCAATCCGTAGGATAGGGAGGTTAAAGGTTGGCAGCGCACTTGTGACTCCACTGGTGTCGCGGGTGTCCATGGGCGGCGGCAATCGCTTAACATCAGCAACCATTACAGTCAACAGTTTGCCACCTGTCACATAAAAAAAAATCTTGCACCTCGTGTATCGAGTGTATTGTAATTATACCGACCGGGACCGCCTACTTACAAGGCAATCACATCATAATAATGTTATTCGTAGTAAATTCCGATACCTATGCGTTAATGATAAAAAAAAATGAAACCTTTAATCGATCATTTTATGTTTGCATTTGTAATAGGTACTATAAACTCACCGTTGGAGATCTATCTCCAACGGTAAGTTTATAGAAATGTTACCACATTTACAGAACAGTGACGTGAAGCAATGCCTGCGCTGTCTTTCGCCGAATGATTGAGGGAACCGGAGGCCCAATCCACTATACTCCTTTCGCTTTATAATGATATCGGTGACAGCAGGACAGAGTTATACGTGAGTCACACGTTAGAAAGAGACTCACTTGAAAAATGTATAGATTTTGACATCTGTCACCGATATCATGCTAAAGGGTAGGGAGTATACATAAGTAATATGACCTAGGGGAGTTTAAAGGTAGTTAGTACTTGTTAACGTACTTGTCGTGTACGTAATCGCTTATCAGGTGATCCGTCATCTCGTTTGCATCACATGAATAAAAAACTAGAGAATCCACAAAACTGAGCGGAAATTCGACAATGACTTTGCCCGAATGCCTACGGGCAACGACACAACGCTCAACACTTGGCGCTCATACATATTTTACGCGACTTCACTTAAGGTGACGGGTAGGGCACACTAGCGACGACAATCGATTTTAATTTTTAGCTGCTAAATTGGATCTATTTTGAATTGTTTCGGGGCTACAATCTCTCGGCAAACACTTATCATCATCATCATCAGCCCATTTAAGTCCCCACTGCTGGGGCACGGGCCTCCCTCAATCACATGAGGGGTAATTGCCATACTCACCACGCTTGGCAGACGGGTTGGCGAGGGTTTTGATATAAATGCAGAGTTTTCCTTCTCTGGGTGCTGATGATTATGCCAGCAGCTTTACCTTAGTCGCCTTTTACGACACCTCGGTAAGAGTGAGGGTGGCCTATTCTACTCTGCCGGGACCACACGGCATCTGCCGGGACCACACGGCATCTGCCGGGACCACACGGCAAACACTTATACTATTTATTAAATAACCATGCACAAATGTTGGGTCCGTTTTTGTACGCGAAAAATTGTTTCACGCTAAAAGTGGCCGCTTGGCGTGAATCAATGTTTCGCGTACGCGTCGGACCCAACATTTGTGCAAGGTTATAATAATATAAGTGTTTGCCGTGAGATTGTAACCTCGATATTGTTAATGCTTAAGAACTATGTCCACCATCCACGAGAGCTACTGCCGACAAACTGTTCTGTAGTTTGGCAGATTTTAGAATAGAATAGAATAACTTTATTGCTATAAATGTGGTTACAAAAGATGGAACACAGTACAATTACGCACATTTAACCAAATCATTTGGGCATTTGGCACACAATATTCAATTTGAGAAAGGCTATTAATGTATTATTATTAAACATATAAAATAAATTAAATTAGACTTTGAGCATAAAAATACATAACAATTAATTAAATTTGTAATTCATAAATTGTAATAAGTACTCTGTTTGTATTTAATAAATAAATAATAAAAAAAAGTAGATCCGGTTTAGTAGCTAAAAATTAAAATCGATTGGCGTCGCTGTTGGTCTAGTTGGCTGTGATCTCGGGGTCCTGGGTTCGATTCCCGGGTCGAGCGAAAAAGTATGTATCGAATTTTTCGAACAAATCTCGGGTTTGTGATCACCAATCTTCGGGAAGCGTGGTGATTAAGCCTAATCCCATTGTAGTGGCGATGCTTGATTTTTATGATGGAGGCCTTTGCCATACTGTCCCACTGACAGTATATAGCTGATACTTTTTTTTGGGCGTCGTTAGTGTGCCCTACCCGTCACCTTAAGCCGCACTATAGCCGAATGAAATTCAATTCTTGACGAAATAAAATATTTTCCGCGCGATCGCGTAGGGATTCTGACGAAGATTATTTTGGAGAAATGTTGGTACCTATCTTGTTTAAGCGGTGAGAATAAATATATCACCAATGCTCCTATTTGCACATCAATAGATTGGTTGACTGGTAGAGAATGTTTCTTGGCATTCTAAATTCTTCTTCATTTAAGCCTTAGTTTGACCGTGGGAGACCGCTTCGGCATGGATGGGCCGACCCTGAGGCGATTATGTAGGGTTCTTGTAAATAACTGAGATCAAAAGACGGTTTTTATTTGTATAAAGTGATATCTATCTGTACACAATGGAATTCAGCAATCTTACGTGGAAGAGCCACGCTTCGGCATGAACGGGCCGGCTCGACCGGAGTGATACCACGGCCTTACAGAAAACCGGCGTAAAGCAGCACTGTGCTGTGTTTCGTTGCGAGAGTGAGGGTACCGGAGGATCCATTAGAGGGGCTTAAATGTTGGCAGCGCACTTGTGACTCCATTGGTGTTGCGGGTGTACATGGGCGGTGGCAATCGCTTACCATCAGGTGTACCGTCTGCTCGTCTGCAACTTATCACATAAAAAAAAATCCCGGCAATTTCCGGTACGCTTAGACCATAATTCAGGATTTGGGGAGTCTGGTAGTTACAATGCCGTCTGACCTTCACAACCCTTTAACAGGGAAACCAGAACAACTGGATTGGACCATGGTTACTCATAGGTATCAGAAACTATCCGAGCATGCATCTCTTGATTTTACAAATCCATGTGCGTATTGCTCACATTTGCTCGCCGGTGAGGGAAAACATCGTGAGGAAACCTTCGTTTCGAATATTTTCTTGAAATTGTTGAGGGTTCAGATTCTGAACGTGTAACCGTGATCCAGTTGGTATGGTTCCCCTGTCTGAGGATTGCAAAGGTCAGAGGGCAGTCGCTTCATTGTAATGACTAGACTTTCTGATTCCTGAGCTCACGGTCCAAGCGTGCCCAGGGCTCCGAAGCGACAGCTTTGGATGCAATTGAGACTTACATGCTAAGATGAGGAAGAATGTTTCTGAATGTGCAACCATGACGCAGGTCAGGCGGCTGTCGGTTCATTGCAATTAGCGACTCCTTAAGTCCTGGATCATAGCAAATAGGCATAAAGCTCCGAGTCTTTTTCTCCGAATCCTACTGGGCTACATTGTTTGGCACGACGACACGACGCGTTGGAAGAAGGAAAAAGTCGTGGCTGCGCAATATAAGGGAGTGGGCTGGCATCGCATCTGTCGAATGGCTGTTTTGTCTCGCAATGAACAGAGAGAATTTTGGAAAGCTGACGGCCAACCTTCAGAACTGAAGAGGCACTCAAAGAAGAACTTTAGCTCAAGGGCCCAATGTTTTTTTACCTGTATAATAATCGAGATAATGACTCAGTTCTTGCACAAATAGCTACTATCCTCTTCAATTTACCCCAAACGCGTAACAAAATATCAAAGGGTATGTAACTTTTATAACAAAAACAAATTTAATAAAATCTTTAGTAATCTAGTTTGTTAAGCGTTCAATTAAAAGTTGAGCTGTTCATCGTAGTGATGCGACACGACTTTGCGCTAGTGACTTGATTGGAATCGGAAAATAAATCACTCGAGTCGAGTGTCTCATTTCTGATTGCACGGTCGGGGAAGTTGATAGAAAGTATGAATAAACAATTTAATGACCACTAAACATAATCAAAAATTAAGCAATTTAATCGTCTTCGCTATTATTACGAATTAAAAAGACGAACTGCGTTAAGAAGTTTCACAGATTTATAGACTCTTTTATGTACAAATTGACAACTAAAAAGCATTCTAGCAATATCTAGTGTCATCATCATCATCTTTACGTATTTCCCAGTTACGTCCCGTAAGAACGCTTTCGCTTCCGTGCTACAACACCAGGACCCCAATTCTCGTGCTCGTGATATTTTGAAAACATGGTGGATATCACCCGAAAACCATACAAAAAAAACTGTGTTTTAGTGATATGTCGTATGAAAATAAATATCACGAGCACGAGAATTGGGCACCTGTTCCACGTTGTACGGTCTTTGACATCCATAGTGGTCAGGTGAGGGTATTAATATTATTACTAATATTGAAAAAAGGTCCAAAAAATGATAATCTAAACAGCTACGCATCAAGTTATCACAATCTGTAAAATTTCTTTAATTTTTTTTATATTATGTCACTTGCCAATGTCAAGTAACTTATTGAGAATAAATGGTTAGTGAACAGTCGATGTCAGTCAAAGTCACAGTCGCTCGATAAAACGCCGACGTTTTACGTTTTATCGACCTACGGATTCTGCCGATACCACTCTAAACACAATCACGGGTTTAAGACTTTATCTGGTCCACGCAAGTTGTCCGAGACAACTCACTCGGTTAGACGACTCTTATTTTCAGGATCACTTCGCAGAATTTCACTGCGCAAATTAACACCAAATTTGTTCACTAAAAACCACTAGCTACTAATTTAAAACCTTTGAATTGCATCAGCCCACGTGGAGTATTTGACTCCTACCGCCAGAATCCTTCCTCATTTGATTTTGAACCAAATGTGTTTATTGAAGAAATTTGACACTTGACATTGGCGGAATCACACGTGCGGCCGTCGCCGTGTGCGGGATTAGGCCCATAAAAAAAAAGAAGAAATTTGACAGTAAGGAGTTAACGTTGTCAGCGCATTTGCGACTCTATTGCCGTTGCGTGGTCAAGGGTGACGACAATAGTTTACCATCTGGTGATCCGTCTATGAATAAACATTTTTCCCAACATCACATACATTGATCTGACTCCAAGATAGGTAACTCAAGACCTGTTTACGGATATCAGAAGCAACAGCGGAATTACAAATATATACATTTCATACTTTTCTTTTGTAAATACATCATCATCATCATCATCGTCAGCCCATTTAAGTCCCCACTGCTGGGGCACGGGCCTCCCTCAATCATCATCATCATCATCATCATCAGCCTATCGCAGTCCACTGCTGGACATAGGCCTCTCCAATTGTTCGCCACTGTGATCTATCCATGGCTTCTCGCATCCAGCTCTTGCCAGCCATCCTGCGCAGATCGTCCTCCCACCTTGCCAGAGGGCGCCCTACATTACGTTTGCCAAGACGCGGTCTCCACTCCAGAACTCGTTTACCCCATCGGTTGTCGGTTCTGCGGCTAATATGGCCAGCCCACTGCCACTTAAGCTTGCTAATCCGGTGAGCAATGTCGATAACTTTGGTTCTCTGCCGGATCACCTCATTACGGATTCGATCTCGGAGAGAGACGCCGAGCATTGCTCGTTCCATAGCCCGCTGAGCGACCTTTAACTTGTGGACCAGCCGTACCGTAAGTGTCCACGTTTCGGCTCCGTATGTCATGACGGGTAGGACGCACTGATTGAAGACTTTCGTCTTTAGGCACTGTGGTATCGACGATATGAAGACACGACGTAGTTTTCCAAATGCTGCCCAACCTAACTGGATTCTCCTATTCACCTCATCCTCGAGGTTGTTTTTACCCAATTGCAAAGTCTGCCCGAGGTATACGTATTTTTGAACAACTTCGAGGACAGCACCGTGAATTGCAATCGGTTCCGGTAGAACATGTTCATTGAACATGACCTTGGTTTTATCCAAGTTCATCCGTAGGCCGATGCATTTAGAAGAGTCAGCCAGGTCATTCAGCATCTGTTGTAGGTCCTGCAGCGTTTCTGCCATTATGACGATGTCGTCAGCAAATCGCAGGTGAGAGATGTATTCGCCATCACATGAGGGGTAATTGCCATACTCACCACGCTTGGCGGACGGGTTGGCGAGGGTTTTGATTATGCAGAGTTTTCCTTCTCTGGGTGCTGATGATCATGCCAGCAGCTTTACCTTAGTCGCCTTTTACGACACCTCGATAAGAGTGAGGGTGGCCTATTCTACTCTGCCGGGCACCACACGGCTGGTTGTAAATACATAAATACCCTCTATTATATTTTTCAACTACATAAAAAAATATTTTAGTGGCTTGAGCGAAACACTGTCCCCCTTATTTCAAAATGCGGTCTAAGAAAAGTTCCGGAACTAAACTCGTGCCTGCCCCTTTAACATTGTGTATTGGAACGGGACGGCTTGAGCTGTATTAACGTAATAACTTAAGGTGATCTGGTTTAGTAGCTAAAAATTAAAATTGATTGACGTCGCTAGTGTACACTAGCGACTAAACCGGATCTATTTTAAACAATTTCGGGGTTACACTCTCTCGGCATAGTTTTTGTTCCGTAAAAATTTATTAACACCAAAAGCGGCCACTTTCGGCGTGAATCAATTTTTCGCGTTCAAAAATGGACTCAATATTGGTGCATGGTTATTTAATAAATAGTATAAGTGTTTGTCGAGAGAGTGCAACCCCGAAATTGTTTAAAATAGATCCGGTTTAGTAGCTAAAAATTATAATCGATTTGCGTCGCTAGTGTGCCCTACCCGTCACTTTAAGCCCGCGATTTATAATAAGGTGGTTTGATCTTTTTGATTTTGACTCAAATTCCATCACTATGCGAGTCGTTTTGTTAACGTCCACAAGTTTAATTTCTAATTTGTAGTGGAAAGTTTTAAGTCTATAAATTTCGTTCCGGATACTTTTAACTTAGTGTTAAAGTATTTCAATTTGCTCCACCTTTTACTGAAACCGTTACAGACGCTTTTACAATGACGTCCGTAAATTAGCTTCGGTTGGAAATAGGTTCTAAGTTGGTACTATGAATTAGGGGTCAGCCTAGTTACTTATGAAAGTCTTAATTTAATTTAATTAGGAGTCAACCTTCTGCTATAAGTGCTTAGGTTTATTTTTATTCACATTTAGTTCTGTTAGGAAATTATACGTGTATTAATATTAGTCGTGTAAGTTTTAGATTTTGTAATTAACATTCTCTATTCAGTGGCCAGTGTTGCCACTGAATGGAGAAAGTTAATAGGTGTACAAAACCGCTTAAAACTATAATTCCAGTAGAGCTAATACCTATACAAATACACTAGTTTTTGTTTAAAAAAAACAAACAAATTAGTAATGAATTTACAGAAAATTTAAATTGCGCAGGCGCGCGCTATTATTAGCGCGTATTGTGACGTCACCGAAAAAAACATTAGCTACCTATCTCGGAGTCAGATCAAGTAGGTATCCGATGTTGTGAAATATTTTTTATTATTTTTATCTTTTTTTAAGTTTAATTATTTTTTCGGACAAACGAACAGACGGTACACCAGATGAAAGTGATCACCGCCGCCCATGGACATGACACAACACCTGAGGTATCACATTATGCGTTGCCGGCTCTTAAGAAAGGAATAAACCCTTTTCTTGAAGGTCACCAGGTCGTATTTGTTCGCAAACACCACGGATATCTCCAAACATTGGAGAATTCATTATTATTATTATGTCTGTTTGTGGCCAATAAAGGTGTATTCTATTTTTCTTTCTTCATTCAGAATGTCGAAATAATTTAAGGTTTCAATCATAAATCTAACAAGCTCGACGGGAACATTCTCACTCTGAGAGCCTCTTAATATTTTTCGCCATCAAATTATAAATTCAATTTTGCTAAAACCTATCTCAATATCTTAGAATCCAAACGAGCTTTTAATAAGATATGAGGCGGAAGCTCCTGTGGCCTACTTTCCTTTTATTAATATGTGCATTCTTGGGGGAGACTGCTGGTTATATATTTTGAATTTTTGTTATTTATTTCTTTTTTTATGTGATAAGTAGGTGGCAGACGAGCAGACAGATCACCTGATGGTAAGCGAATGCCGCCGTCCATGCACACCCGGGACACTTCCTTAAAGTATAGTAATGCTTTGCGTGTTATACCTATGCCAAAAATATTATCATCGATTACTCAATTGTCATTTTTTTTGGAGTTTTGATGTCTTAAGAGCGATTCACACTTCAATAATACAGTAGCGAGTTAATTTGCTTCATCAGCGAGTTAAGTTTACGCAATCTATTGGCATACTCGTTATTATACTGAATTGGAATTAATTAATTGTAGCTGATAATTACTATTTATTGAATCATCATAATCATCATCAGCCTATTTAAGTCCCCACTGCTGGGGCACGGGCCCCCCTCAATCACATGAGGAGTAATTGCCATACTCACCACGCTTGGCAGACGAGTTGGCGAGGGTTTTGATATAAATGCAGAGTTTTCCTTCTCTGGGTGCTGATGATCATGCCAGTAGCTTTACCTTAGTCGCCTTTTACGACACCTCGGTAAGAGTGAGGGTGGCCTATTCTACTCTGCCGGGGACCACACGGCTAACAACATTTATTGAATAGTTACTATCATTGTTTACATTTAGCCTGATAAAATGTTTGCTTGTAATATAAATATATTTAAAAATGTATATTGCCCTCCCTCACAGGGTGCATGTATTGACTGGACACAATTTTCATAACATCTCAAATGTGTAACAAACATGTATGCAATGAATAAATAAATAAATTAAAAAGTCCTTTTTACATTTGAACGGCAAAAATAATGATTTTAAGGTTAGTGGCATATGTACTTGTGACTCCACTGGTTTCGCGGGTGTCCATGAGCGACGGCCATTGCTTACCATCATGACATCCGTCTGCTCGTCTACCACTTATTACATAAAAACACAGTGGTATTTTTGCTACGGGCGTCAAAAAAATTAGAAAGAAATAGACGAATATTCTCGTTGATTTGCAAGTCATTCCACTCATCAGAATTTTTTGTCCTGCTCAGTAATTCACCTCATCAATGAGGCTCTTCAAAAGAAGAGGGTAAAAGGTCCCATTAGCCCGGTGTGTTTTTACCATTAGCAATGTGGACATGGGGAATTAATGTTTACCCTTACCACTGGGTAGAGATGTGAAAAAAATGTCGATAGATACTAGAATACAATTTTACTTTTGAAAAATCGATTTGGATATTTATCTTTAGATGGAAAAAATGATTAACAAATATCTATATTTTAGGGTAAAAGGGTAATATTTTTTAAGGATAATATATTATATTTAAGGGTATAAGAGGTTTCCCTAATACCATGGTAAGAATAAGAATAATTTTATTTACGTAACATATGGTACATTTAAAATGGTTGTTCGTAAATGTTTCAACAAGAAACAACTTATTTTCCGAACCGAATTTTACCGTGTGTCGTCGGAAATTGATAAATTTACAAAAGTGTGGACGTGAAAAAATACAATTTATCTCCCGTTTAGAATCCTACGAAAGTTTATAAACTTCCTAGTAAATTGATAAGCTTACGGATCTTGTTATTTTCCGGTGATAAATACACCGTTTTTTACTATCGCTTACATTCCGAAAACCTCATATAGGTATCGTGAATATACCTACCATTTAGCATTTTAGATCAACAAAGTATGCGAAAAAAAATTAAATGTCCCATACATTATCGCCATTATGCCACTTTGTATGGAACAGCTGATTTCTTAGGCTTATATTGTTGATCTAACATGCTAAATGGTCTTACTTCACGACACCTATTATGTGTTTTTTGGGATGTAAATAATAAAAAATTAACGATGTATAAATCTGTCACATTTCTTTAATCTATTCTCACTTAAATGTCAAATACGTTAGGTTCAATTTTAATCCAAGAATTTTGACACATTGTGCATTCCCATGGAAATCTGCAACACCAGTTGATTAACAAGTTCACTGCCAACCTTATTCCTCTCTGTCCCCCCCGATGGTACCTACAATACTCTCTCCCTCTCACTAGGCGAAACACAACGCAAGCTGTTTCACGCAATATCAAATCGATTAAAATAATCGTTACATTTTTACATCGTTACAAGCATCCCATCACTACCACTTTATCGTGTTTTTATTGGGAAATGGTTTCCGTTGTTTTTACAGGAATTGGAGACAGGTTGTTCATTGTGATTAAATAATGTCCGTCTGATTTAATCAGCCACGTAGGAACATAGGATATATTATCAAATATTAATCCAATCAACCAATGGAGGCCAAATCGGGGGAAAGGGGGGTGGATGAAAATGAACAGGTATTATATATAAAATGAAGTTCTCGCAGATCATTTTCGACTACGTCTTTCCAGCGATACCTAGACCGGCCTACCGGGCGTTAGCCCATCGGTCGGCTCTGGTATGCTTTCTTCACGAGACGATGCTCGTCCAGTCTCTCGAGGCTTCAGGCCGGTGACTGGCGACAAGTAGTGCAGGATCGACCAAAGTGGCGATGGTCTCTTGTTTCAAAGGCCAAGACTCGTTTCGGGTCAATGAGCCTTTGCACTTGCACAGGGGTTCCTTTAGTCTTATAATTATAGTGAGAAAGCATTATCGTAAATATCAACAATTTAAATCAATTGACGTCTCTAGTGTGCCATATCCGTCACCTTAACATTACAATAAGATTTTGATTTAAAGTTACGAATTTGATGCACGATTCGACATTTATTGACCATACAACACGAAATATGAAGAAATCATTATAAAGTTGCGGCCAACAAGGTTAAGCCTCAGCATGCGCTACAGCAACCGCTAGCCGCCGCTGCAGCGCTGATTTTCAAGCTACCTTTGAGCGACGCCTCATAATAAAACATGCAAACAAAAAAAAAAAGACTGACAATGAATATTAACAGAAAACGAAACGAAGCAAACTAAATATTATACGTGAATCTATGAATAACAAAACGCATACAGAATAAAAAAAAAACAAAATTAAAATGAATAGGAATTAAATAATAAACAAAAAATCGCAAAACAAATGCCCCTACAAACAACAAATAGAAAAAACGACAGTAGCGCCATCATTCACTTTCACGTTCACGTTTTTATTGACATACCAGTGACGGTGGCGCCATCTGTAGGACTGAAAACTTTCTATCTTTAAAAAAAAACACGAGTAACTACATAACTCGCACGAGCAAGCTAGAAAGCAGCTCGCACTACGAGCCAAGAGACTGTCTACTGGTTAGCCAGTAGCTTGCACTGTGTTAACCAGTCTTCACCAAATCCGAAAGAATTCTCTCGACACAAAACTTTTTCTAATTGAAAATTAATCATGGGCAGTGAGCTTCGATGAACACCGCAATTATTTAGTTCTAAATTGTTATTACCTTTGACATCAGCGTAGGAACTAAAGTTTGTATTAATTAAGAGCCTACCGGCAAACCGTTGAATGGATCGAACTAGTCGTAGTGTAAAGTTTAGTCATTGAGAGTGAGATTGAAAGGATTCTATGAGAATAGCGTAGTCGCTGTAAACTATATTAATTAATAAGTTTGTTACTAACCTACTAATAACATTAGAATAATTATTTACGAGATTTCTACCATGTAACCTTATTTTTGAGTTTCCGATATTTCGGCACTGTTGCAAGCGCCATGGTCACGGAGTAACTGAAGTTTTTGCGGGTAAGTTGTTACTGGCAGACAAAACGGTCTACCCTCCTTCGCAGTCTTTTACTAAGCGCACCTGCGGTACCACTGTTCACTAACTCACTATTTTCTCGCACCTGTTCTCGACACACAACACTCGCAGTATCTGCCCGCGGAATGACATTTTGTTTAGTTTTAATGTTATTACATTTTCGAATCACTGGATTCGAGACATTTGACAATTTAAACCCATCCTCACGATGGAAATTTTTGTGCTTTGTAATTTCAATCGCTTCCCTGACTAGTCTTGGTATGTAGTGGCGTTCTGTCGAAATTATCTAAGGGTTATAAAACTCAATCCAGTGATTTGGACCCGATTCCAACAAATGTTCTACGATTTCTGTTTATCGTCGTTTTTGACTGCTTTTATGCTTTTATGGTAGAAATCTCATAAATAACTATTCTAATGTTAGCGATATGAAAGTTGAAAACAATTGTCCTTTCTGCATGACCCAAAGGTTGACTGGTAGAGAATGCCTCTGGGCATTGGACTGACTGGATGGCGCATTTGGTAGTGTCTGGGTGTAATATATGTATTTAAGTATATATTTGTGTTCGTCTGTTGTCTGATATCTGTAACACAAGTGCTTAAGCTACTTAGTACGGAATCAGGTCAACGTTTGAGATGTTGTGAGAATTATTATATTATTATTATTGACTGCCTCGGTGGCGCAGTGGTTAGTGGGTCGCACTTTGAAGCGACGGCTGCGCAAGAGGTCCCGGGTTCGATCCCCGGGTCGGGCCAAAAATTTGTACCTAAGTTTTCAGTAAGAAATTTTTAGTGGCAGCCCGGAGTCTGGAAATTGGCGGCCTTGTACCCCCGTGCCTCGGAAAGCACGTTAAGCCGTTGGTCCTGCGCCCAATCCCTCTCTGGTCGTGTCACAGTAGTGTCCCATCGGAATATGAGGGTAAGGGAATAGAGAGTGCACTTGTGTTTGCGCACACACTTGAGCACTATAATATATCCTGCGTACGTGGCTGATCGTTGAGATTGGCCGCCGTAGCCGTAATCGGTTGGAGGATTATTATTATTATTAATAAGTTCATTATTATTAAGTTCGCCTATTGTATCGCTTTGTGTAATACAGTTTTAAATAAATAAATAAACATTATATTACTAATAACATGGTTAAATATAATTAGAATCAATATTTTAAAAGACAATAAGAGAGAAGAAGCTTTTTTTTCTCTCACCGTACTTAATAATAAATTTATTTATTTAAATATTAAATGGGTTTGCACTTGACCTCATCTCACCTGATGGAAAATGACAATAAGGTCAAAGATGTAGCGTGCTTACCCAGAAGAAGCCTATTCACTCTCGACTTAAAGACATCCAAATTGTAGCTCTCTGGGAATACAGAAGCCGGCAAGTTGTTCCATTCCTTAGCAGTTCGTACCAAGAAAGAAGAAGCGAAACGCTTAGTACCCGAGCTTGTGGAACTTCCACAGTGTAAGGAATAAATTAATAATTATTAATACATTAGGAGTGTAATAATTTTCATATCTTCATATTTTGGCATAAAATTACATATTTGACGACCCGTTTCGATCAGTGGTAGTGAACGCTCTGCTTCTGGTGCAAGGGTTGCGGATTCGATCCCCGCACTGGATTGGTCTGGCGGTTTCCTATGTAATATATGTATGTATTTACAAAAGAAAAGTATTAAATGTATATATTTGTAATTCCACTGTTGGTTATGTTCGTGTGGTCCCCGGCAGAGTAGAATAGGCCACCCTCACTCTTACCGAGGTGTCGTAAAAGGCGACTAAGGTAAAGCTGCTGGCATGATCATCAGCACCCAGAGAAGGAAAACTCTGCATTTATATCAAGACCCTCGCCAACCCGTCTGCCAAGCGTGGTGAGTATGGCAATTACCCCTCATGTGATCTGAGGGAGGCTCGTGCCCCAGCAGTGGGGACTTAAATGGGCTGACGATGATGATGATGATATGTTGGTTCTGATATATGTAACACAGATGCTTGAGCTATCTATCGCGGACTCAGATCAATGCATAGAATTTGGATAATAATAATTGAATTTGAATAACTTTGGATCAATGTATGTGATGTTGTGAACTATTTATTTATTTATGTTGTATGTCCTAGATAGATAGTGATGAATTTAAGAGTATAGGTCAGTATAGACTCTATAAGTAAATTCATCTCCTTTATCTAAATCAAAATCCGGATTTAGAAAGCTCAAGCTTTCCTAAGCCCCGAAATCCTACCTGAAGGTCAACTGAAATATTCTGCCGACAGGGTGATTTTAAGCTAGGTGATTAACCATCACTTAGACAGGGGAACCAGATAAACATAATTATTAGTTCAACTAAATACTTATTGTGAGGAATCACAGTTTCAGAAATTCATCATCATCATCATTTCAGCCAATAGACGTATAATGCTGGACATAGGCCTCCCCCAATGATCTCCATACAGATCGGTCCTGTGCCGCCCGCATCCAATGGATTCCCGTAACCTTCACCAGATCGTCGGTCCACCTTGTGGGGGGCCTGCCACGGCTGCGACTTCGTATACGTGGCCTCCACTCGAGGATCTTTCCGCCGTTTCAGAAATTATATATCCGATATATGCCAATATTTTCATAATTTCTATGTAAACCGTATACTGGTCAAAATACGCACTCAGATTTTTTAAAGTTATAGGTGGCAGACGAGCAAACGGATTACCTGATGGTAAGCAAGTGCCGTGGCCCACGAACACCAAAACTCTCAAGTCTTAAGTGCGCTGCCAACCATACAACAAAAATAATCCAGAGTTGCGTTTTTGGAGTCGAATTTACGACCTCCCGTTAATTATTGCAAAAGTTTTCACACTTGCTTTGCTTTGTTTTTTTATGTGATAGTTGGCAGACGGATCACCTCATGTTAAGTGATTGCCGCCGCTCATGGACGCAACATAAGTGGTCTCAAGTGCGCTGCCCAACCAGAAACAAAAAAATATATAATTATGAGCAGCATGTTTCGATTCAAAAGTTTTTACACCTACTTTGGCTTTAATCTAAGAATTTGGCATAAAAGAGAATCCATCTTTCATAGTGGACGTTCAATAGAAACGATATCGTCTTTTATTAGATATAGACACACAATCCTAGAATTAACCTCAAGCATTCCTTCCCCACTGTCTGAGAGTCGACGCCCACAACGCTTAGCCAGGAATCGTAAACTTTGGCGTATCGCTAACGAGTTTTTGAAACGCTGCATGTCTGGTTTCAAATCCAATTAGGGAAATTAAATGAAATTATTGGTTCAAAAACACAGAAAATTATGTTAATTCAAATAAGGAAGCAATTAAGACGTAATTATTTCGCATAAAAAGGCCACAGGTTTTTTTTTGTGATAGGTGGGAGACGAGCAGACGGATCACCTGATGGTAAGCAATTGCCGCCGCTCATAGATACCCTCGACACCAGTGGAATCACAAGTGCGCTGCCAACCCTCATGCCCACACCCCTTTCCCCCAGTCTGGGCCTCCGGTACCCTCGCTCACAACGAGAAACACAGCACATTGCTGCTTCACGCCGGTTTTCTGTGGTTGAAGGTTACTGCCCGCCGAAAATACAGCTTAAAGTTAATAGATCATCTAAATAGTAAAAAGTATTTTTATGTCATTTTAACAGATAAGCATTTGACTACAATCGCGCCTGATGATAAGTGAGTAAAAGGTGAGAATTAATATTTATATAATAGTAGTTGATTTCGGCTAAGCATCAATCATTGGTTATTATATCCCTACAAAGGTATATCATGGCAAAGCCAAATCGATGTGAACATGAAAAAAAATGTGATTTTTTTTTTAAATACATCAGCCATCACAATTCTTTTTTTTTTTCTTACAACATCTCTTAAGTTGACCTGATTCCGTACAAAGTAGCTTAAGCACTTTTGTTACAGATATCAGACAACAGAGGAACACAAATATATACTTAAATACATATATTACACCCAGACACCGAACAAACACAAGTATTAAGTATCTTTGGCTTTCTCATCCTCACCCGCATCCTCTTTCTCTGTACTATAAAATTCCTCTTTCGCTATCTCTTCCTCATAAACATTATCTCAATAACCCTAGTCTGAATACGAGTTTTAAAAGGTTTGTCATCCCTCTCGCAGACGGTATTGAATCTAGAACCAAATGACATCACTATGACGTCACCTAATCACCTTTGATAACAAGATAGTCCTGTCTGTCGGATGTTTGTCTGCCAGCACATTATTACACTACCAATCTTTTGTACAACATAAAATCTTTTCTATTTGAAATTGTGCTTTTATTTATAGAAAAGTCAATCAGGATGACCTCACTCTGCCTGATGGTAAGCGGCCGTGAAATCCAAATATGAGGTCGACAGGCACAAAAGAAGTATCTCTGAAGGACCGCATTAGAAATGATGTAATTCGACAGAGAACCAGAGTCACTGACATAGTCCACCGAATTAGCAAACTGAAGTGGCAGTGGGCTGGTCACATTAGCCGCAGAACTGACAGCCGTTGGAGCCGTAAAGTCCTTGAGTGGAGACCACGACTCGGTAAGCGCAGTGTTGGACGCCCTGCGACAAGATGGGGTGATGACACTCGAAGGCTGGCTGGTGTGGGCTGGATGAGAGTGGCCGAAAATCGGGAGCAGTGCATTAGGGGAGACCTATGTCCAACAGTAGACGAGTGTGGGTTGCTGATGATGAAATGCTTTGAATCTTTGATATAAATCTTTAACATCACTAGTATGTACTTATCGACTAAGGAAGATCTCCCAATTAATAGTATGTAGTGGGAAGCTACGCAGGCGGAAGTAGGTCGTTGAGCTAAAAACAACTTAATGTGCGCTTGCTCGGATTTAGAATACAAAAATAGCTCTCCTTTAGTCCCTGTTTAATGAACCGTAAACTGGTTAACTTTATCGTGTCGTAACTAAACGCAATAACTGGAGTAAAGGGGCTTTATTTTTACACTATCGGCTCACTCCTGGATCGCACGGGTGGATATTATTTGGTTAAACTTGTCCATTTTTCAGCTTTTGTCAATTTAGAGATGAAAGATTTTTGTTAATGCCAGAGGCGACAAACGAGGAAGTGGGTCAGCTGATGGTAAAGGATCAGAGAAGTCGCTGATGCGTTGCCGGCATTTTAAATGGGAGTACGTTCTTCTCTTGAAGGTTCTCAAGTCGTAACCGTTAGGAAATAATAATATATTTACCGTAAGTCGCCCGCAACGCCCTGTTGTTCTAGTGGTTTAAGTACCGGGCCGTGATCTCGGGATCCTGGGTTCGATTATTGGGTCGAGAAAAAAGTGTTTCGAATTTTTCGAACATAGCTAGGGTTTGTGATCACCAATCCGCATTTGGCAAGCGTGGTGATTAAGCCTAATCCCATCATAATAGCGATGACTTGATTTCTATGATGGAGGCCTTTGCCCTGCAGTGGGACAGTTATAGGCTGATACTTTACTTTTACCGTAGGTGAGCCACATAGGTGCTATGTTTGAAAAAATCGAATCATGATTTTTGCTCGACCTGGGAATGGAACCAAGGGTCCCGCGATAACGGCCCGGTTCTTAAACCACTAGATCGACTTAAGGGTTGGCATCACGCTTGTGACTCTACTGGTGTCGCTGGTGTCCATGCCCGGCGGCAATCGCTTACCATCAGGTGATCAGTCTCGTCTGTCACCTATTGCTTAAAATAAAATCTAGTGTCATAATAATAACTCTCACAACATCTCATACGTTGACCTGATTCCGTACTAAGTAGCTTAAGCACTTGTGTTACAGATATCAAGCAACAGAGGAACACAAATATACTTAAATACATATTTTACACCCAGACACTGAACAAACACAAGTATGTTTCGTCGCACGAATGTTTGTCCAGGGTGGGGATCGAACCCACGACCTTTGGCGTAAGAAGCAGGGTCACTACCAATTGCGCCATCCGGTCAGTCAAATAATAAAAAATAATAACCACATAATTTAAGCTCTCATGCAAAACTACCTAACAATGTTTTTATTTCTTTTTTGTTTTAGGTCACGGTTGCCAAAAGGGTTAGTTCCATTGAAAAAGTGGTATGTTGCATTATAAAAATGCTTTGGCATATCTGTACTATTACTCTTTTTCAATGATCTTTATCTTTCCATACTTTTTCAATATTGAATGATTCCATGAAAAATCTTTTTCTCTATAATGTCTGTCCACTGCCTTTCCTTCTTCCTGCTATTGCAGTGACGTGGCTCTCCCAGAGAGAGCCAAGATTCCGCATGCATTGGCCGGGTCGACTGGAGTGAAACCACGGCCTCACGGAAAACCTGCGTGAAGCTCCTTTATTTTGCGGAGTGAGTGAGGGTGAGGGAGTATTAATTTTGGCAACGCTCCTGTGACTTAACTGGTAATGCAAGTATGCATCGGCGATATTTGCTTACCATCAGGTGATCCGTCGTTTGTCAACTATTCCATAAAAAAAAACTTTTAATTTCGAAGGATTCTTTAGTCGGTAAGACACCTAATGCTCCTGGAGGTAGATCCTTTTCGTCTTAGCATATAATTCCCGGTTGCACCCAATGCTATCGCTCTGGAGCCCAGGGTACGATTCGACCTTTTTTTGTGTGGCTAGGGGCGTTTAAGAATACTGCCAAGGTTTTCCCGGCCTGTCGTAAGAGGCGACTAAACGGGCTTTCGGAGTACGTGAGCGTATCCACTGCTGGGGAGTGGCTTGCGCAGCTTATGACTCGGTCGACATTACTGGGTGTCCTGGTAGGTCGTACAGCGTTGAAGGGCTGTAGTGCCAGATAGGGGTGAAGCGACGAGCGCGATAAGCGGTACGGTCTAGTTCCAGATGTGAGGTTTCCGACCGTGATTGCGCGGAGATGGACACCCCAGGGTTTTTAGTTAGGGTTTGAGTCCCAGACACCACCATGTTCCCTACATGTAGCAAGGAGACGGCCATGATGGTTTCCCTTGGGAAAAAAAGACGGGTTATGTGGGGCTCTCCGCCTGGCGAGAGCTTTTCCTGATGAGAAACCGGTCAGAGGCATACCCACCAAAACCACCTGCTACGCTCCTTCATCGTCTGAGTGGGGAGGACAATCCACCACCTCCCATGGCCATACCAACACTATGGTTGTGCTATGGTTATACTGGCCGAATCGTGGGAGATGTGCGCGGATATTGCGTGTCCTTGGGACTCCATCGCGCACAATGGACAACATTTCAAAATTGCTAAGCTCTGAAACAAAAAATACCAATTCTTTTTTTACTTTTCCGCTGCTCGAATATATATTTATTCATTTTTTATATTGCTTATTTACTGAGAAAAAAATTAAAAACTAAAAAACGTAAGATGACGTCATCGGACGGCAGAATGTAAAATATTTCTTTGCTTAGCACATTATAGTTTTAAATTTACGTAATGCCAAACCCATGACATGTAACTGTCAAAAAAAAAGACAACTTGTCAACGTTGAATGTATGAATGACGTTGACAATGTTGACACTAGTACACAGAGTACTTTTAATATACTGCACTAGTATTATTTACCTTTGACAGTAGTACCTTTTTTTTATTAAAACAATGATAAGCAAAGGAATATCGCTGTATTCAGCCGTCCGATGACGTCATTTGGCGCTTACGTCTATTTAGAATAAAAAGAATTTCAATAATTATTTTATGCATGAAAATGGACAAATTTTGAAAAAAGAAAAAATATGGGTCTGTTCATTTTTTGTCTACTTTCATATAAAAAAACAATATGTACATGTTAAAAATTTGAAATGTTGTCCATTACCTAGATTCTGTATTCAGGGAGTATGTTTGATTCGACGATCCGTTTAGCGCAGTGGCTTGTGCGGCTATTGAGATGCAACGGTCGCGGGTTCGATTCCCACTCCAACACAAATGTTTGTTGATGAAACAGATATTTTTGTTGGGTTTGGGTGTTTGTGGTACCTTCGTTGTTTCGGGTTTCCATAGTACAAGGAAACACCTTAGTTTGGGACAAGGCTACAGTATGTAATGTTGTTCCAATTATTTTTATATTGATATTGACTGCCTCTTTGGCGCAGTGGGTAGTGCGTCGCACTTTAAAGTGACGGCTGCGCTTGGGGTTCGATCCCCGGGTCGGGAAAAAATTTGTACCTGAGTTTTTCTTTTAAGAAATTCTCATGTGTCAGCCCGGAGTCTGGAAGTTGGCGGTCTTGTACCCTCGTGCCCCGCAAATCACGTTAAGCCGTTGGCCCGATCCCTCTCCGGTCGTGTCACACTGGTGTCCCATCGGAATATGAGGGCAAGGGAATAGAAAGTGCACTTGTGTTTTACACACTTAAGGACTATAATATATCCTACTTAAGTGGCTGATCGTTGAGATTCGCAGCCTTAGCCGAAGGTTGGAGGATATTAATACTATTGTATTGATTATAGTTTTTGGAGAGTCTGATTTATTATTCAGAAAACCTGGTATTTACCATGATGCGACTGCAATTTAGTCGGTGTATAGAAAGGAATAATTTGCATATTACCGGCGTCAAGTATTTTATGGTGCCTTTTTTTAAAATACTCCAGTAAAGTGCGTACATTTGTCAATCGATCAGTTGGGAATCGAGCGTTAATTTAAAATCAAATCGTCGCCATTAACCGGACACGGCGTCCAGTGAAGCGGGTGACTGGGAGAGTCAACCAAGCCGAGCGTGGACCAATTTATTGCGCACTAAAGTTCGACGTGCACCAACTTTACGCGCACTAAAGTTCGACGCGCACCAATATTGCGCGCACCAAAGTTCGACGTGCACTAATTTCATGCGCACTACAACTCGACGTACACCAAGTTTATGCGCACTAAAACTCGACGTGCACCAATTTTGCGCGCACTAAAGTTCGACATGCACCAATTTTGCAGACGAGCAGACGGATCGCCTGGTGGTAAGTGATTTCCACCGCCCATATACACCCGCGACTCCAGTGGAGTCACAAGTGCGCTGGCAACCTTTAAACCCCTCTTTCCCTCGGATGAGGCCTCCTGTACCCTCACTCACGCAGCGAAACACAACACAGTGCTCCTGTTCCCAACCCGGGGAAAAGGGAGTTAAAGATTGTCAGTGCACTTGTGACTGCCATTTACATTGTTGTTGTGGTGTCCATGAGTAGCAGCAATCGCTTATAATAATAACGCAGGTGATCGGTCTGCTCGTCCTGCCATCATAGAAAAGAGGTATTTTTTTAAATCTAATTACCGAGCCGAGTGGAGGTGCTTCGGAGAGGCATATGCCACCAACGGTGGGCGAAAGAATGCTGATGAAGAAGAAGAGAAGATTCTTTATGGCGGCGACGAATTGTCAAAGCTAAATCACTTTTGAAAATTGGCCTCTTTGCTTATATCTAAGAAAAATACTTCGTAATTTCTACTTACACGCTGACAGAGTGCCTAACATAGACTTATTCACGGATAAAGTTTAGTAGAATCGAGCCTTAAATAAATAAATAAAAATTGGTTTATTGCTCTCAAACATAAAATTTTGCAAATTTTAACTACAGTCTTGTGTTAGCAACCTTAGTTGTTTTGGTGCACTACAAAATTGGTGCGCTTTGAAGCACTCCGACAGAGTTGCATGTCGGGTGCCGGGTGACATTAAACTGGTTGATTGGGAACACGTCACTTTGTCAGCTACAATCAAGCTTAATAGTAGACGTGTTGCGAGATTGGAACTTCTCGTATAAGCCACTGCGTTACCAAGGCAGCCAAAATGCAAATAATATCGCAATAGATTGCTGCAAGCAGAATAGCGAGGGGAACATACGGCCGTTTGGGCGGAAAGGTCCTGGAGTGGAGGCCACGTACAAGAAGTCGCAGCCGTGGCGCCCCCACGATCTTGTGAAGGTTGCGGGAATCCATTGGATGCGGCGGGCGGAACAGGACCGATCTGTGTGGAGAACATTGGGGGAGATCAAGTCCAGCAATGGGCTTATATTGGCTGAAATGATGATGACGATGAGATTGCTGCAAGACATTAGAGAAATAAAAAAAAATACAGAACTTTAATTAAAAAACGAAAGATCTCATCTATTCTCTTGATGAATATCTAGATAATATCAAATAGTAAAGAAAACTTACTACAGTACAAATATTTATGATACACCGTCACGACAATCATATCTCTCAATTACATTTAGATAGGTACCAATAGTTTTTGTAAGTTCTTTATTAATAACTATTGCCCCGAACTCACTTCGTTTTGGGACATTAGTTCCAGTTTCGCCAGTAGATGGCGCTTGGTGTCGATTACATCGCGCAAATATTTCGTGTTTTCGGATTACCTATAAGCGTTGCCGCTGACTGGGATTAAGAAATTTAACACCCTAGCGGTTGGTCGAGATACGGCGTGGCGTTGCGGCAGGCCGCACATCAATGTCTACATGAAACCGCTTGTTAACAACGCACTCATTTGCGGCCAGCCGTCAACCGCTCCGATTGATTTGGAGCTGATGCGCGGCACGCCGCATCGGGGCCGACCGTTTACTGCGTTCTACTAGGCCTTACTTCATTGTAGATAGTGTAGATGCTCTAGTCATCTGCAATGTACATTTGTAAAATAGCTGTAAGACTATTTAGTTTGCAAATAAATACTAGAATATAATAATTTAAAACGAAAGATAATACTTATTTTTTCTGTATGAAATCTCCACTTTTATTACTGTACTTATATACTTTGAACCAGTCGTTTCTCAAATCGGACATCCGTAGATTAAGACTGGACCTACCAAACTCCATTTGGGTCAAACCTAAAACGATTAAACCGGTCCCGAGTTGGGTTAACTAGCGCCATTAATAATTGTATATCTCTAGCTTGCCTTAAATCAAAGAAGGTTAAGAATTTTTGAGGTGTCCCTGTCTAAGGGTTGCGAAAAAATTGTTATTTAAGTTTTCGGTAAGAAATTCTTTTTCGGTAAGAATTGAAGGACCGCATCAGATATGATGTAATCCGACAGAAAACCAGAGTCACCGACATAGCCCACCGAATTAGCAAACTGAAGTGGCAGTGGGCTGATCATATTAGTCGCAGAACTGACAGCCGTCCTTGAGTGGAGACCGCGACTCGGTAAGCGTAGTGTATGACGACAAGATGGGATGATGACATTCGAAGGCTGGCTGGTGTGGGCTGGATGAGAGTGGCCGAAAATCGGGAGCAGTGGCGTTCATTAGGGGAGACCTATGTCCAGCAGTGGACGAGTGTGGGTTGATGATGATGATGAAGAAATTCTTAGTGTCAGCCCGGAGGCTGGAAGTCGGGAGGTCATGTACCCCCGTGCCTCGGAAAGCACGTTAAGCCGTTTGTCCTGCGCAAAATCCCTCTTCCGTCGTGTCTCATCGGAATATAAGGGTCCCATCGGAATATAAGGGTAAGGGAATAGAGACTGTACTTGTGTTTGGGCACACACTTGAGCATTTTAATATGTCCTGCGTACGTAGCTGATCGTTGAGATTGGCCGCCGTAGCCGTAATCGGTTGGAGGATATTATCATTATTAGAGTTCAAATTAGTTTGAGAATGAAAACCAATTACAGCGTCTGGATCATACATTTTTCTTTCCTTGTATTTATCTCTCTAAGGGGTTTCTCGTAATTGTCTCTCAAATGACGGTTAACTTAATCATCTTTTTTATGTGATACTTAGGTGGCAGAAGAGCAGACGGATTGCCTGATGGTAAGCGATTGCCGCCACCCATAGACACCCGCGACGCCAGTGGAGTCAAAAGTGCGTGCGTGTGCTGCCAACCCTTAAACCCTTTTTCCCCCGGATTGAGCCTCCGGTAACCTCACTCACGCAGCGAAACACAGCACAGCTCCTTCACGCCGGCCGAGCCGGCCCATTCATGCTGAAGCGTGCCTCTCCCACGGTTAAAAGGCAACGACTTAAGTTCATGGCAACTTTGCGTCCTTCGAGTGCCGCCCAGGTGGCTGACGCGCATCTTGCAAGCTATATTTGGCCACACTTTTAGGCGAACTGTACTTACTATACATAGGTTCCACCTACTTACAAAAACATTAACAATATTGAGACCTTGAGCATATTGTATACTTAAGGCGACGGGTAGGACACACTAGCGACGCCAATAAATTTGAATTTTTAGCTACTTAACCTGATCTATATTTAACAATTTCGGGGTTACAACCTCTCGGCAAACACTTATACTATTTATTAAATAACCATGCACAAATGTTGGGTCCGTTTTTGTACGCGAAAAATTGATTCACGCTAGAAGTGACCGCTTTTGGCGGTAATCAATTTTTATCGTACGCGTTGAACCCAACATTTGTGCATGGTTATTTAATAAATAGTATAAGTGTTTTCCGAGAAGTCGTAACCCCGAAATACGGTATATGACTTTTTTTTTTATTTTTGCAATCAAAAGACCTCTCAATGATAGAAACATCGTTGAAAGAATCACTTGATTCTCATTTAAACTACCTGAGATATCACAACTTTAAAATCACATTATTTTGGGCAAACCCAAAACGCTCCATACAAATGGCTACTTAGATGTGACGTCACACCGAAGTATTTTGTATGCATTTGATTTGAATTTTGTATGGTAGCTATATCAAATGTTTCGTTTATGTCAATGGTTCTATTATAATAATTGGTGCAAATTGTATACCTAGGTTATTCAATGGTATAATATTTTTTTAATAATTTCATACTTTTAAAATGGACTTGCCCATGAATCTTTGAATGACCATAAAATCGGCTTGACGTTATATTTTTAATTGAGAATTTTTGCCATTAGCACATATTGACTTATATTTTGATAAAATATTTATATTTTGTAAAATCTTGAGCTTAGTCATATACCCTATTGTTTAAAATAGATCCGGTGTAGTAGCTAACAATTAAAATCGATTGGTGTCGCTAGTTAGGGCTACCCGTCGCCTTAACAACTTCGAAAGTGACTTGTCACTGACAGTAGTTGAATGGCTTGCACAAATATTCATGCTGAAAGAAGCTTTGTATTCTATTTTTGTAACTCATGAAAACCACAAGTTTAGACATGTTATGTCATATTATGGCTATGTTGAACATATTAAAACCAGCAGTTAATATCTTTAGGAATAGTTTCAATCGTTAAATTTTACTCGTACAGTGGCGGACAAGCTATACAAAACTGTAAAATTTCCTCAATCGATTTCGAACTACATTTTTAACAATATAAGGTTTATAATCGAATGAAGAAATTTGACAGTTTTGTATAGCTTGATATGTCCGCCACTGTACCTGTTGTCGTTACATCATATTGTTTTTTTTTTCTGTGATAGGTGGCAGACGAGCAGACGGATCAGCTGATGGTTAGCAATTGCCGCCGCCCATGGACCGCCGTGACACTAGTGGATTCATAATTGCGCTGCCTACCTCTAAACCTGCCCTTTCCCCCGGATCAATTTAGCATGTTAGATCAACAAAATATGCGAAAAGAAAATCAGCTGTTCCATACATTATTGCCGGGTGGATATTCTATTTTGTATGGAACAGCTGACTTTTGTTTGGATTATATTATATTTATTTTAATTTAGTTTATTTTATTTGTAATTTTATTAGTATTTTAATTTAATTTACTGACTTTCTTTGTAATTTTATTTCATTTGTAGTTGAATTGAATTTGTAATTTTGTTTAATTTGTAATGTAATTTAAATTTTAATGTAATTTACATAAATAATAATAAAATCTTATAATTATATATATTTAGTTTATATATTATATTTAGTTTATCTCTTTTATGTTCTAAATCTTTTATGTATTATAAGTATGTATTTACAAAAGAAAAGTATTATTGTGTATATATTTGTAATCCCAATGTTGTTTCTGATATCGGTAACACAGGTGCTCGAGCTACCTATCTCGGAGTCAGATCAATGTATGTGATGTTGTGAAATATTTATTTATTTATTTTATGTTTTGATCTCTTGTTCTTTAAGTTGACTGGGTCGTGTGTTATTGACCCTGCCTCATACGCCAAAAGTCTAGGGCTCAATTCCCACCCTGTACAAACATTCGCATGATAAACACTTATGTTTGTTCAGTGACCACTGGTCTTTTTATACCAACCTTACTTTCATCCCGTATTCCAGTACACTCCTCCAATTTGCGAGTTACTGAGAACAGAAGAACTCGTGGATACTGCACGCCTCATCCTTGCATTTTAGCTCGAATTTCGCTTCTAAACGAGACACACTTGTCGCTCTGGAATTTCGACCGTCGCTGTCGGCAGTTGCATTCGCTTTTTATTATTTGCGCTATCAATTAGAGCGCTCTTTCTTTCGCTATGATATTTTAAAGGAACTGCTTTGCACAAATGTTAGGTCCGTTTTTGTATGCGAAAAATTGATTCACGCTAAAAGTGGCTGCTTTCGGCGGTAATCAATTTTTCAAGTAAAAAAACTAAATACATTAATAACTTTGTAAAAGGAATAAAAATTTATGGTACACAATATAAGTAAGCGCTTTGATTACGTAGAAAAAGAAATACCCTGGTCGCGGTCTACTTTCCTCTTTATTTTCAATAATTTGACGACCCGATTGGAACAGTGGTAGTGCACGCTGCCTCTGATACAAGGGTTGCGGGTTCGATCCCCGCACAGTACAAACATTTGTGTGCATGAACATGTTTGTTTGTATTGGTATGGGTGTTTGCTATGTATTATAAGTATGTATTTACAAAAGAAAAGTATTATATGTATATATTTGTAATCCCACTGTTGATTCTGATATCCGTAACACAGGTGCTTGAGCTACCTAACTTGGAGTCAGATCAATGTATCTGATGTTGTGAAATATTTATTTATTTATTTTGATTCACATTTCTCCAAATAAAAGTACTAATAACTTTTTTGTCATTTGTACAGTAATCGATTCACGTTTGTTTGTAGTACATATCGACTATTCACTCTAATCGAAGCTTTTTAGTATGTCACCTCTCTATGAAGCTAAAATTTAGAAACATCATCATCATCATCGTCATCGTCAGCCCATTTAAGTCCCCACTGCTGGGGCACGGGCCTCACTCAATTACATGAGGGGTAATTGCCAACCTTACTACAGGGGTAGAAACATCAAATGCGGTTTATTAATTTGGCTCGACTATAGATTATCATCATTATAAATGCAAAATTAAGAACTTTCAATTGAAAATGTTATTATACTTTAACTAAATGACTTAATATGATTTGTAACATTTGTATTGACTAATTAATTTAATATATCTAATGTATTGACTAATTTTAACTGTAATCATTTACTGTGACCATCTGTGATATGTGTGTTACTGTGACCGGATTAGCAAGCTTAAGTGGCAGTGGGCTGGCCATATTAGCCGCAGAACCGACAACCGATGGGGTAAACGAGTTCTAGAGTGGAGACCGCGTCTTGGTGAACGTAATGTAGGGCGCCCTCTGGCTAGGTGGGGGGACGATCTGCGCAAGATGGCTGGCAAGAGCTGGATGCGAGAAGCCATGGATAGATCACAGTGGCGAACAATTGGAGAGGCCTACGTCCAGCAGTGGACTGCGATAGGCTGATGATGATGATGATGATGAATGGTAGAACATGTTGGCACTTTGCATGTATCTAACAACATCTTTTCTGTACACATGTTTCTTAGCATATAAGTTTAATTTTATCTTTACAGGCTATTAGTTCCTTATAGTATTCCTATGCTCCCTCCTCCAATTTGCGAGTTGCTGAGAACAGGAGCACTGGTGCATACCACACTTGAACTTTTCCCGGGATTTTCGCAGCAATAGTCCGAAACGTGAAACACTCGTGCTCTGAAATTTCGAGCGTCGCCATTCGGCAGTCGCATTATTTTATTGCTTTGCGCTATTAATTAGAAAATTTTATTTCACTACGTTATTTTTCAGGAACAATTTGTAGATGCAGTGATTTGAAAACTAGCAGTGCATAACTGCAGCAGTATGTATTCTACTTATTTGGAATTCAGAACAACTTTTTTCTCGAAAAAAAACGAACTTCGCGGTCTCAAAATTCAAATGAAAAGTCTGAAATATTATATATATAACGAATTCAAAAACTTATATTTAAAGGCGTAAGTTGTGGTTCTAAAACTGTGAGGCATAAGTCAAAATCATCATCATCATCAGCCCATTTAAGTCCCCACTGCTGGGGCACGGGCCTCCCTCAATCACATGAGGGGTAATTGCCATACTCACCACGCTTGGCAGACGGGTTGGCGAGGGTTTTGATATAAATGCAGAGTTTTCCTTCTCTGGGTGCTGATGATCATGCCAGCAGATTTAACTTAGTCGCCTTTTACGACACCTCGGTAAGAGTGGGGGTGGCCGGGCACCACACGGCCTAAACAAGTCAAAATCAATCTGGTGGTAATGAGAATCTCCCTTTAATATTGTGACGTCTTTGTGTATGTTTTGTTCTGTCTTGGTTTTAGATGGTGCTTGGTAATAAACTCAATTAAGATAAACATCAAAAGGATTTAACTCGCCACACCAGTCAATAACCATTAAATTTACGTGTCTCTTTGATCACTCGACATTGGCAGAGTTATTATGTGTTCGCCGTAGGCAACACAGTAGCAGCCATATATAGAAAAAAAAATCTGGTGGTAGATTCCTTAGTTGTTCACTCTTGACAGATTGGTCGTCATTGACGACGTTGCATTTGTTGAAGTTTACAGCGTCTCGGGAATTTTGGACAATGGATGCTTTTGAGCCCTAATGAGGTCTGTCCCACGCGTGGGTGAGCGCCGCGCGACCGTTGGCCTTCCACCTGTCCTTGGACATTGTGTCGCTCCTTGATAGATAGATAGATAGATAGATAGATAGATAAATCATTTATTTGCATCATGAAACACACATAATAACAGATTACAAAATTAAAAAATTAAAACAAGAAAATGCGAAAAATAATAAAAATTAAAACTTCTTAATACATAACATATTTAAAAATTACAATACATAGATAGTTGCCATGTGCGAGTGAGTTAGCGTTTTGTGTGTCGCTGTGATGCAAAACGGCGATAGCTCAGCAATTTGGTTCACCGAATGGCAAACCGAATGGAGAACCAAAGTTATCGACATTGCTCACCGGATTAGCAAGCTTAAGTGGCAGTGGGCTGGCCATATTAGCCGCAGAACCGACAACCGATGGGGTAAACGAGTTCTGGAGTGGAGACCGCGTCTTGGCAAACGTAATGTAGGGCGCCCTCTGGCTAGGTGGGGGGACGATCTGCGCAGGATGGCTGGCAAGAGCTGGATGCGAGAAGCCATGGATAGATCACAGTGGCGAACAATTGAAGAGGCCTACGTCCAGCAGTGGACTGCGATAGGCTGATGATGATGATGATGATGAATGGCCGCCGATTTTCAGCTATAGCCTGACGAAGACGCTAACAGGCTTCATCAAGTTTTGAAACCTTGCTCCATTGAGTGTTCGTTGCGAACAACGTGGCCAAAATATTTGAGGACTGTTTGGTGTAGTGGTAGATTAGATTTAGATTTAAGCGGCCTATCTACCAAATAGGCCAATCAGACTAGTCCACTGCTCCAGTCATACCAAAGCGTGGCTCTGCCATGTTTAAAAATCAAAACGTGCTATCTAGCAATTCTAGTGCATTGGTACAGAGTTAACAAATTAGTTATTGGTAATGCCCGTGTATTTATTTAGACATTTTTATAATAAGGCCAAATACAAAAGTTGTACTTTTTTAATTCATGGCCGCTGGAGAGCTGAAATCTGACCCTCATTATACCCATAAGTGTCATTAGGGTAGAATTTCGGTTCTGGAAATATTCTTTATATTTTTTGTTGAGATTTCCATTCGCCATTTTATTTACTTTATTCGTTGAAGGGATTTATTCCATTAGTGCAGAAGAAAGGAAGTGATCCTGCCCTGTAAAAACATTCATAATGATGAATAATTTTATTTTATATCTCAGAGCGAGCGAGATGCATCAAAAGTAGCTTAACACTTTAGTACCATGTCAAAGTAACTGTTCTGCATGTTATAGTCAGTTTCTAAGGGGTAAGTACAAAATGTTACTTCGACATGGTACTAATGTGTAAAGCTACTTTTGATGCTGACCATATCTACGCAAACGACTCACAGAACGCGGTCGTCTAGGTACAATGTATTAGAAATTAGTCTTGTTCTATTCATCGTTTATTATTACTAATATAATCATCATCATCATCTTCAGCCCATTTAAGTCCCCACTGCTGGGGCACGGGCCTCCCTCAATCACATGATAGGTAATTGCCATACTCACCACGCTTGGCAGACGGGTTGGCGAGGGTTTAGATATAAATGCAGAGTTTTCCTTCTCTGGGTGCTGATGATCATGCCAGCAGCTTTACCTTAGTCGCCTTTTACGACACCTCGGTAAGAGTGAGGGTGGCCCATTCTACTCTGCCGGGGACCACACGGCCTAATATAATATTATTTTTTTATTTAGTTAAATTAGCGACACTCATGTGTAACGGTGTCAAGGACAAACCGGCAAGGGCTTTTTGACACTATCAATTTAAATACTGCTATTGTAATATTTTAAAATAAAAAGAAAAAATGGATACATTAAACGCCATTGAAAACATTAAGCACTTGTACAAATACCATGGGGTCTATTCGGAAAACTTGTGGACACTGAGAAAATCGAGTAAAATTTCGTAAATTTTAGAGTTTGTGGGATATGGAGAAATTAGCTTTCCAAACGAGTTTAGGTACAGGTAGGTGCTTCGTTAAAAGCATTTTTGAACTATCTAATTATTTTCTCGTAATTTGCTAATTAGCTCTTTTGTGAAACAAATAAATTCGCCTCTAGCAGGGTGCTTTGTGTGAGACCAACTAAATTAGAATGAAGTTTACAAAGGTATACAATTTCATAATTTACTAATTACATTCCATTATGTACATTCGAAAAACAAATGCTGATATTAAAGTAATGTTACTAAAATGTTAAAACGACCCGTTCGGATCAGTGGTAGTGAACGCTGCCTCTGGTGTAAGGGTTGCTGGTTCGATCCGCAAAGTACAAACATTTGTGTGCATGAACACATCTGTTTGTATTGGTATGGGTGTTTTCTATGTATTATAAGTATTTATTTACAAAAGAAAAGTATTAAATTCGTATATTTATAATCACGCTGTTGGTTCTGACTTCTGATATCCATAACACAGGTGCATGAGCTTCCCACCTCGGAGTGAGATCAATGTATTATATGTAATGTTGTGAAATATAATAGATAGATAGATATACTTTATTGCACAAAAAAAAGCACAACTTAAAAAAATTAGGCATTACAGAAACTTAATTGTTCAATCTTGGCGGTCTTATCGCAGGAAGCGATTTCTACCAGACAACCTTCGGGAAAAGGACATTTGTTAGTAGTGGCTAGGTGGTGCAATATTGAAAAGGTAAATAAAAGTGACCTATACATTATATTACAATATTTATAATACTAAAAAAAATTCATTGCAATTACCTACCAGATAGCTAAAATTCAGGATTATGAGCCTGAGTTTTGGGCTTCGAAGCCAAAGATTTTATTTATATATTTATTTCTTGCACCATATATATACAATATACAAGTTACATAAATATCACACATAACTATCGTAATACATGGACCCTGTAATGTAAGGGTAAGATTTGGTTTTGAAGCTAAAGGGTATGAAACGATGAGATGATGACTTAAAATTAAAGAAAAAAATGATTATCAGCCTATATACTGCCCCACTGCAGGTCAAAGGCCTCTATCATAGAAATCAAGTTATCGCTACTATGATGGGATCAGACTTAATGGCCACGCTTGCCTAATGCGGATTGGTGATCACAAACAAGAGCAATGTTCGAATTTGAAACAAACTTTTTGCTCAACCCGTGAATCGAACCCAGGACCCTGAGATCACGGCCCGGTAGTTAAACCACTAGACCAACAGGGCGTTAAAATAAAAATAAATAAAATTATGAGATAAGTGGCAGATGAGCTGATGGATTACCTAATGGTAAGCGATTGTCGTCGCCGATGGACACCCCGCCCCGCAACACCAGTCGTCAGAAGTGCACTGCTATACTTTAAACTGACTGACCGGATGGCGCAATTGGTAGTGACCCTGCCTCTTACGCCAAAGGTCGTGGGTTCGATCCCCACCCTGGACAAACATTCGTGCGATGAACACTTGTGTTTGTTCAGTGTCTGGGTGTAATATATGTATTTAAGTATATATTTGTGTTCCTCTGTTGTCTGATATCTGTAACACAAGTGCTTAAGCTACTTAGTACGGAATCAGGTCAACCTATGAGATGTTGTGAGAATTATTATTATAAAAAAAAAAAAACTCCTCTTCACCCTAAATATTTCTTCATTTTCATTTTTAATAAATTTGGCTATGATTATTGGAAAGAAACTTTTTTCTTTTGAATCATTGCCATAAAGGTACAGACACACATGAGGTTATATTACGTTTGATTATGAACCGAATGTGTTTGACATTAAGGTGAGAGTCGACTAAAGCAATTACACTTTTTTACAATGATAAGCTGTACGTACAAGTAACATTTTTTACGTACCCCTTTTGAGAACAGTTACTTTGACATGGTACTAAAGTCTTAAGCTACTTTTTACCGACTTTTAAAAAGGAGGAGGTTCTATGTTCGACTGTATGTTTTTTTTTATGTATGTTCACCGATTTCTCCGCCAATTGTTGACCGATTTGCACAATTCTTTTTTATTTGAAAGAACACATCCAATTGGTCCCATTTTCATCATGTCAGGATCTGAAGAAGGTATCCTAGCGAAATCAAGGGCAACCCTCAAATTTTGTAGGCACATGAAATGTTTTTGTATTATTTTTCAAAGCTGTACGAGTATTTACGCCTGATGGTATCATTTTTGAGGGTCAGCTGATGATGTCAGGTCAACAAAAACAAATAGATTATATAATATTTGACATTCATTAGTGTTCTTGGACTTAAATTGAATAAAGACATTTTAATTTTGAAACTACTAAAAAATGAAACACTAAAAAGCATGAAAAAAATTCTACGAAGAATAGAATAAAAAGAATAGAATTTTTTGTTTAAAGTTTGTTTAAAGTGTTAAAAATGTTATTTTACACTTTTTAGTTCGTGGTTTTTGAAGGCAGTTTTTTGATGCTGACCATACCTTAAAAATTCAATCCAACAGAGTTCAAAATACAATATCTACCTACTATCTTAGATTTATTAAGGTGCAAATTCTAAATTGCATGCCACAGTTTCAGTTTTGCAGCTAAATTATTGAGCCTAGGCGACTGGGGGAGTTAGTACGAGTATAGTTCAATTGATATCAGTAAGAAATCAGCTTTCCGATTCCGGTGGTAGAATCACAAATTATTCTTAGTATATTTTTTATATTGACATAATCGACATGTGTAATTGCTTTTTTAATATATACGGGGTGTATCTGTGAACATTTACATCCCTTCAACCACGTGTTCTACTAACCATTCTGAAAAAACATTTGTTCTATGACTTTTCGAAATTCGCATCATCATCGTCATCGTCAGCCCATTTATGTCCCCACTGCTGGGGCACGGGCTTCCCTCAATCACATGAGGGGTAATTGCCATACTCACCACGCTTGGCAGACGGATTGGCGAGGGTTTTGATATAAATGCAGAGTTTTCCTTCTCTGGGTGCTGATGATCATGCCAGCAGCTTTACCTTAGTCGCCTTTTACGACACCTCGGTGAGAGTGAGGGTGGCCTATTCTACTCTGCCGGGGACCACACGGCCAACGGCCACGGAAATTCGCATAATTTTTTTTAACTTTTCATACTAAGTTGTTCACCTGACTTGGCCATTTTGTATGGGGAGTCGAAAAAAAATTAAATGTTGTTCAGAATGGTTGGTAAAACACGTGGTTAAAGGGATGTAAATGTTCACAGATACACCCTGTATAGTTATAAATTAATATTTATATTTTTTTCATGTATGACGATTTGTGAGAGCTGTGTACAAGCCTATGCAAATGAAGTATGTACTTTTGAATTTTAAATTTTTGAATCGTTACTTTCTATTATATTGTCACTGTAATGTTTCTGGTAAAGAGAAGACGAATAAGAACTTAGATAGTATCGTGAAGCACTTCCTAGTACAGGCACTGCTGTGTTTGTGCTGTGTTTCGAGTGAGTGAGCGTACCGGAGGCCCAATTCGAGGGGAGGGGGAAGAGGTTGACACCGCTCTTGTAAGCCACAACGCGAAAAATTGATTCACGCCAAAAGCGGCCATTTTTGGCGTGAGTCAATTTTTCGTGTACGCGTTGGACCCAACATTTTTGTATGGTTATTTAATAAATAGTATAAGTGTTTGCCTAGAGGTTGTAATCCCGAAATTGTTTAAAATAGATCCGGTTTAGTAGCTTAAAATTAAAAAAGATTGGCTTCGCTAGTGTGCCCTACCCGTCCCTTTAATATATGCTTTCTTGTGATATTTATTTATAAATATATCTTATATACTATTTTTAAAAAGGTAAAGCCTACAGACATCAGCAACTCTTATACTCGTAGGTAATCCGAAAACACGAAACGCTTGCGCAATATAATCGACACTTAGCGCCATCTATTGGTATAAAGTGGAACTAATGCTCTATAACCAATCGGGGGCGGACCACTAATAATAGTTGAAAATATATATCCATGTTTTCTATATTATTTTAATAATTTGAGCAATTAGCCTATCCATGGCGGATCCGTAATGGACGACCCGTTTGGAACAGTGGTAGTGAACGCTGCCTTTGGTCCAAGGGTTCCAGGTTCGAACCCCGCACAAGTACGAAACATTTGTGTGCATGAACATGTTTGTTTGTATTGGTCTGGGTGTTTCCTATGTATTATAAGTATGTTTATACAAAAGAAAAGTATTATATGTATATATTTGTAATCCCACTGTTGATTCTGATATCCGTAACACAGGTGTTTGAGCCACCTATCTCGGAGATTAGATCAATGTAATAGATGTTCTGAAATATGTGTTACTGTTATTTTTGTTACACTGTGCCGTTGTGCAGTTTGGTTGCTTAGGAAATGTGGTCACGAACCTGCTAGAGGTGAAGGTCAATTTGATTAGGGGCTTTTTAGGGAAAACTAGCGACACAAACATGAGAGTAACATATAGGTTTTTTATGTGATACGTGGCAGACGAGCAGACGGCACTCCGGTCAAGCCGGCCTATTCATGCGTGACTCACTAATTAACTAAATAAAACATATGACACACATGTATTAGACAATTAATTAGATTATTCATCGTCAGCCCATTTAAGTCCCCACTGCTGGGGCACGGGCCTCCCTCCCGTTTAGAATCCTACGAAAGTTTATAAACTTCCTAGTAAATTGATAAACTTACGGATCTTGTTATTTTCCGGTGACATATACGTATATCTATGCGTAAGCTTGAGGGAATACGTTGTTTGTCAAGCGAGTCAGTCTCACAATAAACGGAGTTACGCACGCACGCACGTCTTTTATTGAATAGAATGAATGGATGACTATACTTTTATTGCATTCAAAATAAAGTATGAAAACTTAAAAACTACGTATTACAGGGTGTGTACAACGAAGGCGGCCTTATCACTATAATCGATGTTTTCCAGGCAACCTTTGGGTACAGGACACTTGATGAAGGTGAAGGGTGGTGCTATCATAATATTTATATACTTTTCACAGAAAGTTTACATACAAATACAAATATATAAAATATGAATACACTAATACATACATAATATAAATGAATAATATATAGAAGTTCGCACATATGCCTGAAATCGGACTACCTATTAAAAAACCGGCCAAGTGCGAGTCGGACTCGCCCATGAAGGGTTCCGTAGCAGCAAGTAAGATATATGGAAGGTAAATTGCGGTTTACGGTTTATAACGTACTAGCTTTTGCCCGCGACTTCGTCTGCGTTCACACAATATCTTTATAAATTATAGCCTATGTGTTATTCTGATCTATAAGCTACATTACTGTAAAGTTTCATTAAAATCCGTTTAGTAGTTTTTGCGTGAAAGAAGAACAAACATCCATCCATACATCCATCCAAACAAACTTTCGCCTTTATAATATTAGTAAGGATTAAAAAAACTACTTACTAGATGTAGTTCAAACCAATTTTCGTTATTAGTTTTCATGATTATGTACATCATATTGTTGATATTATTGATGTTAAAAACCTCAACATCATTTTTAAATACCTATCCATAGACCCCACATGTACCTATAGGTATGATAAAAAAAATATGAGTTTGAAAAAACTGAAGATTCAAGTAAGGACCCCCAACTTTTTTATTTTTTCCAATTTTTGTGTAAAGGTTATAAAATAGATCTATTTACCAAGTTTCAATAGTATAGTTCTTATAGTCTCGGAGAAAAGTGGCTGTCACATACGGACGGACGGACAGACGGACAGACATGACGAATCTATAAGGGTTCCGTTTTTTGCCGTTTGGCTACGGAACCCTAAAAAGGAAAGTTAAAACAAAGTAGGTAGGGCCCTGTGGCAGTGTCTTCAAAATGCAGCATTACACCGCTGGATCGCGGTGGAAAATCGCTTTCGCTTCGCTTTGGCTCTCCCGTGACTTCGACTAAACGCTTAACTAAGTCACGAGTAGTGATATCTACCACGTTTCTTATTAAATGTTAAGCCGTATCGATTCTATGTCTCCCATTAGGTCATGGGAAACGCCACATGTTATTGCTCTGGTTGGATTTTTTATGTGATAAATAGGTGGAATTAATTATGATATCCTCCAACCGATTTCGGCTTAGGCGGCCAATCTCAACGATCAGGCACTTACGCAGGAAATTATTATAGTGCTCAAGTGTGTGCGCAAACACAAGTGCACTCTCTATTCCCTTCCCCCTCAGGGGGGCTTCTCCCAAAGAGAAGCCGGGCAAAGGCATACCCACTAAACCCCCTGCAGTTCTCCCTTATCGCCCATATTGGGGAATATCATGGTGATACAGCCGAAGCCTCCCTCCACGATATTCCCCGATGAGTAGGTACCTATATTAAGGTGACGGGTAGGGCACACTAGCGACGCCAATCGATTTTAATATTTAGCTACTAAACCGGATCTATTTTAAATAATTTCAGGCTTATAATCTCTCGGCAAACACTTATACTATTTATTAAATAACCATCCACAAATGTTGGCTCCGTTTTTGTACGCGAAAAATTTATCTATGCTAAAAGTGGCCGCTTTGGGGGAGCTTTTTAGCATATTTCTAATATGTAATTATATTTACATAACTAAAAATATGTTAAATAAAAATAAAGTTAAACTAAAACCCGACTACCAAAAAAAACACGCTCTAAAAAGTACGAAACATGAAAATTGTCTCTGCTGAAATTATTATGCCGTATCGCCGAGGTCGTATGCCACCTACTGTAGCAAAACAGATTCATTATAATATTAAAATAAACTCAATGTGGCATACGACCACAGCGATACGGCATAATAATTTCAGCAGAGACAAATAATATTACATAACATAAATAATAATAAACAAATACTTAATAATATATAGATAATTTATAATAAGATTCAATAAAAATATTTCTTATAGATATGTTTAATGACCAGAGAACAGACCACTTTAAATAGGGAGAAGAAACAAGGAAAGACAGTTGACATACAACGTAATTATCTAGTTCCATACAAATTGATCACTCTTCGTGATTGTATCTAAATTCTAAACCATACAATTTTGTTATTAGCCATCGACTATGTATATTTATTCAATAACCGATATAAATGTAGCTTTATTCAATGTAATGGGTTTAATAATATACTTGTAGGTCAGGAACTGTGAATCAATAACTTCAGTTATGTTTGTCTGTGCCCTCATCGTCAGGAAATACACAAACAAATATACAAAACAAGGAAACTTAATAAGAAACATAACCTAGACATAAATAATGACGAAAAGTAGGACAACATTATCCCTGTATGTGCCAAACAGGCGGCCGCTCAGCTATAGTCGATGCTGATCGAATGTAGTGACGAATATAGTGGCGGAACCATAGAATTACGGCACCCTCAGTTTACGGCGGCATCCTAAGTCTCTCCGCCGCACTCAGAGACTTCAAATTAACTTTAATTCGTACTTAAGAAAAAATATTGACACTTAATACAATACTCATAAAGATTTTCCATAATTAAGTAAGTGAACATTTAGCTTAATTGACGTCTCTGAGACGATGATGATGATGATGATGACGTCTCTGAGTGCGGCAGTATGGGCGTAACTATCATAGGTGACACTGGCGGTGCAGCGTGTTTTTTTTTCGCTTATTTTATTGATCTAAAATGCAAAATGGACTTCATTTACAATTCCTGTTATGTGGTTTTCGGGATGTAAACGAAAAAAAAAGACGGTTTATATTCACCCCTCCCTAATAGTGGAAGCCCAGAAGCCCAATTCTCGTGCTCGTGACATTTATTATCATAAGACATATATCACTAAAACATCGTTTTTTTTGTATGGTTTTTAGGTCATATCCGCCATACTTTCAAATTATCACAAGCACGAGAATTGGGCTCCAGGAGCCCAATTCTCGTACTCGTGACATTTATTTTTATACGACATATATCACCAAAACATAGTTTTTTATGTATGGTTTTAGGTGATATCCGCCAAGTTTTCAAAATATCACGAGCACGAGAATTGAGCTCCTGGTCCCCAATTCTCGAGCTTGTGACATTTATTATCATTAGACATATATCACTAAAACATCGTTTTTTTGTATGGTTTTTAGGAGATATCCGCCATGTTTTCAAAATATCACGAGCACGAGAATTGAGCTCCTAAGCTGGCAAGGTATCCCATAGGAAGATGTCATTAGATGTCGTCCACTACACACGACACTTACAGTCGCGGTCGGGTGTCAGGCGTAAGTGACTGGTAAATGTAAAATTGTAAATAAATAAGTAGTTTTGTTTGGAGATTAGCAGCTAACCATTTCTATTTATTTGTTTCAGGTAAGGACGTTTTTCTACTTACTTCAATTGCAGCAATTAACAACATCGGGTTTGTTAAAGTAGTTATTTTACGGGCTCGAGCTGTGTACTTACATTTTCAGGAGGAAAAGATTTTTACTTGTTACTGATGTCTGACATATCACACTTTCTCAAAATTAATAACTATAATGTATCAATACGGGGATTAACACGATATTTGTTATGTGAAACAACATTGTGTACTCACATATTTGGCTCGACGTTTCGGCTACGTTACAGCAGCCGTGGTCACGAGCGGACTGGCGGAGCACTGCGTCGTCTGCTGGGGACGGGCTGTGAATCTTCGGACACCCTCACATTTTTTGATATTAATTCGCCACTAGATGAACTGTCAACACTGAACACAATGTTGTTTCACATAATAAATATCGTGTTAATCCCTGTATTGATACATTATAATTATTTTATCAGTGACGTGTTTCTCAAATTTCGACTTAAACACGGTACATCCTGCTGTCTAACTAACGAGGCTCTGGCGAACTTTACTCACCAACCCGCATTAGACCAGCGTGGTGAGTTATGGTCTAAACCCCCCAAACATACGTGCGCCTCGCCTGATGGTAAGCGACTACGGCAGCCTATGGACGCCTGCAACTCCAAAAAACTTGCATACGTTTTGTCGACCCTTTAAAACCTATTATTTTCTATAGTATGCGGACGGCTAAGGAATGGAACTCCCTGCCGAGGTCTGTTTTTCCTGAGCATTATAATCTGGGCATCTTTAAGGCAAGAGGGAACAGGCAATCGGTATCATCTTAGACCTCATCGTCGCTTTTCATCAGGTGCGATTATGGTCAAGTATTGGCTTATTGACCAAAAAATAAATGTATTATACCTATCTAAGTATGTATTTACAAAAGAAGATACGATATGTAGTTTGTAATTCCGCTGTTGGTTCTGATATCTGTAACTCAGGTGCTTTAGCCTATCTCGGAGTCAGATAAATGTATATGATGTTGTAAAAAAAAAAAAAAACCTAAACACTCCTTTTTTGAAAAACCTCATACTGGAGTCCCTCGAGAAAACCTCTGAACGGAGTTCTTTCCATATCCATTTTTCTACAAATAGGATCACCTCGTCTCTCATAATAAGGTTCCAACATTTATTTTGAGGTTTAAGAACTTTATTTCTCAAAAAGAATTAACATTCAGTTTTCATACTTTATTTTGAGTGCAATAAAAGTATATTCATTCATTCATTCATTCATTCATTCACTTACAGGAGAATATTAACAAACTATAGATAAATATTATTTTAACAAGTGTGGACATTCGTAACAAATAACAAAAATTAAATTGAAAATTTAAAAAACCCCCGACGCAACTAAAGCTCTTTCATTTGATACCTATATTGAGGCAGTTGGAACAACAAATAGGTTATTCGTCATTTTCTGACGCAAGCCATTTTGGATTTTGCCACAATTAATATATTTTGCTACTCAAGCCCTTTTACCTATATGATACCATGTTACGGCGGCCATCTTGGATCGATTTTTATCCAACATAGCTAAGAACACTCCTTATTCATCTTTCAAACAAAAAAAAAACAAAATCAAAATCGGTTCATTTGTTCGGGAGCTACGATGCCATAGACAGACACACAAACACACAGACACGTCAAACTTATAACACCACGTCGTTTTTGCGTCGAAGGTTACAAATTACCGTGCCGTGTGGTCCCCGGCAGAGTAGAATAGGCCACCCTCACTCTTACCGAGGTGTCATAAAAGGCGACTAAGGTAAAGCTGCTGGCATGATCATCAGCACCCAGAGAAGGAAAATTCTGCATTTATATCAAAACCCTCGCCAACCCGTCTGCCAAGCGTGGTGAGTATGGCAATTACCCCTCATGTGATTGAGGGAGGCCCGTGCCCCAACAGTGGGGACTTAAATGGGCTGATGATGATGATGATGTTACAAATTAAACTCATAAATGAAGGTAAATTTGAATTCTTCGCACAGCGAACAGGCACAGTTTGGACAACGACACGCTCGCAAACATCGCGAGTTGTCTCACGTCTGGTATTCATAGGTTATAGCCCTACCATCGTAGGCGACTCTCCGGTAGTTAAAAAAAGTTACAAACTCTTTATAATTAATTTGAAATATACAAAATGTTACGATTCACAAACGATTAAAAGCCACGCTGTCAGCGCTAATGCCCTGTAACACCATTATAGCACTCCACAGCAGCTCGTTTGACCGTTATACGATTACTGGCTGTAAAAGGTTAAGCGAATTAAAACATTTGCCAGGGATTTACATACCAGAGCCATCCAATATCGGGGTGTCGGAACGTGGCTGCCTCCATGGATGATTTGGTTTTTGGTGTTCGCTGGGGAATTTATTTACGAATAGAAGTGTTTTTAAAAGATTTGTAATCCGTCCGATTTGTGACTGACTTGACTGCCTCGGTGGCGCAGGGGTTAGTGGGTCACACTAATGCCACGGCTGCACAAGAGGTCCCGGGTTCAATCCCCGGACAAAAATTTGTACCGGAGTTTTTGGTAAGAAATTTTGGAACTTGTACCCCCGTGCCTAGGAAAGCGCGATAAGCCGTTGGTCCTGCGGCCGATCGCTCTCCGGTCGTATCACGCTGGTGTCCCATCGGAATATTATGAGGGCTAGCTAATATAGAGTGCACTTGTGTTTGCTCACATTTGATAGGTGGCAGACGTACAGACAGATTGCCTGATGGTAAGCGACGCCGCCCATGGACACCCGCGACAACAGTGGAGTCACAATTGTGCTGCCAACATTTGAACCCCCTTTCCCCCGGATTGGGCCTCCGGTCCCCTCACTCACGTAGCGAAACACAGCACAGTGCAGCTTCACGCCGGTTTTCTGTGAGGCCGTGGTATCAGCCCAGTCAAGTCGGTCTATTCATGCCGAAGCGTGGCTGTCCCACGGTCAAAATTTGGTGCGTTCGTCGCATGGGTGAACTACCGCGTGCCCTGTTATCATCCACTCTTCCTTGTATAACTCTTCCTTGATAATGACGCTTCTGTCATCAAACAACAAAGAACCCTACCTTACATTCCAAGGATCACATTTCACCAAAACATCCCCCGCTTCGGTGACAAAACAGAATTGCGACGACGATAAAACAGATTCCCCCTCTATGTTTCCACTTGTATTAGGTTTTTTATTTGTATCAAAACGACAAATTGCCGCTTTGTTCTCGTGAAGGATTCGTTTTTGGTCAGAGGCAATCAACAGTTTGTGTAGGAAGGAAAAAGCGAAGCACATTTTTATAGCATTTGTGGACAAACCAATTTAAAGTGATAAAAAAAGATACAAAAATATATAGCTTCCATAAAAAAGATATAAAAATATATAGGTCCAGTCATCGGTAGTAGTCAATGGTCCGTCTAAGATCCTAATTTATATAAATGTATATCTAGTCTTTTATATTATTACATCCAAGCATAACATATTTATTTATTAGTATATAATATTGTGTTTATTTATGTATTAGCATTATAAATATTTTAATATATATATACAGTTCACTTTTATTTCCCTTTTTAGGGTTCCGTACCTCAAAAGGAAAAAACGGAACCCTTATAGGATCACTTTGTTGTCCGTCCGTCCGTCCGTCTGTCAAGACCCTTTTTCTCAGAAACGCGTGGAGGTATGAAGCTGAAATTTATATCAAATACTCAGGTCTACTGTCCCTTGAAGCTGTGAAAAAATCAAACTTCTAAGCCAACGCAATCAAAAGATACAGCCGTTTATGCCGCAAATTTTCGACACTTGCAAGGGAATCAAAACCTACAGGGTGCTTCCCGTGAACTCAGAATCTTGAAATTTGGAACGAAGCAACGTCTTATAGCATAGATAAAGGAAAAATTACGAAAACCATAAATTTTTAGTTACATCACATAATATATATTTTTTTAATAATTTTAAACTTACTACCCATTTCCTCATTAACACGTAGAGGTATTAAATTGAAATTCATACCAAATACTCAAGTCTATAATACCTTTAAGCTGTAACAAAATCAAACTTCTATGTCAACGCAATCAAAAGAAACAGCAATTTAAGCTGCATATTTTGAAACTCGCAAGTACTCGCAAGGGAATCAAAACCTAAAGGGTACTTGTAGTCGACCTAGAATCTTGAAATTTGGCATGAAGCAACGTTTTATAGCACACATAAAGGAAAAATTCCGAAAACCTTAAATTTTTAGTTACATTACAAAATATATATTTTTTAATAAATATAAACTTATTACTTTTTTCCTCATGAACGCGTAGAGCTATTAAGTTGAAATTCATATCAAATACTTAGATCTAATTGCCTTTAACCCGTGAAAAAAAAATTCTAAGTCAACCCAAAAACGCAAAACGCAAAAGTACAACCATTGATACCGCATATTTTGAAATTCGCAACTACACGCAAGGGAATTAAAACCTAAAGACCACTACCCGTTGACATAGAATCTCGAAATTTGGTAAGAAGCAATAGCTTACAGCACAGGTAACAGAAAAATTCCGAAAAGCTTAAAATTTTAAGTAGTTATACCACCAAAAAAATTGTGATTGTAAATATAATTGTAGTTACAGCAATGACCGCGAGTTATTATACTATGTATGGGGAGGGCAACATTTAAAGAAGACGAAATAGCCTTCTTATTTATATTTCGACGTTCTTTTATCGAAATGATATGTGTTAATATAAAATAAAGGATTACTTAAACGATAAAGAGATCTTTGTCTTAAATTTATGCTCCTCCTCCTATTATCTTTCCCCATTGCAATGTTATGAATTTCATTTTGCAATAAAAATACCATAGTTATGACTCGATTGTCGTAATGAACGAACTTTGTAAACCTTGCAGGTTTGTACGGAACCCTCGGTGCGCGAGTCCGACTCGCACTTGGCCGGTTTTTTCAATATTGCAGCACCTACCCCTCCTCTACTATCAAATGTCCTTTGCCTGAAGGTTGTCTGGTAGAAATCGCTTCCAGCGATAAGACCGCCGAAATTGTACAATTAAGTTTCTGTAATGCCTAGATTTTAAAGTTGTGTTTTTTTTTGTGCAATAAAGTATATATATCTATCTATCTATCTATAGCTAGCCATACTACATAATATTGTAAATGTGGAAGTGTGTGTGTCTGCATGTCTATTTATCCGTTTTTGATGGCAAAACGAAGTGATATTGACATGATTTTTAATTGGAAACAGTTGAAGGGATGGAGAGTAACATAGTACACGAAAAACACGTCCCTTAGTTCATTTAGCTAAAACGCCTACTACATCGTACAATCCGGTCTAGAAGCTCTCTATAAATAAAAGCGACCTGTAAACACGAAACCTTTCGCTCGTTTCCGCAGCATTACCTTAATTGCTAGGGCTTCTATCCGTCCCTTGGACTGTTGCCTTGAATGTATAATGCGGTGCATTCAAAACCGGCTTCATTTAACCTCAGACTAGAGCTGCCTATCCATTTAGCGATAGGTTCTGAACCCTATCGATAAATGGAGCGAAATAAAGTTGTCCGAATCCGAGCATGTTTTTTTTTTATATGAGAGGTGGCAGACGAGCAGACGGATCACCTGATGGTAAGCAATTCCGCCGCCCATGGACACCCGCAACACCAGTGGAGTCACAAGTGCGCTGCCAACCTTTTCCCCTTCCCCCCATTGGGCCTCCGGTAACATCACTCACACAGCGAAACACAGCGCAGGCGCTGCTTCACGCCGGTCTTCTGTGAGGCAGTGGTATCACGCCGGTCGAGCCGGCCCATTCATGCCAAAGCGTGGCTCTTCCACTTTTTAAAATACTTTCAAAAAGTACTTTTTAAATATACCTCTGGATTGTTAAAATCTATGTGCATATTTTTACTATTAGCTCTGCGGTGAGGGAAATCATCATGAGGAAACCTGTTCGCTTAAATAGTTTTTACGGATCACCTGATGGTAAGCAATTCCGCCGCCCATGGACACCCGCAACACCAGTGGAGTCACAAGTGCGCTGCCAACCTTTTCCCCTTCCCCCCATTGGGCCTCCGGTAACATCACTCACACAGCGAAACACAGCGCAGGCGCTGCTTCACGCCGGTCTTCTGTGAGGCAGTGGTATCACGCCGGTCGAGCCGGCCCATTCATGCCAAAGCGTGGCTCTTCCACTTTTTAAAATACTTTCAAAAAGTACTTTTTAAATATACCTCTGGATTGTTAAAATCTATGTGCATATTTTTACTATTAGCTCTGCGGTGAGGGAAATCATCATGAGGAAACCTGTTCGCTTTAAATAGTTTTTGAAACATGCATGAACATGTCTGTTTGTATAGGTCTGGATGTTTACTATGTATTATAATTAAGTATTTACAAAAGAAAATAATTATTTGTATATATTTGTAATCTCACTGTTGGTTCTGCTATTCTTAACACAGGTTGTTGAGGATCGATGGCTAGACCAGCCTCTTTTGTATTGTTTATGTTTTTATACTTTTTTTACTAATTTTGATTTATTATTGTTTTATTTGGTAGCCGTGTGGTCCCCGGCAGAGTAGAATAGGCCACCCTCACTCTTACCGAGGTGTCGTAAAAGGCGACTAAGGTAAAGCTGCTGGCATGATCATCAGCACCCAGAGAAGGAAAACTCTGCATTTATATCAAAACCCTCGCCAACCCGTCTGCCAAGCGTGGTGAGTATGGCAATTACTCCTCATGTGATTGAGGGAGGTCCGTGCCCCAGCAGTGGGGACTTAAATGGGCTGATGATGATGATGATGATGATTGTTTTATTTATTGTGGTTTGATGTCTTATGTCTGTTGAATACATTGCTTTGCTAATATCAGCGACTTTTATTAGCATCCTTTAACCAGCGCTTTAAGTTTATATACAGTCCATCGTCAACACAGGTGCTTGATGACAGGCAGGTACCTATCTCGGAGTCAGATCAATGTATGTAATGTGGTGAAATATTTATTTATTTAAAACTGCTTTTAACTAGAACTATAACACCAGTGGAGTCACCAGTGCGCTGCCAACCTTTAAACACCCCTTTCCTCCGGGTTTGGCCTACAGCACCCTCACTCACGCAACGAAACACAGCACAGTGCTGCTTAACGCCGGTTTTCTGTGAGGCTGCAGTATCACTGCAGTTGAGCCAACCCATTCATGCCGAAGCGTGGCTCTCCTACGGTCAAAATTTGGTTGGTTCGTCGAATGGGTGACCTATCTCGGATGGTTCGTACCCATCTCGGAGTCAGATCAATGTATGTGATGTTGTGAAATGTATATTTATTTATAACTGCTTTTAACTAGAAATAGCACTAACACAACACATATTCATTTTTCATAAAAAAATATCCACGATCATACAGGCCATGTGTTAGTGCCACTAGGTTTGTAAAGTACACTATCGATACTCGATCTATCGACAGTTGGCCAACTCTACTCGGATATAATCGATAAGTAGACGTACTTATTGCTGAGCCGTCTATTTTTAGACAGCAGTAATATCAATTTGAAATGTTTCCGTGACTTCTATTCAATCTAGTGGTGCAGTCTAAGTTCCTAGTACTGGTGCAATTCGGAGGTCAAGCTTGGGTGGTATTTCGTAATTATAAGGTCAGGGTTAAAGTAATTATAATTAGTGTCTTTTACAGTCTACTATATCACGGTGAATGCTCTGACGAGCTTTTCTTCCTTATCCCACCTGCTCTATTCCGTCACAGAACTACACGTGCCGGACAACGCTGTCACCGCTTCACAGTGGAAAACATTCCATCAAGGACTAAAAAATTTGGCAGTTCCTATTTCTGCAGTATCATCGAGAAATAGAACTCGTTGCCAGAGCATGTATTTCCTCCTTCCTACAATAGTGGATTCCTTCAAACGAAGCGTGAACAAGCATCTCGCGGGCCAGTATACGCGGGCGGTGCCTATGGAGGTGATGCCTTGACATCGCTTCCGTTGTAATTGCAACTTGAGCTCTTTCTCTTGCTGAGGCTTACCATCAGGCTGATTGAGAGCCAATATCACCATCAGCAAACCACACTCGTCCACTGCTGGACATCAGGTCTCCCCTAATGCACGCCACTGCTCCCGATTTGCGGCCACTCTCATCCAGCCCACACCAGCCAGCCTTCGAATGTCATCATCCCATCTTGTCGCAGGGCGTCCTACACTACGCTTACCGAGTCGCGGTCTCCACTCAAGGACTTAACGGCTCCAACGGCTGTCAGTTCTGCGGCTAATATGACCAGCCCACTGCCACTTCAGTTTGCTAATTCGGTGGGCTATGTCGGTGACTCTGGTTCTCTGTCGAATTACAACATTTCTGATGCGGTCCTTCAGAGATACTCCGAGCATAGCCCTTTCCATAGCTCTTTGAGCGACTTTGAACCGGTGGACTAGTCCAGCCGTGAGTGTCCACGTCTCGGCACCGTAAGTCATGACCGGAAGGACGCACTGGTCGAAGACTTTCGACTTAAGACTTTGAGGGATAGGTGACGAGAAGACTTGACGAAGTTTACCAAATGCTGCCCAGCCTAGCTGAATTCTTCTTTTGGCTTCTCTCTCGAAGTTGTTTCTGCCTAATTTACTGAGCCAATATACTGAGCCTCTAAAAAAAGTTTCTTCCTAGTTTTGACTGCCTCGTTGGCGCAGTGGGTAGTGCGTCGCACTTTAACGCGACGGCTGCGCAGGACCCGGGTTCGACCCCGGGACGAGCCCAAATTTGTACCTGAGTTTTTCTGTTAAGAAATTCTCAGTGTCAGCCCGGAGTCTGGAATTTGGCGGCCGTGCCTCGGAAAGCACGTTAGCCGTTGGTCCTGCGCTCCATCCCTCTCCAGTCGTGTCACACTGGTGTCTCATAGGATTAGGAGGGCAAGGGAGTAGAGAGTGCACTTGTGTTTGTGCACACACTTGAGCACTATGATACATAATTGGCTGATCGTTGAGACTGGCCGCCTTAGCCGAAATCAATAACGAATCTTGTCTTGTTTTAGTGACCAAACTGATACAAAACTATAATTTTAAACACGAGTCATCTTTTTAGCCTGTAGCGTGTAATGGTTTTACTATTTGTTTCTTATGTGATAGGTGGCAAACTAGCACACGGATTGCCTGATGGTAAGCGATTGCTGCCGCCCCTAGACTAGACACCTAGACTAGTCACAAATGCGCTGCCTACCTTTAAACCCCCCTTTCCCCCGGATTGACCCTCACTCACGGAGCGAAACACCGCAGAGTGCTGCTTCACGCCGGTTTTCCGTGAGGCCGTGGTATCGTGGTATACTAAAAAGGCCGGCAGCGCACCTGTGACTCCTTTGATGTAGCAGGGGTTCTGGGCGGCAGTAATCTCTTACCATCAGGTTATTCGTCTGCTCGTCTGCCCCTTATTACATTAAAAAAACTACACTCGCCAGCACTGTGTAGCGAGTGTATATTACTGCAGAGCGATGGTTACGCAGATTCAGATCGCGCCATCCATACGGGGGGTCCAGGTTCGAATCCGAGCATGCTCCTGTGGAATTTTCAAATCTCCACTCCACTGGTGTTGCGGGTGTCCATGGGCGGCGGAATTGCTTACCATCAGGTGAACCGTCTGCTAGTCTGCCACCTCTCATATAAAAAAAAATCTATGTGCATATTTCTACCATTAGCTCGGTAGTGAGGGAAAACATCATGAGGCAACCTGCACAGTTCGGATAGTTTCTGAAACATGTAACCATGAATCATTTGGTTCCCCTGTTAAAGGGTTGCGAAGTTCAGAGGGTAATCGATTCATTGTAATTACCAGACTCCCTAAATCAGGAATTATGGTCGAAGGCCTAGTTCAACGCAACTGGGGATACCACGCCAAGATGGGAAGTGTATATAACTGCATGTAATGTAAAGCAAAGAAACTTCTCTGCAATATAACCCTCCATAAACTCACGTTGCGCACCCGCGTGCTCGAGTATCAACACATACAGGGTGAGTGTCTTTGAACATTCTTTTAACCAATTGTTTTGTTTATGTGATAGTTGGTAGACGAGCAGACGGATCACCTGATGGTAAGCGATTTCCACCGCCCATGGACACTCGTGACACTCGTGACACCAGTGGGGTCTCAAGTGCGCTGCCAACGTTCAAACCCCCCTCTCCCCAGGATCGGGCCTCCGGTGCCCTCTTATTTTATTATTTGATAGAAATGGGGTGAGCCCTGCGTCTCATAGCCACTGCGACCAGTAGATGATCTATTGTGGCAGCCCCATAACCTATTACAGCACCTCATGTAGCTCCAGTTCCAGTATAAACCCGAGAATGGAGCTGATGGGGGAGCTTTTGATCTCGTCTGCCGAGATCATGTGTGCTCCTAGGTGCCGGCTTCTGCAGCGGTGCAGCGCTATGCTATGAAATATTTATTTATTTATAACTGCTTTTAACTAGAACTAGAGCACCAGTGGAGTTTCAAGTGCGCTGCCACCCTTTAAACACCCCTTTCCTCCGGATTTGGCCTACGGCACCCTCACTTACGCAGCGAAACACAACACAGTGCTGCTTTCAGCTGGATTTCTGTGAGGCCTGTGGTATCACTCCGGTCGACCAACCCTGTATTATTGCATACAGGTTGTATCTGTGAACGTTTACATCCCTTCAACCATGTGTTTTATCAACCATTCTGAATAATATTTCTTCTATGACTTTTGGAAATTCGCATAAAAATATAATCTAATATTCATAGAAAATCGGTCACGTGACTTGGTATTTTTTATTCTGATAGATGCCAGACGAGCAGACGGATCATGTGATGGTAATTTTGAGTCATCATCATCATCATTTCAGCCAATAGACGTCCACTGCAGTACATAGGCCTCCCCCAATGTTCTCCACAAAAATCGGTCCTGTGCCGCCCGCATCCAATGGATTCCCGCGACCTTCACCATATCGCCGGTCCACCGTGTGGGGGGCCTGCCACGGCTGCGACTTTCTGTACATGGCCTCCACTCGAGGACCTTTATAATAATAATAATTCTCACAACATCTCATACGTTGACCTGATTCCGTACTAAGTAGCTTAAGCACTTGTGTTACAGATATCAGACAACAGAGGAACACAAATATATACTTAAATACATATATTACACACAGACACTGAACAAACACAAGTGTTCATCGCTACGAATGTTTGTCCAGGGTGCCGCTAACGGCCAGTCTGTTCTCCGTCGCTAGTGTGCCCTGCGCATTGCCACTTGAGGCATGCAATCCTTTAGGCTATGTCTGTGACCTTAGTTCTTCTGCGGATCTCATTATTTCTGATACGAATTACGCAAGGAAACTTTTTATGGGGAATTGAAAAAATTCGATGAATTCCGAAACGACATAGAACAAAAAATGTTGTTCAGAATGGTTGGTAGAACATGCGGTTAGAGGGATGTAAATTTTCACAGATACACACTGTATAGTATGTAAAGTAAAGAAAAATCTCTGCAATACAACCCTCCATGTACTCACTAACCCGCGTGCCCGAGTATCAACACATTCACACTGGCAACACAAACAACACGGATGTGTTCATAACATAATTCTGTGCTTACGGGACTTGGGGCGCGTGACCGAGTTCCCAATCCATTGCTCCTTGAAAACTTTTCACCCCTTCATAGTGATGCTACGCGAGTCAAATATTTCCACTCGAGTCAATTTTTTATTTAGCTGCCCCAAAAAAGGACTTAGGTAGGTAAACCTTTACAATATGCAATCTCCTATAGTAAATAGTCCTACGGCAAATAGGGAATATATGTAGATACAAAAAAATAAAGGTTATATAAGAACTTAATTGCTTAACATTATTAATTTTCCATGTTAATCTTTATCTTTTTAGTTCGCAATCATTTCACCAACAGGGCAGTCCTGTATTTAATTTTTAAATTGTTATTTTTTAACAAACGACGCAAAAACGACGGGGTGTTATAAGTTTAACGTGTCTGTGTGTCTGTCTATGGCATCGTAGCTCATGAACAACCGATTTTGATTTTGTTTTTTTTTTGTTTCAAAGATGAATAAGGGGGGCGTGTTCTTAGCCATGTTGGATAAAAATCAATCCAAGATGGCCGTCACAAAGATATGTATTCTATGTTTAACCACAACTCCCACAATATGGGTGTCATAATAAAAGGGCTTGAGTAGCAGAATATATTTATTGTGATAAATTTCAAATCCAAGATGGCCGCTGTCGGGGTTTTTTTTTAATTTTCAATTTATTAATTAACCATGATGCATCCATGAACATGTCAGCGACATAATGATAATGACTGTTAAGATTGTGAATAAATACGATGTAACATCGATGTGTGTGAGTTTTTTTGGGTAGGATACAAAAAAAAACTAATCAGAGGTGGAGTTAAGCCAGCTGTTTATAGACGAACGGATGAAATAAGGAGGTAACACGTATTACTAGAGTGATCTTCATAGTGGAACGGGTACGTTCCACTATGAAGATCATTTTAGTAATACGTGTTACTTCGTATTTATTCACAATCTTAACAGTCATTATCATTATGTCGCTGACATGTTCATGGATGCATCATGGTTAATTAATAAATTGAAAATTAAAAAAAAACCCCGACAGCGGCCATCTTGGATTTGAAATTTATCACAATAAATATATTCTGCTACTCAAGCCCTTTTATTATGACACCCATATTGTGGGAGTGTTTAAAAACCCTGCGACCATCTAAGAAACATTGAAGGACACGTTGGGTAAAAAAAATGGTTTATTGATACCAAACATACATTTTAGCTGATTGTAGATACAGTCTTGTGTTAGCTAGTTGTGTTGTGTGGATCTTGCATGCTTTACGTTGTTTGCATAATATGCAGTTGGGAAGCCACGCTTTTGCAATCCGACCCGATCGGAGTAATACCATGGCCTTACAGAAAACTCGCAAGATGCAGCGCTTGCGCTGTGTATCCCCAGTAAGGGAACCGAAGGCCCAAGGTGAACTGCCTGCTAGTCTGCCACCTATTACAAAAAAAAATCTAATATCAATCGAGTGCCTAATGTGATTCAAAGCGCATCAATATGGGTTGGTCCGGAGTTATAATTTGGTTTGAACTTGTTATCATGTAAGTAACCCATAAGTGGTATTTTCCCCCTTTACTTGTTTATTGATAAAAAAAGAATCATCATCCTCCTGCCCTTTTCCCAGGTTATCTGGGGTCGGCGCAGTATGTTTGCCTTTTCCATACGTCCCTGTCATTCGTCATCGAATCATCCACCTCTCTTTCCATCATGTCATTCTTCACACAATCCATCCATCTCTTTTTCGGCCGTCCTCTGTTCCTCCACCCACTTACATTTAAACTCATCACTTTTACTGATGTTTTGGTAACATGTTCTTCCCCTCTTCTCCTTACATGGCCATACCAGGAAAGACGATTTGCTTTCAATTTATCAATGATGGGGGCCACTTTCATACTTCCTCTAATATACTCATTCCTTATCTTATTTTAGAGGCATCCGTGGATCGCATGTTGTTGCCGTGACCTGTCGCCATTTCATTATATTGATAAAAAATAATACAAAAGCGATATGGTTGCTCAGTCCTCAAATAAATAAAGTATTTACTATTTCATCACAATATTTAGTTACTAGTATTATAATATCTGTGCTTAGGTAAACTACGAGTATGTTAACACCCTCTTGAGAAAACTAAAGACTTATATTGAAGCCCGAATAGTGAGAGGAAGAAAAAAGGTAATAATATGAAACTGTTGGGGAAATCTTCAATGAGCTCCTTTATTTAATTAAATTGAAATTATTTATTTCCAAGTAATGTATTATAACGGACAGAATGATGTGACGACTTTTTACAAGAGATAAACGAATAATAATGCTACGAAGCTGAGGCGATTCCAGCGCGCAGCGGCCTGGTGGTGATCCTCGGAAACACATGAAACAACTTCATGTGTGTTGATGTTTACGCATTGGGGCGCTAGGTGGTGCTGTTCCAAACATACTGGCCACCTTGGAAGATCTTGATATCTTCCAACAGTCGATTCTTCTACGCTGGAATGTTATTCATCTGGTCTGCCTCTTCCACCGTTGACTCAATCGGGAGAGGACAGATTCTGGTGCAGGCTCGTCGAATGGTTCCTGTAGCAGTCTTTATTTCGACAACTCTGGTGATGCCATCGTTTCCAGAGATCAAACGAGTGATGCGTCCCATTTTCCATTTTAGTGGAGGCAGATTATCTTCTTTTATGATTACAAGGTTGCCCAACTTGACAGCTTCGCCGTTGATCTGCCATTTCGTTCTTCGTTGAAGTTCGGAAATATATTCTTTACTCCAGCGCTCCCAAAAGTGTTGCCGGAGTTGCTCCACTCGATCATAGCGACCCAATCGCACGGTAGCAATCGAGGTCAGGTCTTCGGAAGCTGGTGCTGTCAGCGGCCGACCAATCAGGAAATGGGCAGGTGTAAGCGGTAGGTAATCGTTAGGATCTGCGGAAAGAGGTGAAAGGGGACGGAAGTTTAGGACGGCTTCGATTTGCGATAATACCGTAATAAACTCCTCGTGAGTTAGTTGAGCATTTCCCATAATACGTCGCAAGTGATATTTACATCTGCGAACTCCACTCTCCCACAAACCACCGAAATGAGGAGAATAAGCCGGGATGAAATTAAGTTTTATATTATTTTCGCTAGCAAAATCTGATATTTGCTGCGAGCTATTATCAAAAATAACTGAAAGTTCCTTTTCAGCACCTACAAAGTTTCTTCCGTTATCGGAGAATATAACAGACGGCTTGCCGCGCCGTGATATGAAACGTTTGAACGCTAACAAATAGTCCTGTGTAGATAAACTGCCTACCAATTCTAAGTGAATGGCTTTAGTAGTGAAACATATAAATAGGCATATATAGCATTTCACAAGACGAGCACCTCTGCCTTTTCGGTTCAAAACGAGCATTGGCCCAGCGTAGTCCACTCCGCAAGTCATAAAAGGAAAACTAGGTTCGATCCGTTCCCTAGGTAAATTACCCATTAGCGGTGTTACATTTTCACCCTTAAAACGAGCACAAGTAACGCAGTTATGTACTACTTGCCTGGCCAGATTCCGAGCTCCAAGCACCCACCATTGCTCACGCATAGTCGACACTAAGAGTTGAGGTCCTCCGTGTAATAATCGCTTGTGTTCGTACGTAAACAAAAGCACAGAAAGTCGATGTTTACTTGACAATAACATGGGATGCTTCTTATCGTAATTAAAGCTTGATGAATTATCTAACCGACCTCCCACACGTATAATTCTATCATGATCCATAAAAATATTTAATCCGTTGATTTTATTGACTTGTTTACACCTTTTAACTGTCACCGGTAAACTATTTTTGAGGTTAGCATATTCCTCCGCGAACGATTGCTGTTGTGCGAAACGAGTCAACATAATAACTGCCGAGCGCAGTTCATCCGCAGATAAGAAACCGGTTCTACGTTGGGCTGCCGGCGCGCGCGCATTATGTATAAAACGTAAACAATAAGCGCCTATACGTTGGAGCCGGTGAAATGATGAATATCTATCAAAATCTATAAAGCTACTCTGGTTGGTGCTAACTGCAGATACCACCTGTGATTTTAATTCCGGTATATCTGTATTGACTGGTTCCTCGCGATTACTTATCCAGTTTGAGTCAGGTTCGCGTAGAAATGACGGTCCTGACCACCACAAGCTCTTTTCATCATATCTTAGAGACTCGATCGGGACGCCGCGAGACAATAAATCGGCTGGGTTCTGTACGCCTTGAATATGACGCCAGATACTATCCTCGGTCAGCGTATTAATTTCCGTAACTCTGTTTTGAACGAAAGTTTTTAGCAAGTGTGGTGACATACGAACCCAAGCTTGAACAATTGTGGAGTCCGTCCAAAAGTAATATTTATCGAATTCTAACCGTAAGGACTCTTTAATTTTACGATACAGTTTAGGCTCCGACTAAGGCTCCAAGCAGTTCAAGCCGGGGCATGCTAACTGAACGAAGAGGAGCTACTTTAGTTTTAGCACATAACAATCGAACTGTAATAGGTAAATCATTATCATTGAATGACCTTAGATATGCGCAAGCACCGTAAGCATCTATAGAAGCATCAGTAAAAATATGTAATTCTTTGTAACGCGACGGTTCAGTCATCACGTACCGCGGAACCCTAATTTCGTGCAAGTGACGGAGACTATAGAGAAAATTATGCCACTCTGATGTGATATCAGGTGAGACAACGTCATCGAAGTCTAACTTCAAAAGCCACAGCTTCTGGAGCATAATTTTTGCTTTTATAATCGCAGGGGCTAACATACCTAACGGATCGTAAATCTGGGAAATGACCGATAACATAAGCCGTTTCGTAATCGGCGACGACATATTCATGTTTACCTGCGTAGTAAAGTGCAAATGGTCGCTTACGTTAGACCAGCCTAGACCTAAGGTTTTGGAATGACTATTCTCGCCAACAGCTAAGTCTTTCGTGTTTGATGATGTCACGGAGTTGAACATCCACTTCCGTAATGGGAAACACGCACTATCTAAGACCTTTGACGTTTTTTCGCAAATGTTCATAAGCGTTTTTTGATCGTCATGTCCTGTAATGAGATCGTCGACGTAAAAATCTTCGCTTATGACCTGCGCGATGACGTCATCGTCGCATTCCTGAGCCAGCTGCTTTAGGCAACGAATGCTTAGGTACGGCGCAGACGTGGTACCGTAGGTTACTGTGTTTAAACGATATACTTTAATTGGCTCATCTTTATTAGATCTCCACAAAATAAGTTGGAGATTGCGCTGGTCAGAATGAATCATTATCTGCCTATACATTTTTTCAATATCAGCGCAGGCAACGAATTGATACTGTCTGAACCGGAGCAAAATCGAAAATATTTCGCTTTGAAGAGGGGGCCCTACGTACTGTATATCATTTAGTGATTTATTCGAGGACGTCGGCACATTTGCTGCAAATACAACGCGAAGTTTCGTTGTCGTACTGCTTTCCCTATATACACCGTGATGCGGTAGTATATAGTATGGCCTATCTAAACTTTCTATACCTCCTGGCACTAAACTCATATGACCTAACTCTTCATATTCGCGAAGAAAATCACTGTACATTTGTTTGTACTGTGGCGAACGGTCAAGTTTTCGTTCTAACGATAATAAACGATTTTTTGCGGTATGATATGACTCCCCCAAAGAATCAGCTGATTCTTTCAAGGGTAATCGAACTGAAAACCTACCGGTTTCGTCGCGAACAGTAGTTTCCTTGAACAACTCTTCGCATGCAAAATCATCTTTAGACATAACAATAGGACAGTTAGGTATTTCTTCTAATTCCCAAAACTTACGCAATTGTGATTCGATTTGCACAGAATTACACTGAACGTTTTCAGAACTTAACGTTTTATTAATTGGGCCAGATATAATCCACCCTAATTTAGTATCGTGCAGATAAGGCCCGGAAGGAAGTCGCACTTTATTATTATTTAATAGCTCCCAAAAGATATCCGCGCCTATCAATATATCTATCTCGGATGAGATGTTAAACGTAGGATCAGCTAATACGATATAGCTAGGTATACATATAGACTCGGCATCAACGTCTATCGAAGGTAACTTCGAGGAAATGCTAGGAAGTACTAGGCATTTTATACCGGTCTCAAATTCATATGTTTTCGAACGCATATGAATATTACACGCGTGGGTGGACTGAGAAACGCTTTGTCCTACACCACTGATACGTATTGTGGACTGTAATACTGGTACGTTTAAACGTTTACACAACCTTTCAGTGACGAAGCAACTTTGACTTCCACTATCCAGGAGTGCACGGACCGTGTGATATTTATTATCAGAATCGGCTAACTCGACGAGCGCGGTAGATAATAACACCGGTTGTAACGAATTTGACGTCATCGCACTGCGATACTCATCTGATGTACCAGCGTTCGAGCTAAGTGCATCAGCTGATGCGAGTGACGTCATTGATGACTGTGGTTGCGAGCTTGCATTCTGCGCCGAATACGCAGACGAATGACAAGACGCTCTGTTATCAATGTGCAGTAATGTGTTATGTTTTTTGTTACATAACTTGCAAGGCCCAAACACACATTCGTTGGGTGAATGAGAATCGCGAATGCAATTTTGACAAAGATTTTTATCTTTGACTATACTCCACCTATCATGTACGGATATATTTAAAAACTTAGCGCACGTATAAAGTACATGATCACCGCCGCATAACTTACAAGTTCGACCTTGGTTACGGTACGCGTGATTTTTATTTGTACTTTTCTTATTCGATGCAACAGAACTATAAGTATGTGTAGAAGCGACGAGCTTCTTATGATCGCTAAACTGTTTCCCTTCATTTCGAAATTTTAACTGAGATGATTGTGTTAACGTAAAATTACTTTTATTGTTACCCGATTTAATCATGTCTAACATGTCAGCACGATTTCTTAGGAAGTTGAGTAAGTCGTCTAACGCTAATCTACCCACTTTTTTTTGTGAATCGGACAAAAGTAGACCCTTATAAGTTTCCCACTCCCGTTCCGTAGAATAATCAAGTTTAGACACGACAAGATATATAATTAATGTATCCCAGGATTCTGTAGGCTCATCTAATGACTGTAACGCACGTAAGTTACGAAGTGTCGCATCTATAAGTTTCCTGATTTGTGACGGACATTCTTTACTCAACGACGGCGTAGTAAACAACGATTTTACATGGTTATACACTAACAAACGATTATTATGGAACCTATTTTCCAGTAAATCCCACGCGTGGGCATAGTTAGGTGCTGTGAACTCTAATGAATTTATAACCCGTAATGCTGTATCACTAAGCGATGACCTTAGGTAATGAAACTTATGGATCGGATCTAGATCCTTACGAGTATGAATCATTGTTAAGTATGAGTTTCTAAACTCGAGCCATTGATCGCATGAACCGTCAAATGTAGGTAATTTAATCTGAGGCAGTTTTACCTTCACAGAACTATCTGTAAGAACGGACTTAACATTGTCCTCCGGTTCATTCTGTTTTAATATGCACTTAGCAGCAGCTACAAGTTTATAATAAATTGATTCAAAATCTTCTCTATACTCTAAATTAACAATTAAATCATCTTCGCTACTAATTTCTTCGATTTCATCCTGAATACTACAAAATAGTTTGAACATTTCAGTAGTTGATTCAATTCTCATTTTTAATTCGATTAAATCTTGAGATTTAAGATCAGGTGAGCTAAAACTTGAAATAAATTTATCAAAATGACTAAGTCGACCTTTGTACACTCCGCGACGTCTACGTAATTCAGGAAGACGGTTATCCGAATTCAAAATTGTACAACCTGAACGCGGTGATTTTGACCTAGATCGACTCCCCCCAGATCCCTCTACTACCAATTTATTCTCACTCTCACTCATTTCGGTAATTAATGGGAAAACAAATAGTACTTACAGTTCTGTAAATGCCACTCGAGCCCGCTATACGAAATACCTAAATCACTTGGAAAATATCACGATATTATCTAAATCTAGGGATAGGAACGATAATTTGAAAGGATACGAGTGCCCTGATGATGTCCTGATGATTTCCAAGGCGTTGATGGCCGTTGATATTCAAAATCCAAGTCTTCGTCCTGGTCTCAACGGCAGTGGATTTGATTCCTGGTCGCTGTTTTCTATACGCTAATCCGGCGCTGAAGGTCCATGTTGGGGAAATCTTCAATGAGCTCCTTTATTTAATTAAATTGAAATTATTTATTTCCAAGTAATGTATTATAACGGACAGAATGATGTGACGACTTTTTACAAGAGATAAACGAATAATAATGCTACGAAGCTGAGGCGATTCCAGCGCGCAGCGGCCTGGTGGTGATCCTCGGAAACACATGAAACAACTTCATGTGTGTTGATGTTTACGCATTGGGGCGCTAGGTGGTGCTGTTCCAAACAGAAACCGATCTGTGGATAAAACCCGTGATACTTGGTTAGGTAGATTATGTGTGCCCTGGTCACCAGCTATCATACAATAACTTTATATATTGAGATAGAGACATCAGTCGGCTAGCCGGTGCAAGCGCCGTCTAGAGGAAAAATCTTCTGCAAAAAAAAAACCGCCTGCAAAACCACGAACTGAAAAGTGTAAAATAATATTTTTATCACTTTATACACTTCAAATAGGTAATATTTTATAACAGTACACTCGAGAAAAGGTTTTACCGAAGTCGGCGCCCAATTGCTATCTTGTAATTTAATACAACATCCAAATATTCAACAGAGATTTATAGGGATAAAATTGAAAGTTCCCCTCAATTTCTCCAGGATCCCATCATCAGATCCTGATATCCTGATCATGGTACCAATCTGGGACTATCTACTTTCCAACTAAAAAATAATCAACTAAATCCATACTAATATTATAAATGCGAAAGTAACTCTGTCTGTCTGTCTGTCTGTCTGCTACTCTTTCACGCCAAAACTACTCAACGGATTTAAATGAAATTTGGTATACAGATAATCTAGACCCTGAGAAAGCACATAGGCTACTTTTTATTGCGAAAAGGGGGTTGTAAGGGGTTGAAAGGGGGGTAAAAAGTTACTTTTCCACGCGGACGGAGTCGCGGGCGGCCGCTAGTCGGTTCATAAATGGCAAAGTTATGGGCGAACGAACATAAAAAAAAATATATGTCGAATTGAGAACCTCTTTTTTTGAAGTCGGTTAAAAATGGCCAATACTCATTTACTTAACGCCTTTGTAGTACGGCAACCTTCGAGATCAGTCAGGGAGACGATGAAATTTTATATCATAAATAGATAGATAGATAGATAGATAGAAACATTTATTCACTGGAAAATACGACACACCACATTTTACAGATAATAACGCAACAAGTATACAAACTAAAACATCAAACACAACATTACAAATATAAAAGGAGACAAACAGAGAAAAAAAAAAATAAAGAGAAAAAAAAACAAAGTAATAATACGGCTTCTCAAGCCGGGCACTAAGTATTTGCGTACAGGTGTGTGTGTGTGTGTAAGGTATGTCGCGATAGTCAGTGAAAAGTAACTCACTCAGCTTCGGCCATGGCTTTAGGTAGGAGTACCTTCAGGCCATGGCGCTGGTTTTATGTGAGCCCTAATGTGACGCACGGACGATATATGTGGTACATAAATAATCTTATTGTTTAAAACTTTCGTGGTGACTAACATTAGAATAGTCATTACAACAACAACCAGCCAGCCAGTAACATTTATGTTACAACTCTCTGATTTCGCGGATGTTCATGGGCGGCGATGATTACTTTCCATCAGGTGACTCGCTTGCTCGTTTGTCGCCTCTAGCATAAAAGAAATGTTTTCAAAGAAGACAACTTTACCGATTACCTCTTTAAGGGTGTCACTATCTTAATCTTGAACGATCCTAAACATGGCCGACCGTAAGCCCTTTCCGAACTATTTGTGATCCGTCTTCCAAGTTTGTCGATCCTTGAACCAGTTTAACTTCATCAAACTTTAGTTTTCGAGTTCCTAGTTCGATGCTGACAGAAAACAAGGATTATTATTTGTTATTTAATTATGACGAAGTTACTTTATTAAAACGACGCTGGCTCAGTGGATATAAATAAATCTTTTTAAGCAGGGTGGAAAAAAAAAATTCTGCGAAAAAAACCGCCTTTAAAACCACGTACAATTATTATTTTAAACACTTTATAAAGCTGTATATTTTTAACGCTTTTCAAGGTTTTTGTGTTCCATTTATTGGCAGCCCCCCTGACCCCCCACCCCTTTTCCACCCTCGCCAAATAACTAACCAACTGATCGCGACAGTATTGAAAAAGTTATCCTTTAACTCCTTACCACTGAGGAGTTGACCTTTCCCCGGGTCGCGCCAAAAATTTGGCGGACCCCGGAACCCGGGACCTCTTGAGCAGCCGTCGCTTTAAAGTGAGACCCATTCACCATCCATACCTAATGAATGGATGAATGAATGAATGAATAAGTATTTATTTCTGATTAAAGCATCCACACACACAGAAAAATTAGAACACACGCAGATAATTATATTTTATTGACACAATCCGGTGCCGACCCCAACCATATTCCTTTATGCGAGATTGTAGTTGGAATTGGACCAGACGTGCATACACCTCCAGTGTGCGATGATCGGACTCTCCAGTCTCGCCGCGATTACCTTCATGAGGCAATATAGGAAATATGAATACCGTGCAGTGGGCTAGCGTGGACTTGGTTTGACTATCCACCTTTCACCATCTACGTGTTTTTTATGTGATAGGATGGGTTACGAGCGATGGTAGCTCAATAGATACGAACGCGCCTTCCATGCAGGTGGTCTAGGTTCAAATCCGAGCATGCACCAATGGTTTTTCCAAATATATGTGTGTATGTCTTTGACGATCTGTTTGGAACAGTGGTAGTGAACGCTGCCTCTGGTGCAAGGGTTGCGGGTTCGATCCACGCACAGTACAACCTGTGCGGATAAAGAATATGATCAGAAATGGCGGCGCATCTATTCACTTCTCGCTCGCACACTATGCAAATAGTGTATACTCGCACTCGTGCGCCGCCATTTATGATCCCATTCTTTATCCGCACAGGTTGTACAAACATTTGTGTGCATGAACATATCTGTTTATTTGTAACCCCACTGTTGATTCTGATATCCGTAACACAGGTGCGTGAGCTACCTATCTCGGAGTCAGATCAATGTATGTGATGGTGTGAAATATTTATTATTTATTTCTACCATTACCATCTGCTCGGAAGTGAGGGTAAACATCGTGCGGAAACCTGCACGTTTCGGAAAAAGTTTTTGAAAACGTATAACCATGATTCAGTTGATCTGGTCCCGCTGTTAAAGGGTTGCGAAGGTCAGACGGCAGTCGCTTAATTGCTTCATTGTACAACCTGTGCGGATAAAGAATGGGATCAGAAATGGCGGCGCATCTATTCACTTCTCGCTCGCTTTGCGTCTATGTGCGCACCCCACGAGTGCGAGTATAGAATAGATGCGCCGCCTATTCTGATCCCATTCTTTATCCGCACAGGTTGTACAATGAAGCAATGAAGCGACTGTTATTACCCCCCCCCCCCCCCCCCCCTCCCCATCCTGAATCATGGTCTAAGCGTACCCTGGGCTCCAAAGCGACAGCTTTGGACGCAACCGGGAATTACACGCTAAGATGAAGAAGATGGGTTACAAGAAATAAGACACAGTAGGTACAAGTAGGCCAATCAGCCGTCCAAGATACCGCTGGAAAGATGAGGTCGTTAAGGATTTGCGCGGACTCTTGGCGGATGACGGGCAGGAAAAGGCGCATGACCGACCGAGATAGAGGTTCTTATTATCGGAGGCCAAGACTCACTGTGGGTCGCAGCGCCAACCTATTTAGGTACGAGTGGTCACCTGAATAAAAAATTGACTAAAAAAAATTCCGCCGTTTGGACACGACGACTCAAATTCAATTGATCTGGACGCAAACAAATTTATTTGATTTACGCGAGCGTGTACACGTAAATTCAATTTATTCCGACAGGAGGATACAAATTGAACGAATTTAAGCACTAATGTTGTTATTTCTGTGAACACGAAACGATTTGGAGTTCAATGTCAGGTCGGAAAACGTTATTTCATTCAGTCGGGTTGACTATAACAAGCCTTCGATGACCTACTAAGAAGGTAAGGACGGGCCCGTCCTAGATGAACGATCGACGCGGCATAGCGACGCTACGCGAAAAATATAAAGCGCTATCAATTTACGCCGCTTTTCTCGCCGTGATATCACTGCGGTTGGGGCCATTCATAGATTGTAAGCTTAAATTAAATCAAAAATGATTTACACCATTCGTTTTTCATTGTTAGCTACTAAACCGGATTTATTTTAAACTATTTCGGGTTACAACCTCTCGGCAAACACTTATATCATTTATTAAATAACCATGCACAAATGTTGGGTCCGTTTTTGTACGCGAAAAATAGATTACCGCCAAAAGTGGCCACTTTTAGCGTGAATCAATTTTTCGCGTACAAATGTTGGGTTCTCATTTGTGCATGGATATTTAATAAATAGTATAAGTGTTTGCCGTGAGGTTGTAACCCTGAAATTGTTTAAAATAGATCCGGCTTAGTAGTAAAAAATTAAAATCGTTTGGCGTCGCTAGTGTGCCCTACCCGTCACCTTGACGTCACCTTGATTGTAAGAGTATCCATCTTAATCATCATCATAAGCAGGGGAAATCATGGGAGAGCCACGCTTCGGAATGAATGGTCCGGTTCGACCACGGCCTCACAGAAAACCAGCACTGTGCTGTGTTTCGCTGCCTGAGTGAGGGTACCGGTGTATAAAAGGAGGGAGGGGAGGGAGGGTGTATCATGGTCCAAGCGTACCCCAGGCTACAGAGCCACAGCTTTGGAGCCGGAAATTACACGATGATGTGGATCAGGAGGATAATATCAGAGTAACATAATCGCTAAATTATTGTCGCGTGCCGTCACCTCCTAGGACCTGGGGTGGGTAATTCTCGATCATGACTTGACTTAATACGATTTACAGCTCGGTCGGTTAACCCAATTTTCCGCAGCGAGGTACAAAAAGGTCATGGACTGTGGTGAAAGTAGGAGAATAAGTTTAGTTTTTTCTCTCGTGCATGCAGAAAATCGCTACTAAGTGGTAAGAGCGACTTGATTGTTGTAATAAAAATGAGTTAGCTAATTTATTGAACAAAAGAACAAAAACAAGAAAATTAAGACAATAACTGTGAAATAAAAATAAACTAAAAGTAAATAAAAAGGAAAGTTAAAACAAAGTAGGTCCTCGTGGCAATGTCCCCGAAATGCTGGCAGCATTACCCCGCCAGATTGCGATGGAAATTTGCTGGGCGAGATAGCTGCCAGCTTTTTGCTCTCCCGTGACTTCGACTAGACGCTTAGCCAAATCACGGAAGACAGAGAGAGCATCGGAACCCCACGGGCCCAGTGTTTCAACACTGAAAGCTACAAAGTGGCAGGTACCAGATAGATGCCTATACTTTGTAGCTTTCAATATTTCTGCCGCGTTGGCTCCGACACTCCTCGTAGTCCCATGAAGATGAGACGCTGCCAGAGTGTCGACGTAGGTAGCATCCCACACGAGAGCACGTCCCATCTTCCACGTCCCATCTTCCAAGGGATGAGAGACATTCCAGCTGGTCTCTTGCCTTCATCACGTAAAATGCCGTTTGGCTCCAAGTTTGTCCGCACATTGATGATAGCAAGTGACTGAGGGATAGTGTCGTTTAATAAGGAACGCCTGCCTGATAAAAATTAGAAATCCTTTATTAACTTTGAGTCCACACAGGTCACAGAAAATTTGTGAATGTCGGAATGTAAATTCTACCGAAAAAAACCAGCAAGATAGATGCAGTATCTATGGGTTGGATTTTCGGATAAACATTGGCCTGATGAACCTTGAATTTGAAGCGGTGCTCGTTTCAACGTTCTACGGGCTAATTTATTTAACAGATATATATACGAGTAATTATAGGCTCAGTCCCCAATCAGCGTTTCCTAGGTACTTAAATCATATATGATTGGCTCTATGGCGCATTTGCTAGTGACCCTGCTTCCTACACCAAATATCGCGGGTTCGATGCCCACTCTGGACAAACATTCGTGTGATAAAAACTTGTGTTTTCAGTGTTATAGCGTTTGTATTATTTCGATAGTTATATAAAGTCCGATCACGGATATATGGCACGTGGCAGAAGTCGGAACTAATGCTGTTTTGACATTTTCGCATAGAAAAATCGTTTTACAACGCCCCCTGTCAATGTCAATGAAGTGCCTTCTGATCTTGGTCGGTCTGTAGTAATAATCGTTTATTCTGATACCTATAGAACAAGTGGTTTTGATTTAATCTAAGGTGTACCAGCACTAGCCGATAATCGCTTGCACATGCAGGGATGAGCGAAGCTGCGCTATGCGTGAGCGCATGGATTAGCTTCGCCTATCCTTTGCTGGCTTACTGGAACACCACTACGTATGAATACAAAATATTTATTTGCAAGGTATAAAAAAGCTGTTAAGTTTTTTACAATGATAAGAAGTAATCTTCGCCGCCCATAAACATCCACGAAATCAAAGAGGTCGCTAATGTGTTGCCGTCCTTTTTAAAAAGGAGTACGCTTTTCTCTTGAAGGTCCCTAAGTAAGTTTAACCATTTTTTTTAATGACAATGTCTTCAGTATGTAAAATACATTTAGGCAAGTGGTTATAACCTAGGTGCCATGCAAAATATGCTGTTATTAAAAATGCAGTCTTATTTGGAGGTATTTTATAATTATTACATGTGTGTAACTCTTTACTGAAGCGACTCAGTGATCCGACTCAGCCAAATGATACACTGTTCCGAATCTATAAAGTTCACTTCGAATGTATCATTCGACTCAAATGGATCTCTTGGTCAATCGGTACGCGGTAGTAATCTCGCTCACTGATACGGATGAGCCGAATGATTCGAGTGAACCGAATGAGCTGAGCTAGCAAATAACACTGATTGACATTCAGTGACCTAATGTGATGTAGTCTGATAATCTGATATTACATTTTAAAGCCAGTAAAATCCCTCTCAACATATATGATTAAACATCATTTCGAGTTAAGCTCGTTTATCCATTAATTAAACCTCGAAACGTAAACATTGAGGTTTGGCGGTGACAATAAAAAGCTCTGCGAAAATTGCTGTACACTCCCGCTGCAATGACATGTTTGAGGGGTCATTCCTGACCGCAATAACCATACCTAAATGACATGCGACATGCGAATTTCTACAAGGTTTTTACCGTGGGAGAGCCACGCTTCGGCATGAATGGGCTGGCTCGACCGGCGAGATACTATGGCCTTACAGAACTGCCGTAAAGCAGCACTGTGCTGTGCTTCGCTGCATGAGTGAGGGCACCGGAGGCCCAATCCGATTGAAAAGGGGGTTTTATGGTCTAGCAGCTACTGGTGCCCCGGGTGTCCATGGACGGCGGCAATCGGCCCTGAATCCTGGACCATGGTTGATCTAATAATCCCTGTGTTACGGTTGCGAAGGTCAGGCGGCAGTCGCTTCATTGTAATTACCGGACCTGAATCCTGGACCATGGTCTAAGTGTAACCCGGGCTTCTAAGCGACAGCTTTGGACGCAACTGAGAATTAAATGCAAAGTGATTAACATGAGGACTGGCGACAAGCAAAATACCATTTCCAACTTAGCGTATTATTCCTGTACAGTAGACCCTGATCCGGGATTTGTGGAGTATGACTAGTGGTGGAATTAAAAAATGACGACCCGATTGGAACAGTGGTAGTGAACGCTGCCTTTGGTTCAAGGGTTGCGGGTCCGATCCCCGCACAGAACAATGTGTAAATTGTGTGCATGACCATGTCTGTTTAGATAGATAGATATTCTTTATTGCACAAAAATTAAATACAAGCATGATACAACAACAGGAACAGACAGTACAATAAGGCGGTCTTATCGCTTGTAGCGATTTCTTCTACACAACCTTTGGGTAGAGGAAAGAAATGTCGTATTCGTAATAAGGGAAGGCAGTGCAAAGTAGTTTAACAAATCAAATTGAGAATGGCAGAAATATACATATTTTATTTATTTTGCTGTTTATATTGGTCTTGATGTTTTCTATGTATTATAAGTATGTATTTACAAAATAAAAGTATTATTTGTATATTTGTATTCCGCTGTTGAATCTAATATCCGTTACACAGGTGCTTAAGCTACCTATCTCGGTGTCAGATCATTGTATGTGATGTTGTGAAATATTTTTTTATTTATTATTTATAATTAAAAAGGCGCGTTTTTATTTTTAGCTACCCGCACATCATTGTTGTGGCCATTATATTCGTATTTTATTCTGTCCAATCAATAATATAGTACTAGGGATATTACGGAGGTGATATTATCGGATCCGAAGTCGGAGTCGGAGTTCTTAAATAAGGTTTGTCGGAGTCAAAGTCAGTACCGGACTCGGAGTCGGAGGCTTAGGTAGAAAAATTAACTTAAATGATACGTTAGTACAATATTAAATTTATCCTAATTTTTTTAATTAAGTAAGTACGATTAAATGAAATCGTCCTCCAGGTTCCATCCATTTCAGAAAAAAATTTTCCCGTTTGATTTATTCACGATACCTATGAGGTTTTCGGGATGTAAACGATAAAAAACCAATATATTACCTAGTAAAACTGAGGCAATATGTTTGAAATGTAATAAAGTCTCGCTCGCCTAAAACCAATTTATAGGGTGAGGGTCGGCGTTATTTTATTAACAAACTTATCGCCCCGAGATCGATGCGACATGCAAGATTTCGTTATTGAGTTTCTGAACATAACTCACATGAATTCAGGGGGGGGCTATAGCCCAAGAAGCGCCCGGGTGCAATCAATAATCTGGCGCCCTCTTGTTTCGAAATGCGAGAACAAAATGGAATACTAACAATATGTTCGATTACCTAGCAGTCGCTTCATTGTAATTATCAGACATCCCGAATCCTGTATCATGGTTCAAACGTACCCCGGGCTTTGGGGCGACAGCATTGGATGCAACTAGGAATCACACGCTAAGATGAGGAGAACGATCAGTACTCGCGCCCGCTCCTTGCAGAGCGTCACACACCATATTTACACTCACAAGAAACATACAACGTACAACTTTTCTTTTAAAATTTTATTTATAAATTAGGTTGTTTTACTTTTTATTATATTTTGACGTATCGTCATACAATTGTTTAGCTGCTCCTAAATGTTTATTTTATTTTAGTAGATATTTTAGTATATGCGAACCTGCGTGAAGGGGCCTGGTGTTCTGTCATTACAGGTTCTTTTTGAAACCTACATCAGGCACCCGTCTCACAAATATGGGTTGCATCAAAAATTAGCAACTAAGTCCTAGCTCTTAAGACCTATTTGTGAAGAGAAATAAATGATTTATTCATTTATTATTATTATTTTGTAGCGTGGGGCTCTCGGCGCCCGGTTGCACCGCACCCCCTGCACTATAAGTAAATACGTCCCTGTATGTATTACTCGTACATTGGCTTTTGGTATAGGAGCGTTTAAGTGTTTTTCTCAAATATGTGCGGAAATTTGAACATTATTTTGAAATCCTTCTTCGAGATAAATCGAAATTGCTGTGTTGAGAAAACCAGGTCAGCGAAATTGCTTGGAAATCTTTAGCCGGCCGCTGGCTGCGGTCAGATAAATTAGTATGAAAACTCATATTATCTGTCCTGCTATTTAGAGAATGATAAAGATTTAAAGAAAGAAAGAAAGAATCATTTTATTGACCATCACAATAAATAATTTAACAATGAACATTCATTAGTAAACATAGGTAAGGTAACATTGACACATTAAAACTACAGACAAAGGTGAGTACGAGAACAGACGATAGGTAGGTAAATACCCAGTTATATAATGAAAATATTCTAAATAAGTAGGCGTGTGTGAAGTGTGAGGTCAATCGGGTCCTGGCCTCAGCATGGTGCTGCCACGACAGAAATGCCGCGGCAGCGCTGGTATTCTGGCAGGACCTGTTGTGAGTGACGACCGACGATCTTTAATTTTCCACAGAACTTTCAACAAAATGTTAATTAAACACGAATGACTTATTATAAAATTTAAAAATGGAACATTACGTATGTAATAATAAATTCACGAAGCTAACTTTCCTGATCATTTAAAATTTGAACTTTGTACGGGCGGGAAGCGTGGTTGTAAGGCACCGCGTCCCGGCGAACAGATTATAAGGAAAGGAAGGGAACCTAACTCTCTAGTGAGCCTAGAGCCCCTTTGTCTAGACACTAAGAGCCCTAGCCCTGCCTATCGTGGGAATAAATACATAAATAGATAAGGTCATAGATATGGTAGCTTGCTCCCGGGTCGCCCAGGGTAGCAAGCGGGTAGAGTCAGGACGGTAGGTAGGAGGGGGACCGCTGCCAGTCGAGCAGGCTCACTCGACTGATCATAGTGACGGCTAAAGGTGTCTTGGCCGCAGCGGGAGAAATGAGACCCAACACAGACGGTTGAAATCTGTTTATTGGTATAATCTTAATGGTTTATATACATGGTTTACATTATTGAAAGGTATTTGTTGGTGTGTCGTCGGTGTAGAGTGCCGACGGTGCACGAGGACGGTCCATCGGTCAGGCGCGCTGCATGTAGGTCGCTGAGTAGCTCGTACAAACTTTCTGAATGTAACTGATTACGATAAAAGAATTAAGTTTTTTTTATATGATCGGTTGCATATTTTTTTGCGTTTTGAACCAATAATTTCATTTATTGTTATTATTGTTTTTTGATCTTGGTCGGTCTTATTACATATAATATGTAATCCGCTTATATTGTATAGTATTGATGCGTCTTTCTTTCATTTTTTTAATTTTTGTAAATTGTATTTTTCTTTTGTATTGTTTTTGTATCTGTCTGCCCCCATATTGCGCATCTGTTAAATTACCTATCTGTTTCTTTTTTTTTATGTCTCAATCTCAATTATGCATGCATGCATGCATGGATATGGAACAGATGCGCAATAATGTAATGGTAGTCGCTGAAAACCAGCGTCGAGGTTGGTCTCATGGATCAGCACCGACTATAGCTGAGCGGCCGCCTGTTTGGCACATACAGGGATAATGTTGTCCAACTTTTCGTCATTATTTATGTCTAGGTTGTTTCTTATTAAGTTTCCTTGTTTTGTATTGTGCCAAATAAAGTTATCATTCATTCATTCATTCATTTATTAATTTAATTTACCTAATTGGAATTGAAACCTAAGACATGCAGCGTTTCAAAGACTCGTTAGCGATACGCCAAAGTTTACGATTCCTGGCTAAGCTTTGTGGGCGTCGATTCTCAGACAGTGGGGAAGGAATGCTTGACGTTAATTCTAGGATTGTGTGTGAGATCTAATAAAATACGAAATCGTTTCTATTGAACGTCTTCTACTTAGGAAGATAGATTGAAGTGTATATTGCATCTAATGCAATATACAAGGGCCTACGTTACCCTCACTCACGCAGCGAAACAGCACAGTGCTGCTTCACGCCGGTTTTCAGTGAAGCCGTGGTATTACTCCGGTCGAGCCGGCCCATTCATGCCGAAGCGTGACTCTCTCACGATCTTTAGTTAGAACTTTAGTTAGTTAAAAAAAACAAATGAAGATTTTAGCGCATAGCGTAGCAGAATATTGTTGTTGATTTTCGAGTTCTTGATTAGGTACATGATGGACCCACAATATTATTTACCTCCACCTGTCTGCCATCAATGCTTGAATTGCCAGCCGCTGCAGTAACGTATTATATAAATAGGTAACATTCTTGTAAGGTTCATCATCATCATCATCAGCCCATTTAAGTCCCCACTGCTGGGGCACGGGCCTCCCTCAATCACATGAGGGGTAATTGCCATACTCACCACGCTTGGCAGACGGGTTGGCGAGGGTTTTGATATAAATGCAGAGTTTTCCTTCTTTGGGTACTGATGATCATGCCAGCAGCATGCCCTCACTTTTACCGAGGTGTCGTAAAAGGCGGCTAAGGTATAGCCGCCTTTTACGACACCTCGGTAAGAGTGAGGGTGGCCTATTCTACTCTGCCGAGGACCACACGGCGTGTAAGGTTATAGGACTGTAAAGCAGGCTAAAGACGCTGATGTTACGATCACGACCACTCTGCGATGATGACAAAGAATAACAGCTAGCTTAGTGGATACGAAGATACATGGTACGAGTAGCAGAAGCGTAGCGTGGAGGGGGGAGGCAAAATCTTGGCTACATCCAAGGGGGGAGAGGTTGGTCCAAATCAACCCGGGAAGAAAAAATGTGCGACACCGTTTAGCGTATGTCATATGTTTAGAGAGAATGAAATGTAGACTTTGTCCCTTGGGTCACAGATGGAAAGCGGATTGGCACTTTTTGGCCACCCCGTTCCGCTACGCTACGCCACTGGATGGTAGGTCAGTGGATAAAAATATTGATGGTAGGTCGTTTGATAATGGCGATCATAGCTGAGTGGATAAAAATAGCGCACCATTTTTTCGTGTGATATTTTAGTTTTTTTTTATAGATATTAGATAAGGCTTACCAACTAAAAACATACAGGCAATGTATATTAAAATAACTTTCAAATACCAAAACTTCTCTTATATGTTCTTAAATTAAAGGTGAACACAACATTGCTATATTAAAAAAACAATAAAAAGAAAGAAAATTAAAAATTAATAAGACTTATTCTACAGATTTTTTTAAATATTCTAAGATACATTTCTTAAAATTGGTAATTTTGTCTCTATAAATATCAATATCACTATTTTGGAACACAGTATTAAAAGTTTTGAGCAAACAATTTATGGGTGAGGAACTACCATACTTATTTTTCCTTAAAACAATTTCTATTTATAAAATATATTAACTATTAGTGTTTTAAGTTGTGAAAAATTTAATATCGATCTTAGGATCTTGCCAGTATGGTGCGCGGCTTCTAAAGTGGGTCCCGCTGAAAATCAGCGCCCTGGCCGGCCAGATCAGGAAGACCAGGGTAATATGCTGAGCGGGCGCCTATTTGGCAGTAATAAGTTATAAGTTTCATATCTTGTACTGTATTGTATTTATCCGATCCTTTTATTTTGCATGTTAAGTTTGTATCTTTATTTTGCCATTGCATACTACGTCTAATGACATTAAAAACTAAAAATCGCCAAAAAGGGACTTAGCAGGTATTGGTACTTCGTCGTCGTCGTGTAGATTGGAAGAGCAATGGTAGCTCAGAAGATTGGAGCGATTTTAGCTGAGGGAACAAGAAAGCGATGCCTATTCAGTGGACAAGAGCAATGGAATTCAACGGAAAAAGAAAAGCAATGGAAAGAGAAATGATATTCTTTATCGATTTCTTTCACCATTTGCTGCGCGTGCCTTTATTTTCGTCGGTAAACTGCTGATTTTCCTTAAAATCAGCAGTTTGCCCTCGGCAAACAAAATTGCTGAGCTATTTCCCATTTGTATCGCTGTGACACACATGCCGAAGAAGCGAAATTTGTGTATGTGTTAACAAATGTGTTATCTTCACTTTCTTTAAATTTGTTTTTTAAGCCATTGCATGTACCTATGTGTATCTATGTAAAAAGTTTTTTCGTATATCGTGCTATAATTTTGAAATAAAATATAAGCCTAAGGTCACCTAGACAGTAAGTAAGTAAGTATAAGTAATCGATTGATACCTTTTTCATAAAAATCGGGTAGTTTAGGCAGAATCTTGGAATATACTAACATATTTACATAATAATATCCTCAATCGCCGTAATGGCTACGGCGGCCAATCTCAACGATCAGACCCGTACAGGATATATTATAGTGCTCAAGTGTGTGCGCAAACACAAGTGCACTATCTGAATAGATAGTGCATTTGTGTTGGGGGTAAGGATTGCCATACCCCCATATTCCGATGGGACACTACAGTGACACGACCCGAGGGGGACGGTCGCAATATCACGAGGCAGGACCTGATCGGTTGGAGGTACAAGACCGCCGACTTCCGGATTCCTGGAACCACTAAAAATTTCTTGACCACGAAAACTTAGGTACAAATTTTGGCCCTACCCGGAGATCGAACCCAGGAGCTCTTGCACAGCCGACCCACTGCTAAAATCATAACCTTTTCTTTTTGATGAAATACCTAGTAATAAATGATTTATTTATCTATCAATGGTAGCCGAGTGGGTAAGGGTTGGATGAAGGGCAAATGGTTGCTTAGGATTAGATTTAAGAGAATTTTTTGAAGCAGCACTGTGCTGTGCTGCGTGAGTGAGGGTACCGGAGGCCCAATCCGGTGGAAAGAGGGTTTAAAAGTTGACAGCGCACTTGTGACTCCACTGGTGTCGCGGGTGTCCATGGGCGGCGGCAATGGATTACTACCAGGTGATTCTTCTACCACCTATCACAAAAAAAACGTTTACAAAGTCACCGGCATGGCCGTCGTTGAATAGTTATATCTTACTACTAGAAATCTTAATGCTGTCATTTTATTGTCCTTTTACGAGAGTCCATACAGAGTCGTAAATACTTGGGGACATAAAATCCACTCGAATCGACGTGTATGACATAAGAAAAACCGAACTGAAGGTTTATGCTATTTACAATATGTAAGGTATAGTATGAACTATGAATTGGTTACATTTTATTGCTACATAAACTTTTAGACTAACGCTTCACCGTAATCACGCCTGATGGAAAGCGACGATGAAGTCCAGGATGACACGCGTTTGCCTAGAAGATGCCTGTTCACTCTTGCCTTAGGGAGTTGTCACACTGTCGCGGATTGCGTACGTTTTCAAAGCGGAGCGACGACACGCAACGAACACGTTGCGGCTGCGCAGAGTTCAAGCCGCGGATGCTGCAACGGATTCGTAGCGTTTTTCGCAGCCGCGTCGTGTTCGCTGCGTCGTCGTCGCTCCGCTTTGAAAACGCTCGCATTGTGGCAACTCCCTTAAAGATGTTAGTGGTCAGGAAAAACAGAACTCGGCAGGGAGTTCCATTCCTTAGCTTTCCGCATTATAAACTCTTCACAGTAATGAAGTACCTACTTAAATGTTCTTTATGTTTCCCGCCGCCCATGCAGTCCATCGTTCGCTACCCCTTACTCCTCAACGCCTCGTTGGTCTAGTGGTTTAAGTACCGGGCCGTGATCTTGGGGTCCTGGGTTCGATTCCCGGGTCGAGAGAAAAGTATGTTTCGAATTTTTCGAACATAGCTCGGGTTTGTGATCACCAATCCGCATTAGGCAATCGTGGTGATTAAGCCTAATCCCATCATAGTAGCGATAACTTAATTTCTATAATGGAGGAATTCGCCTTGCAGTGGGACAGTTAATAAGCTGATACTTTATGCAGTCCATCAGTGGAGTTCACAAGTGCGCTGCCAACCTTTTAATTCCCCTTCGCCCCGAATTGGACCTCTGCTCTCACTCACATAATTTTCAAATTTTGAAAATTCATTTGGCGACATTAAACGAGCTAGCGAGGGAAAAACATCATGAGAAAACCTGCACGTCCCGGACAGTTCCTCAAAATTGTGGATATCTGTAATATTTGGAATAATGATTCTGAACGTGTAATCGTGATCCAGTTGGTTTGGATCCCTTATCTTAAGTTTGCGAAGGTCAGACGGCAGTAGCTTCATTGTATTTTTTTTTCACAACATCACATTCATTGGCTGTAACACAGGTGGCTCTAGCACCTGATTTCGCTATTGATTCAGATACGGATATCTGAATCAATAGCGAAATTATTAATTTATATATTAAATACTTTTCTTTTATAAATCATCATCATCATCATCATCAGCAAACCACACTCGTCCACTGCTGGACATAGGTCTCCCCTAATGCACGCCACTGCTCCCGATTTTCGGCCATTCTCATCCAGCCCACACCAGCCAGCCTTCGAATGTCATCATCCCATCTTGTCGCAGGGCGTCCTACACTACGCTTATCGAGTCGCGGTCTCCACTCTAGGACTTTACGGCTCCAACGGCTGTCAGTTCTGCGGCTAATATGACCAGCCCACTGCCACTTCAGTTTGCTAATTTGGTGGGCTATGTCGGTACTTTTATAACTTCTAATACATAAAAAACACCCAGACCAATACAAACGGACATGTTCATGCAAATTAACGTTTTTATACTTAGCGGGAATCGACCCCGCAACCCTTGTACCAGAGGCAGCTTCACTACCACTGATCCGGGTCGTCTTACTTAATGTACGTAATTACCAGACTTCCCGAATCCAGAATTAAGACCCAAGCGTACCCCGGGATCCTAAGCGGCAGCTTTAGACGTAACTGAATTCTTACATCGAACCACTCGCAAGCGATTGTCATTCCATCCTCATCATCTCGATGGATGGCGGTCTAATACTGTGCGTTTCTCGCGGAACTTTCTACCACGTACCTCAGTTCTGTGGAACGGTTTGGCTGCAGGAGTATTTCCGGACGGCTACGACTTAGGGACCTTCAAGAGAAGAGCGTACTCTTTTTTAAAAAGGCCGGCAACACATAAGCGATCTCTCTGATTTCGCGGATGTTCATGGCCGGCGTAAATTAGTTTCCATCAGGTGACTCGATTGCTCGTTTGTCCGCCTCTAGCATAAAAAAAACTGGAAATTCTACGATGATGAGGAGAATTAAAAGCTAGCGACCTTTAAAAATTTCTACAGCCGAACATCAGCTGCTCAAAGTAATAACATTACTAAATAACGTTGAACATAAATTACCTATCACTTTGGTAAATCCTCATTCAGACGACACAATTTATGTGGCGTTTAATCCAAGTATAATCCTGAGTCGACATATCCGTCAGCAAATTTAACACGACGGCGATAGTAATAGCTATATATAGGTTGTCTTTATCTTAATTATACAACATACTTATAATTATCATACGTCGGTAAACGTACACCTCTTTATTACAAAACGCAAACTAAAGTTATTACTGTACTAATGTTCATGCAATCTTATTCCAACACGCAATATTAAAAGGGGTTAGAACTAGTATAGTACCGGAACTTTTCTTAGATCGGGATTTGTAATAAGGGAGATAATGATTATGTGCTAAGAAAGTGTAGTATGCCCACGAGGGACGGTAGCTTATCATCAGGTCACCCGCTTGGTTGCATGCTTCCCTTTTGAGTACCTACCCTCAACTATACTAAGATTCTCGGCAGACGGAAGATTTTTTCATTCATTAATACTTTTACCGTGGGTGAGCCAAGCTTCGGCATGAATGGGCCGGCTCGACCGGAGATCACTCCGTGGTATCAACCACGACCTCACAGTAAACCGGCGCGAAGCTGCACTGTGCTGTGTTTTGCTGCGTGAGTGAGGGTACCGGACGCCCAATCCGGGGGATAGGGGGGGTTTAAAGGTTAGCAGCGCACTTGTGACTCCACTGGTGTCGCGGGTGTCCATGGGCGGCGGCAATTGTTTACCCGGTGCTTATCAGGTGATCCGTCTGTTCGTCTGCCTACCTATTACATAAAAATAAAAAAAATCTTATGTATGAAATATGACACCGACTATCTTTCTTGATTTACTTCCGGACCATTTTGAACAAAGCTGTATTAAATATTAATGTAATGCAGAAGGGAAGAGTCTGCACGATCAAAAACCGGTCAAGTGCGAGTCGGACTCGCCCATGAAGGGTTCCGTAGCCAGAAAGTACGATATATATGGAAGGCAAATTGCGGTTTACGGTTTAAAACGTATTATAAAAAAACTATTTACTAGATCTAGTTCAAACCAATTTTCGTTGTTATTTTTCATGGTTATGTATATCATATATATTTTTAACTTTTATAATTATTTTATTATAGAAGTTGGAGGGGAAGGGGGGCGGGGCACATTTTACCACTTTGGGAGTGTCTCTTGCGCAAAGTATAAAGTTTAGAAAATTAGTAACCTCAACATCTTTTTTAAAGACCTATCAATAGATAATTCACAAGTATGGGTTTGATAAAAAAATTGAGTTTCAGTTCTAAGTAGGTATGAGGTAGGTAAAAATAGAAAAAAAAATTGTGAAAATTTCGTAATGCGGGTAGCAAAATAAATCTATTTACCATGTTTCAATAGTATACTTCTTATAATTTCGAAAAAAGTGGCTGTGACAGACGGACGGATGGACAGACAGACGGACAGATGGAAGATTGGACCGACGGACAGATGGACAGATGGACAGATGGACAGATGGACAGATGGACAGATGGACAGATGGACCGACGGACAGACAGACAGGCATCACGAATCTATAAGGGTTCCGTTTCTGCCATTTGGCTACGGAACCCTAAAAACAGTATTATTTGACAAATGTTATATTTAGAGGGAGATTTGGACAAAATATTGACCTAAGTATTAGATAAAATACAGTTTATAAGGTATCCTTAATAGTGCGATCTTATCGTATCTTATATCATAATATTTTATATATTATGTATTATATCAACAACACAATAAAATTATTATCTTCGACATCCTGTACATTTTAACACAGAAACGAAGCGAATTCAGCTAACCATAGTAGCGTGGCTTATGTCATGGATTATGCTTGACTTTATCCTGTCCGTAATCCAGGAAAGATACAAAACATTGCTGGAAGTAACAGCAGAAACGATGCAATAAGCTGTTATTACACATCATCATCGTCAGCCCATTTAAGTCCCCACTGCTGGGGCACGGGCCTCTCTCCATCACATGAGGGGTAATTGCCATACTCACCACGCTTGGCAGACGGGTTGGCGAGGGTTTTGATATAAATGCAGAGTTTTCCTTCTCTGGGTGCTGATGATCATGCCAGCAGCTTTACCTTAGTCGCCTTTTACGACACCTCGGTAAGAGTGAGGGTGGCCTATTCTACTCTGCCGGGGACCACACGGCCGCTATTACACATGCTCATGTTTGTAACATCCTTCTTTTTTTTCTATGCAGGTTCTTTTCTGGCCAATAGGTAGTACAGGAAGACCGCCAACTACGTCTGGAAGTTGATTGCATGGCGTAAGTGATTTGCCCAAAAATCCCAAAATTTGTACCTAAGATTTCGATAGGAAGTTCTTTCTTAGTGTCAGCCCGGAGTCTGGAAGTTGACGATATTGTACCCCCGTGCCTCGGAAATAAAGTTAAGCCATTGGTCCTGCACCTAATCCCTCTTCGGTCGTGTCACAATAGTGTCCCATCGAAATAAGAGGGTACGGGAATAGAGAGTGCACTTGTGTCTGCGCAAATACTTGTGCATTATAATATGTCCTACGGCGATGGCTGATCGCTGAGATTTGCCGCCATGACCGAAATATCGGTTTGGAGGACATTATTATTAGTAGAGAAAGTCGCAGCCGTGACAAACCCCCACAAGGTGGACCGACAATCTGCTGAAGGTCGCGGGAAGCCATTGTATGCGGCCGGCGCAGTACCGATATGTGTGGAGAACATTAGGGGATGTCTATGTCCAGCAGTGGGCGTCTATTGGCTGAAATGATGGTGGATGAATTACTTATCGATTCATAAGTACCCTCACGTCAGGCTTGCCACCTTTAGGGGAAAAAATCGGGACGATCGGGCATGCATCAGAGACGTTCGGAGTTTGGTCCAATCAAAATATGACCCATGTGAGACAGTCTACTATTTTTTTAAACTTTATTGCACAAAATTTAGTACAATCAAAGGCGAAGAGGAACGCGGTTTTTGCGGCGCCTGATAGATGGCGCAGTGGCGCGTGACTGTGTTGGATGAATTGATTTAACCTATCGCATAATTGTCAAATATCGGGACAAAATCGATAGGCCATCGGGACGCGGGACAATCTCGATGAAATCGGGACAGTCCCGGCAACTCTGACTCACGTACTTTAAAACTACGCTCAAGGTCACACTACCACTTCAATTAAACCTTATTTCCCGTTACTGATAAACATGTCTGTGGTAGATGATGTCATAATTTCCCCCATCCCCTTATACCCGTCGTTAAAATCTTCCCTCCCTCTCGCACGCACTGGGAGATTATTAGCCATTATGTAAATAAATAACGGGATAAATATTCATTGTCTTGAGGCGAAGCTCGGATGGAATATTTTAAAGTTGATTCTGTGGAGGCTTCAATTTCATTTGTTCCCCCATTTTGGCCTAATTAGGGAGCTTGTAAGACAGGGTCGTGATATCAATTACTATATCGTGTTTATGGGCTAGTTTGGAGTAAACATGTTTATAGCCAATAACGGATACATAATTTGTTGAACTTTTTAGAAAATTTTCGAAGCTTCTATTTAGCCCAAAAAATAAATACATAAATCAATATTTTCTGACGACCGACCGACTAATAGCGACAAATATGAAATTTTCACTTAAGGTGACGGGTAGGGCACACTAGCGACGCCTTTGATTTGAATTGTTAGCAACTAAACCGGATATCTGACGACCCGTTTGGATCAGTGGTAGTGAACGCTGCCTCTGGTGCAAGGGTTGCGGGTTCGATCCCCGCACAGTGCAAACATTTGTGTGTATGAACATATCTGTTTGTTTTGGTCTGGGTGTTATCTATGTATTATAAGTATGTATTTACAAAAGAAAAGTATTATAAGTATATATTTGTAATCCCACTGTTGATTCTGATATCCGTAACACAGGCGCTTGAGCTACCTATCTCGGAGTCAGATCAATGTATGTGATGTTGTGAAATATTTATTTAATATTTTTCTATATCTTTTTAACAATATCGAAGCTGCAGCCTTTCCGAAAATACGTATACTATTTATTTAACACTTATACTTAACTTTTGGATCTGCTTTTGTTCTCGAAATTTGAATTGCCGCCAAAAACGGTTACTTATGGCGTTAATCCAGATTTCGAGTGCAAAAACAGATAAAATAAATTGTGCACTACTATTTATTAAATAAATAGTGTCGGTGAATGTTGACTTCGAGACTCCCGCTCAGAATAAGTCCGGTTTAGTAGCTAACAATTTAAATCGATTGGTGTCCCTAGACCTTAAATATGTAAATCTAAATACGTACAAGGTATCATTAGACTGTTTTAAAATACTGGCATTCCTCTTCATGACTATTTATGTCAGTTGAGATAAGCTCCATAGCCAATAGGATGAAGCGGGTTCGGAACCGGACATTATCTGCGATTCAATACCTAAAGCGCCATAATAATAATGTCCTCCAAACCGATATTTCAGTCATGGCGGTCAATCTCAGCGATCAGTCATCGACGCTGGACATATTATAGTGCACAAGTATTTGCGCAGACACAAGTGCTCCCTCTATTCCCGTATCCTCTTATTTCGATGGGACACCAGTGTGACACGACCGAAGGACCAACGGCTTAACGTGCTATCCGAGGCACGGGAGTACAAGACAGCCAACTTCCAGACTCTAGGCTAACACTGAGAAAAACTCAGGTACAAATTTTGGTCCGACCCAGGGATCGAACCCGGGACCCCAAGCGCAACCGTCGTTTTAAAGTGCCACCCACTAACCATTGCGCCTGCACCGAGGCAGTCAAAGTGCCATACATACTGAGCGAATCACATAAATACTTACCTAGGAGGAATAAATTAAAAATATTAGGGGTTAAAGTACTCAGTTGCCGATTGGTATGGAGAGCCGTGTGGTCCCCGGCAGAGTAGAATAGGCCACCCTCACTCTTACCGAGGTGTCGTAAAAGGCGACTAAGGTAAAGCTGCTGGCATGATCATCAACACCCAGAGATGGAAAACTGCATTTATATCAAAACCCTCGCCAACCCGTCTGCCAAGCGTGGTGAGTATGGCAATTACCCCTCATGTGATTGAGGGAGGCCCGAGCCCCAGCAGTGGGGACTTAAATGGGCTGATGATGATGATGATGATTTTTGAGAAGCTGCGTTTTCCATATTAACATTTTTTTAAATTTCAAAGTAGGTAAATAATAATGGAGTAGGAACTGACTTTTTTTTTTTAATTTTTATTTAACTTGACATTTATAATCCTCTATGAATTTAATTTAACCTGACATAAACTTATTACAAAGTATGAATGTCAAATATTGTATTGCTATTATTAACTATTCTATTTTCTATTTTGTATATGACATGTCATTTTGTTGAAATAAATGATATTTAAATTTAATTTTATTAATGCTACTATTTCATATTTAACTGTGCTTTAATCGAAAACGTTTAGGTGCATTTGAAACAGTTTTTCAGGAAAAAACATAGTTGATTGAAAGAGTTACGAATAATTAAGACGACAATATGGCAAATAAAGTGGCAGTGGGCTGGTCATATTAGCCGCAGAAGTAACAGCCGATGGCGCCGTAAAGTCCTTGAGTGGAGACCGCGACTCGGTAAGCGTAGTGTAGGACACCCTGCGACAAGATGGGATGATGACATTCGAAGGCTGGCTGGTGTGGGCTGGATGAGAGTGGCCGAAAATCGAGAGCAGTGGCGCGCATTAAGGGAGACCTATGTCCAGCAGTGGACGAGGTTGCTGATGAAGACGACATCAAAAAAAGAGTAAGTTTCAAGATCTTTTTTTCTGCATCAAGCATACAATATTGTCTAATCTGTCACATTACAAACTGCGGCCAAGAAACTGGGAATCCTAAATAGAGTTAAGCGATACTTCACGCTGGGTCAGCTTTTGACTCTCTACAAAGCCAAAGTCCGGTCTGTAGGTAGGTACTGCTCTCACCTATGGGATGGCTAAGCTAAATACCAGCTAGCTGTACTAGACTTAGTGAAACACAGAGCCAAGATACTGATTGGTGATGGGGAGCTAGTAAAAGCTATGCTTCACTGTCTAGCCCATCAACGCAAAATAGCTTGCCTATCTGTTTTTTACAGGCTACGGGAAGTGTACTGGTGAGCTGCATGTACTCATTCCGCCATCAAATTTTTCCATCGAAAGAGCAGGCGAACCCTATCCCTTCTTGGTGAATATTCCCCGATTTCATACAAAGCGCTTTTCCCCCTCGAGGAGCGAGGAGAAAGATGGATGTGTTTAGATGACTTCGGCATGGATGAGTCGGCTCACCATGCCGAAGCGTGGCTCTCCTACGGCCTACTTCATAAAAATAACTTTGAAAACGTTTTAAAAAGGCTGTGAGAGATTGACCACTTTTATAAATGACTAGTGGCCCACCCTCACTTTGTTTCGAGACATTAGTTCCACTTTGTAACAGTAGATGTCGCCAGGTGTCGATTACATCGCGCAAGCAGTTCGTGTTTTCGGATTACCTTTAAGCGTTGCTGCTGTCTGTAAGATTTACCTCTATATAAATGGTATAAATACATAATACATAATCTTACTTAGGTGAACCTGACTTTAACCCCGATCGAAAATCGAAATCGTTAATTGTTTATTTTGAAAACTCGTAGATTTGAAAATAAAACCGACCCAAACAGATGTCCATTTCCATCCATGCAATCTATCTTTATGATTGACAGCTGAAGTGAGAATACATATGTACTATCTATATTTTTTGTTTGCTCTGAATTTTAGGGTTCTGTAGTTTATTTAAAATTAAATAAAATATTCTTTATTTCAGACCATAGATCCATATTTGTGTTAGTAAAATTACTTAATACCTATTATTAGTAAGTAACATTTACAGATGAAATAAAATGAATTAAAATAAATAAAATAAATTGAAATAAAATAAATTTGTGCTGAGGTAAGCATCACGTGAGAGGGTAGATTCCCGTATTCATCACTCTCAGTACAAAGCACCTTCAGAGCAGCGACGTGTATCGGTCCGCCAATGTCTTCAGGATGCTTCAGGAACTCGTTTTCTTGCGTATAACGGCTTCGAAGCCGTCAGTTTGATATTCGGCGAACATCCCTAACGCACTGCAAAAACGAGGCAGTCCCAGCATCATCCTAAAGACATTGTTGTACTGGATTCGAAGGATTTCCAGCGGTTTTTTGGTGTGCTTGACCCACAGATTTCCCGTGTAGAGGCTTTGACAGTATGCTTTAAAAAAACTTTATGACATCAACTTCTTTTACCAAAAAATATTCAAAACTGCTTTAATTTCGTGATCTGATACGACAGTGAAAGTTTTCCGTGAAATTTAACAACTTGTTAAAAACAACAAAAAGGTATAACGACTTTTGAACTTCTAACCCGTCAATTGCGATTTACTTTTAGAAACTTTCTGTTGAATCCTCCAATAGCGAGTTATAGGTGAGGAAATATCAGTGAGCTAACTTGGCTTGGTAGGTATGGGGATGTTCAAGTATTGCGTAAGCAGATTTATTACAGTTATTTACCCCCCACCCCCCTTGTCAGCAAAAGTAAGCGAAGCTCTTACCTCCCCCCATCCTTACGTATACATTTTTTGATTTTTTTTTGTCACAGCTCGGCAACCCTACTAACCATATGCATTTATTTGAAGGTAATTCCAAGAAAATACGGTTCGTTTTCAAGGTTCGTTTTCAAACAGAATGTGAGGGTTGGCATTTGTGTAAAAAAGAAAATAACTATCGATGACGTAATCATCATTGAGACTCCCCTACTCCCATGTCATTCAAAACAAGCCAAGCAAAGACTTGAACGGCCCCTATTACAAAATTAGCCCTGAATACTCAGATAAAGTAATAATATCATCCTCCAACCGATTTCGGCTAAGGCGGCTAATCGCAATCTGCGATCAGCAACTTACGCAGGATGTATTATAGTGCTCAAATGTGTACGTGAACACAAGTGCACTCTCTATTCCCTTGCCGTCATATTCCGATGGGACACAAGACGTGTGACACGAGCGGAGACACAGGACTAATGGGTTAACGTGCTTTCCGAGGCACGGGGGTACAAGACCGCCAACTTCCTGACTCCGGGCTGACACTGAGATTTTTTAACAGAAATACTTAGGTACAAATTTCGGCCCGACTCGGGGATCGAACCCACTGCGCTAGCGAGAATACTAAGATAATACAGATAATACCAGTGGACACCCGGAATATCAGTAAAATCCTATCTTCAAACTCCCTTCCCCCTTGGGTCTCTAGTACCCTTCCTCACCTGGTAAAACAAAGCGGGTGTGATGTTTCACACCTATTTTCTGTAAGGCCTAAGGGAGTTGCTACACTGGCGGATTGCGAGCGTCTTCAAAGTGGAGCGACGACACAGCGAACACGTCGCGGCAGCGTAGCGTTTACGCCGCGGATGCGCTACAGATGTGCGACGGAGATAAGTCTGAACGCCATTTTTTTTTGTGGCGGCCACGCAGATAAACGCCGTCGAATCCGTTGTACTTCCGCGGCGAATCCGTCGCGTGAAAGCTGCGCAGCCGCGACGTGTTCGCTGCGCTTTGGAAACACTCGCAATCCGCCAGTGTGGCAACTCCCTAAGCTCTACAGTTTTTCCTCACAGTTGCGATTTAGGGATCTGCATGAGAAGAGCGTAGATACCATCAGGTGGTCTTTCCGTGGGAGATCCACGTTTTGGCATGAATGGACCGGCTCTACCTGAGTGATACTACGGCCTCACAGAAAACCGGCGTGACGCAGCAACTGTGTTTTGCTTCGTGAGTGTGGGTACCGGAGACCCAATCGAGGGAAAGGGGGGTTTAACGGTTGCTGGCGTCGCGGGTGTCAATGGGCAGCGGCAACCTTACCATCAGGCGATCCGTCAGCTCGTCCATGCGAGAAAGGAGCAAGCAGATCGCCTTTTCTATGTATGTGATAGGAGCTTAAAAAATGCGCTCCTCATTTTCCCCTGTATTTAAAATATCAAAGGATTGCTGCCAATAATTACATCGGATCCCGAAAGTATAACACATATTTTGTATCACTTCTACGAAATCGCTTTCCTAACAACGTTTTATCACGATATGATACTTATGTCATCTAACAATGTTATAATTTCAATCACGAGGCGAGCAGGCAAGAGTTTTCTTTGCCGTATCATTTCTGATCTTTTGTAAATTCACCCTTTCTCGTTTAACAAATAATGAATTTCAAAAGCGTATTGTCGACTAGTTGTGTGGAGTAAATTGTTTGGATTTTTCTTTGTAATATTTTTTTTAAATATGTCTGTACCCGAAGATATCTTGTCAATTTCAAGTAACTTATAATAGGTAAACTAATAATAGGTAGTCAACAGTCAAAGTTAGTCAAAGTCACAGTCACTCAATAAAACGCCGGTGTTTTACGTTTTATCAACCTACGGATTCTGCCGATACCACTCTAAACACAATCGCGGGTTTCAAGACTCTATTTGGGTTCAAGCAAGTTGTCACCTGACAACTTGACTGACCGGATGGCGCAATTGGTAGTGACCCTGCCTCTTACACCAAAGGTCGTGGGTTCGATCCCCACCCTGGACTAACATTCGTGTGATGAACACTTGTGTTTGTTCAGTGTCTGGGTGTAATATATGTATTTAAGTATATATTTGTGTTCCTCTGTTGTCTGATATCTGTAACACAAGTGCTTGAGCTACTTAGTACGGAATCAGGTCAACGTATGAGATGTTGTGAAAACTATTAACTGACTCGACACACAATAGCAGTGCTAAAAACTTCTTCATTCTTATTATTAGGATCACTTCGCGGCACTTCACTGCACAAATAAACACCAAATTTGTTCACTAAAAGCCACAAGAAACTACTACTAAAATAAAACTAAGAAAAAATAAATTAGTATGGTCGAGAGCATCGCCCAGCACGTCACCCTAGTACTAACGCTGACTTTCTATGAAAGGGCTCAGTCTGTTTTGGGTGCATGTCTATGCATTTTACCGACTAATAGCTAAGATATGAACAAAAGTAAAGTATCAGCCTATATACTGTCCCACTGCAGGGCAAAGGCCTCCATCATAGAAATCAAGTCATCGCTACTATGATCGGGTTAGACTTAATTCACCACGCTTGCCAAATGCGGATTGGTGATCACAATACCGAGCTATGTTCGAAAAATTCGAAACATACTTTTCGCTCGACCCGGAAATCGAAACCATAACTCCGAGATCACGGCTCGGTACTTAAACCACTAGAACAACAGGGCGTCAAGATATGAATAGGAGGACAAAAAAAAAGGTTCATGTTTTTTATTTAGATAAATTGAGATAATTTATTCTATCTTTGGATCTTTCCTGTAATGTCGCATGAAATGCATACATTACCTCCTACGGGTACCATCGGATGTTCCGTTTGCTCATCTGCCTTCACACAAAATAAATATACATCGACCTGATCCCTAAATACCTTTACATTAGGCATATAATTGCGGGTGAGGAGGGGGAGGAGACGCCGAGCACGTGCGCGTCTGCTCGGCGCCCTCTGGTGCCCGCTGAATGCCAGGAGCCCGCTGGTGCGTGGTACGGGGGTACCAGAACTAGCATTGCACCGGCTCCCTCTGCTGCCAGTACAGCTCAGTTCTCCTGACTGTCCCTATCCCCTCTCCCGGCACGTCCGGGGGATGAACCGCCTAGTCCGCCGCACAGGCGGGAATATCGTGGAGGCTGGCTTCGGTTGTATCACCATGATATTCCCCAATATGGGTGATGAGGGAGAACCGTAGGGGGTTTAGTGGGTATGCCTTTGCCTGGCTTCTTTTTAGGAGAAGCCTCCGCCAAAGGAGAGCCCTATACAACCCGGCCGCCTCGGCCTAGCAGGCCTGGTGAGTCGGCTCATCACTTGAACCGGCGGCATTCCCCCTGCGAAACCAAAAAAAATATAACTGCAAATCTTAATTTTTTCAAACTAAAACCCCACGGAACCATTGGCAACAAATCTACTACGATAGGGATTTGCATGTGGTTTTTGTTCGGCTGTATATTTGTCGGCATGTTTTATTCCACCGCCAAATGGGAACTTCCATGCATCCGAAAACCGCAAAACTGAAAATACATTCGGTTTCCATCGGTTTTTGCTGCAACGGGTGCAGTGCAAAGTTTTTTTGAGCGTTTAAATATGAGTGTGGATTGATGGGGTTTGGATTGAAGGTTAAAAAAACTACTAGACTAGTATGAGACCAAAGGTTTCTTAGAGAAAATTTATCGTTAGTATTGACTGTATCGATTGGCTGAATAAAAAATCATTTATTTTTTTCCGGTTCGATTCCCGTGCGATTACTACAGTACAATCCAGAAAAACTTCTACTTCAATACAGTTCTTTTACTATTAAATAAAGTGATATAAAAATGCTTACTTAATGGTGACGGGTAAGGCACACTAGCGACGCCAATCGATTTTATTTTTAGCTACTAAACCGGATCTATTTTAAACGATTTCGGGGTTACAACCTCTCGGCAAACACTTATACTATTTATTAAATAACCATGCAAAAATTATGGGTCCAACGCTTACGCGAAAAATTTATTCACGCCAAAAGCGGCCACTTTTGGCGTGATTAAATTTTTCGCGTGCAACAAGGGGGACACAATTTACCACTTTGGGAGCGTCTCTTGCGCAAAGTATTGTGTTTAGAAAAAAATGATGTTAAAATGAAAATAATAATAATAATAAGTGCATAGGGAAGTGACGACCCCATCGCCCACTGGTGAGAGTTGGTGCTCTTGCTCAAGAGCAACAACTCTCATCAGTGCAGTCAGTCTCCCCAGGGCAGCGTTGTGGCGCGCTGAATGGGAAGTGACATCCCTTGGGTCCCATATTCCCGAGAGTCGATCAGGCTCCTCTCCCCGGCTTGCCTTTATTGACCGGCTGGGGTGGACCCCAGCAGGGGCTGCAGGACTCTCACCTCTGGCTTGCCTTCACCAGCTGGCCAGAGTGGGATGTCAGAGCTATATGTTCGCGGGGTGGAAGTGAAAGATGCATAAGTCGCGAGTTGGCACAGTGTCTGTAACCACATACACTGTGTAGAAAGCGGTGTACACCTCTCGGCACCCTGAGCTGCTCACACCAATGTTGCCAGCCTTGCTATTTCTGGTAGCTAGCGTTTGTTTGGCTTCCTGGTAGCTTTTTATAGGGGGGCCATCTAGTGAGTGGCAAGTCACCGCCTGCCTATTTTTTTCGTGATTTTAATCATTGATCGGGCAGGTGCCATAGTCCCTCCATAGTCCTGGTAACCCAATCCACTAGCACCCAACCCAATAGCCCGGTTTCTTTCTACTCTTTTTCTTTCAATAGTTCTACACCAACCGGGGACTGTCCTTGGCTACACTCTCATAGTGTATACAGGGATAGTCGCCGGATTGTGCCACATCACTTTTAGAGAAAATTGTCTATAAAAAGGGCCTCTACGTGTTGAATTTGGCCCCACGCACGCCTTCCAAACATCCGGGACGTAATTGCCCGAGGTTATGGTTCGAAAGACAAACATAATAATAATAATTTTCATGAGATGTTCTCATACGTTGACCTGATTCCGTACTTAGTAGCGTAAGCACTTGTGTTACAGATATCAGACAACAGAGGAACACAAATATATACTTAAAAACATATATTACACCCAGACACTGAACCAACACAAGTGTTGATCACGCGAATGTTTGTCCAGGGTGAAAAACCTCAACATCATTTTTAAAGACCTATCCATGGATACCCCACACGTATAGGTTTGATGAAAAAAAAATTTGAGTTAGTTCATGTATGGAGATCCCCCATTTTTTTTATTTTTCCAATTTTTGTATAAAAATCGTAATGGGGTTAGCAAAATACATCTATTTGCCAAGTTTCAATAGTATAGTTCTTATAGTTTCGGAGAAAAGTGGCTGTGACATACGAACGGACGGACAGACATCATCATTATCATCATCAGCCTATCGCAGTCCACTGCTGGACGTAGGCCTCTCCAATTGTTCGCCACTGTGATCTATCCATGGCTTCTCGCATCCAGCTCTTGCCAGCCATCCTGCGCAGATCGTCCCCCCACCTAGCCAGAGGGCGCCTTACATTACGTTTGCCAAGACGCGATCTCCACTCCAGAACTCGTTTACCCCATCGGTTGTCGGTTCTGCGGCTAATATGGCCAGCCCACTGCTACTTAAGCTTGCTAATCCGGTGAAGCAATGTCGATAACTTTGGTTCTCTGCCAGATCACCTCATTTCGGACAGACATGACGAATCTATAAGGGTTCCGTTTTTTGCCATTTGGCTACGGAACCCCAAAAAAAGAGTTTTTATATACATAGTATTTCGCCTTATCTCAAAGGTTTTAAAAATAAAAAGAGCCCTTTAAATTTTGATGTTAAGATTTTTGCTTTCCATTTCGCTAGTTCGACGGAAACAGAGATAAGGTAAAACAAAGTCGTTTTAATGTTAGCCAGGAGTAATGTTCACGATGTTTGCCCGTCTTTATGAGCAGTAAACGAAAGTTGAGTTTGCCGTGGCAAATAAATTGTACTGTTTGTGAAAAATATAACGACTTTCACTCGGTTCTCATTTTAAAATTGCGGGTATTTTTTATTTTAGTAAATGCAAGGACTCGCGGCAGACGGTAGAGTACATTTAATTAATTAAGTATGAATGGAATGTGACACCGATTGCCACGAGTCTTTGGCTCAAGTATAATAGTTACTTCTGTTAGATGGTCAATTCAAATGGTCAGCAGACCATTTGAATCACTAACTGTCACTATATCATACATTATGTATATCTAGTGACCGTGAGAGCCACGCTTCGGCATGAATGGTCCGGCTCGATCAGAGAGATACAGAAAACTGGCGTGAAGCAGCATTGTACTGTGTTTCGCTGCGTGAGTGAGGGTACCTGAGGCCCAAACCGGTGGAAGGGGGTTTAAAGGTGAGCAGCGCACTTGTGCCTCCACTGGTCTCGCGAGTGTCCGTGGGTGGCGGCAGTCGCATAACATCAGGTGATCCGTCTGCTCGTCTGCCACCTATCAAATGAAAAAAAGCACGCTATATGCCTGCGAAGCCTGTTTAGCACGATGAAGGCCTGTCGTCCTGTGTCTATAAAACGAACAAACTATCTATCTATCTATCTAGATAGTTCTACACTCGTATCTATCTATCTGTCGTGAGTCTAAGCTAGTTTTTTTTTTATGTTATAGGAGGCAGATGAGCCGACGGATCACCTAATGCTAAGCGGTTACCGATTACCGTGTGCGTGCGCGTGTGCGTGTACGTGTGCGTGTGCGTGTGCGTGTGCGTGTGCGTGTGCGTGTGCGTGTGCGTGTGCGTGTGCGTGTGCGTGTGCGTGTGCGTGTGCGTGTGCGTGTGCGTGTGCGTGTGCGTGTGCGTGTGCGTGTGCGTGTGCGTGTGCGTGTGCGTGTGCGTGTGCGTGTGCGTGTGCGTGTGCGCGTGCGCGTGCGTGTGTGTGCGAGTTATGTGAGAGAGTGCGTAACAGAATATGTGCATAAGTATATACTTCGCACATATTCTATGTTTGTTTTTTTTTCCTGTAAGCCCTACAGACATAGGTCCTTGGGATTATGTTAGCTCACCACTTACAGGTATGGATAAAAAAACTAGCAAGAAGTAACTCAGGATCGACCGAAGTGGCGATCTCTTGTTTCGGAGATCAAGACTCTTTTTGGGTTGCTGAGCCAGCGAAGTAAGTAAATACTCCTACCAATTCAGAATCTCAAAGTTGGCGGACTTGAATGGACCCAGTCGCCAACTTCCAGACTTTCGGCTGAAATTGAGAACTTCTCAAAGCGACGGGTAGCCCTAACTAGCGACATCAATCGATTTAAATTGTTAGCTAACTAAACCGGGTCTATTTTAAACAATTTCGGAACGGGAATCTCTAAGCAAACATATATACAATTATTTTTTTTATGAGAGGTGGTAGACGAACAGACGGATCACCTGATGGTAAGCAATTCCGCCGCCCATGGACACTCGCAACACCAGTAACAAGTGCGCTGCCAACCTTTTCCCCTTCCCCCCACATTGGGCCTCCGGTAACCTCACTCACACGGCGAAACACAGCGCAGGCGCTGCTTCACGCCGGTCTTCTGTGAGGCAGTGGTATCACTCCTGTCGAGCCGGCCCATTCATGCCTAAGCGTGGCTCTCCCACATTTAAAATTATTATTCATTTAATTATTTAACACTACTTTTGATCTGTTTTTGCTCTCGAAATTTGGATTAACGCCATAGGTGGCCGTTTTTGGCGGTTATTCAAATTTAAGTCGAGTATAAGTATTAAATAAGCAGTATAAATGTTTCCCGAGAGGCTGCATCTTCAAAATGTTTAAAAGGAGATCCGGTTTAGTTGCTTATAATTTCAATCAATTGGCGTCGCTAGTGTGCCCTACCCGTCACTTTAAGGTGATGAATGGGTCCGTTTTTATACGCGAAAATATTATTCACGCCAAAAGTGGCCGCTATTGGCGTGAATCAATTTTTCGCGTACAAAAACGGACCCAACATAGTAGTTAAAAGTTGAAATCGATTGGCGTCGCTAGTGTGCCCTACCCGTCTATTTAAGCGAAATCCTCGGGTACCTACTTTTAATGTATATTCATAGTTAAATTTATTTGTTTCAGGTAAGGACATTTCTCGCTTTGCTGTCACGATAGAGGTATCCCAAACGGGTAAAGTTGATTAATACGAGTATATCTTTACAACCAGGATCACTATTAGTAATGTAACCTAATCACTTAATAAAACCCAACTACGACAAAAAAACGTCGCTGAAAAAGTATAAAACAAGCCTTCGTTGTCAATTTATGCAATATTCACTATGTAGAGATAAAATTTCATGTTTGGAAAGGCGTAGTCACACGTTAAATATACTACCCTTTGACAACGTGTGACTGCGGATTTCCAAACATGAAATTTTATCTCTACATAGTGAATATTGCATAAATTGACAACGAAGGCTTGTTTTATACTTTTTCAGCGACGTTTTTTTGTCGTAGTTGGGTTTTAGTTTTTTTACTTTTATTTTATTTGTACTATTTTGGTGTCCAAGTGCTAGTAATATATATATATTCAAAATGTACAAGTCAAGCGCTTTCAAATGATACCAAACACGGCATATTTATCATAACTTTATTTTTTTACTCTGTATGTTTTGTCCGCTAGAGGGCGCCACATTAGATTTTGTGAAACTTCATATAGCCTATAACCAGCGGACGATTAAGACGCTTATAATGATATGTCATTTGTCGAATTCTGATAAGTAGTTAAGAAGTTACGTGGAAACAGATGAACATACATACATACATACATACATACATACATACATACATACATACATACATACATACATACATACATACATACATACATAGCCTGTCAAAATCATAACCCTCCTTTTGCTTTGCCGTAGTCGGGTAAAAACAGGTGAGATTGTGGCCAAATGTCTGTCTATTCTAATAAAAAAAAACTTCAAATTAGCTAACTAGAGATTTGGCAGAAAACAGCCAATAATATTGGAGATTCGGATCTTAGCAGATTTGATACGTCATTTTAAGACCCTTCCAAGCAAACTGCCTTATTATCAATTCACTCAAGATATAGGAGCTAAAAGCTATCCTTATATAACTTCTTTTCTGAACTTGAAGCTCGGTAAGCGGAAACACGGTGGCCAGATGCCTACGCTTTAAAGACGTACAGAAAAGACACAAGAAGAGATGCAACATTCAGTGTCTCGTTGAGACACTTAAAAGACCTTTTTAAAATTTCAGGGTTCTCATTTTTTAGCAGCCGCTCCCCCCTTTCTTCCCCCTTCCACTCGCCAAATAACTAACAAAGTAATCGTGAGTATAGTATTGAAAGAGTTATCCTTTAACTCCTAACCGTTGAGGAGATGACCTTCCATCATCAGCAGAGCCACAAAATTAATACAGTCAGGCGTAAATACTGGTGCAGTTTTAAAAAAACATACAAAAACGTAAAGTGTCCCTATAAAATTTGAAAGTTCCCCTCATTTTTTCCAGGATCCCATAATCAGATCCTGATATCCTGATCATGGTACCAATCCGGGACTATCTACTTCCCTACCAAAAAAGAATCATCTAAGTCGGTTCGTAAATGGTAAAGTAATCGGTGAACAAACATAAAATATATATATAATATAACTTCACTGCTCTACATTGTATAATAGAAACCAAAAAACACAATTCGTATCTTTGAATTGCATCACCCGACGCGTTTCTTTCGACTACCCTCCACAAAATCCTCATTATCCCTTCCCTTTTCGTATTCCCTGGACTTTGACGATGTCCATTTTCTTCCTCTGATTGTGTCTGTCCGCCATTCAACTCAAATGAAAAGAGGGTACTTGAGTCTAAACGTTGAAGTCTTAGGCTAAAATCTAGGCATTTTGAGTCTTAAAGTCAAAGAGTTAACACTCAAGTGGCAAGGGTTAAACTTAAGGCGATGTGTTTTTTTTTATGACTTCGTTTTTTTTTATGTGTTACGAGAAACGGACGAGGAACGGATCACCTAATGATAAGCAACTGACCATGCCCATGATATGCACACCTACAACACCAGTGGAGTCTCAAGTGGATCGGATCGGCCTGATTTAGGCCTTAGTCAACTAAGGCCCAATAGGGTATATGACTAAGCTCAAGATTTTACAAAATATAAATATTTTATCAAAATATAGGTCAATATGTGCCAATGGCAAAAATTCTCAATTAAAAAATAAACGTCTAGCCGGTTTTATGGTCATTCAAAGATTCATGGGCAAGTCCATTTTAAAAGTATGAAATTTTTAAAAAATAATTATACCATTGAATAATCCATACAATTTGCACCAACTATTATAATAGAACCATTGACATAAACGAAACATTTGATATAGCTACCATACAAAATTCAAATGAAATGCATACAAAATACTCTAGTGTGACGTCACATCTTAGTAGCCATTTGTATGGAGCGTTTTGGGTTTGCCCAAAATAATGTGATTTTAAAGTTGTGATATCTCAGGTAGTTTAAATGAGAATCAAGTGATTCTTTCAACGATGTTTCTATCATTGAGAGGTCTTTTGATTGCAGTAATAAAAAAAAAAAATAGTCATATACCGTATTCGGACCGATCCGAAGCCTCACTTACGTTGCGAAACATAGATCAGTAGCTACATCACGCCGGTTTTCTGTGAGGTTATGGTACTACTCGCCCCGTTGGTCTAGTGGTTTAAGTACCAGGCCCGTGATCTCGGGGTCCTGGGTTTGATTCCCGGGTTGAGCAAAGATATGCTTCGAACTTTTCGAACACAGCTCGAGATTGTGATTACCAATCCGCATTAGGCAAGCCTGGTGATTAAGCCTAATCCCATCATAGTAGCGATGACTTGATTTCTATGATGGAGGCCTTTGCTTTGCAGTGGGACAGTATATAGGCTGATACTTTGCTGTGGAACTACTCCGGAGCAGCGGGCCCATTGATACCGAAACGTGGCTTTCCCATAATGTTTCCCTATAGCATCAACATCATAAATAGCTAAAACATAATACATAAAACTTTTTAGGATTGCAGATACAGCATAAATAATAGTTTAAGCACCAAACAAAATGCATGATCATCACACATAAAAATTGAAAATTTAAAAAACCTCCGACACAACTAAAGCTCTTTCATTTGATACCTATATTGAGGCAGTTGGAACAACAAATAGGTTATTCGTCATTTTCTGACGGCGGCCATCTTGGATTTGAAATTTTTCACAATTATTAATATATTCTGCTACTCAAGCCCTTTAATATGATACCCATATTGTGGGAGTAGTGTTAAAGCATAAAATCCACATCTTTGTGACGGCGGCCATCTTGGATAGAATTTATCCAACATAGCTGAGAACACTCCCTCCTTATTCATCTTTCAAACAAAAAAGAACAAAATCAAAATCGGTTCATTTGCTCGGGAGCTACGATGCCATAGACAGACACACAGACACACACACACACTCACACATACACAGACACGTCAAACTTATAACACCCCGTCGTTTATGCGTCGGGGGTTAAAAACTGAGATGAGATTGTCTTCCGTTGTTTTTGAAACTGAAACTATTCATTTAGTATTTATTGAAAGTAGGGCGATCAATTTAAAAATCTGATATTTCACTCATTCAGTCATTCAAATTACTGGTTGACACTAATTTGTAATATTTTAAACTTATATTTTTATTGTGTGCTTTCATTCGCCCGAGATAAAAAAACTGGTCAAGTGCGAGTCGGACTCGCCCATGAAGGGTTCCATAACAGCAAGTAAGATATATGGAAGGTAAATTGCGGTTTTAGGTTTATAATTCATTTATTATAGAAGTTAGAGGGGGTACACAATTTACCACTTAAAAAATGATGTTCAAAACTTCAACATCATTTTCATCATTTTTAAAGACCTATCCATAGACACCCCACACGTATAGATCTGATGAAAATGGAGAATGTAGATGCAGAATGTAGAAAGTATGGAGACCCCCCCCCCAACTATTTTTTATTTTTTCCAATTTTTGTGTAAAATCGTAATGCGGTTAACAAAATACATTTATTTACCAAGTTTCAGTAGTATAGTTTTATAGTTTCGGAGAAAAGTGGCTGTGACATACGGACCGGACGGACAGACGGACAGACATGACAAATCTATAAGGGTTCCGTTTTTGCCATTTGGCTACGGAAACATTTCAAGAGAAAAGAAAGTGTTTCCCCTTAAAATAGCTCGTTTAGTCCTTTTATTTCAAGTAAGGAAGAGCACCCGAGGGCTGTGACAAGGATAGTGTAGGGACACTCTTAAATTAAGATCGCTTTTGGGACAAAATGATATATCCACCCTATCTATTATTGCGAAAGCTGCAACGACAAGTTCGTTTTGTTAAACGTCAACTTCATCAAATTTAACACAGCCATGGGAGAGCCACGCTTCGGCATGAATGGGCCGCCTCGACCGGAGTGATACCACGGCCTCACAGAAAACCGGCGTGAAGCAGTATTGTGCTGTGTTTCACTGCGTGAGTGAGGGTACCGGAGGACCAATCCACGGGAAAACGGGGTTTAAAGGTTGGCAGCGCACTTGTGACTCCACTGGTGTCGCGGGTGTCCATGGGCGGTGGCAATCGCTTACCATCAGGTGATCTGTCTGCTCGCCTGCCACCTATCACATAAGAAAAATCTATTGTTGCGAAAGCTATGAGCCGCAACGAGAAGTCTGTTTTGATTAACTTCAACTTAATCTGATTCAACACAGACAAATGTTTGTTGATGAAACTATCCGAGACCCAATCGGGCGCGTTTGGCGCTTTTGTGATTCTACTAGTATAACCGGGCTATAGGCGGCAGCAATCGCTTATTTTTAGTCTAATTAGCTTTTATTACACTATTGATATCCAAAATTTAATTAATATTATTATCTACTGAATTAATTATTAAAAATCATTAAATTAAATTATGTAAATACCTATTGTATGGCTATATAGGTAAACTATGACAAGCTTTTTCTACTCTCATGTAAACCACAGTTTTAAACAATAAAGAATTATGATTATCTTCAGGGGATTTGTCTGTTAGTCTGCTACGTAATAAAAAATAAAAAAACTAATTCGGATTTGTCCTCCTCTATCAAGACGCGTGGTAATAACAGCGCCACTCAGCTCTGTGTCAATTGCTACTGGAACAAGCGGCGCCGGTTTTATGATTCTTTGATTCCCGGGAGGAATCGGGAATCAAAACCGCATCATCACGGCATCAAAGAATAAAAAAAACGAATTCGGGATTGTCCGCCTCTATCAAGACGTGTGGCAATAAGAGCGCCACTCAGCTCTGTGCCAATTGCTACTGGAACAAACGGCGCCGGTTTTATGATTCTTTGATTCCCGGGAGGAATCGGGAATCAAAACCGCATCATCACCGCATCAAAGAATAAAAAAACGAATTCGGGATTGTCCGCCTCTATCAAGAAGTGTGGTCATAACAGCGCCATTCTGCTCTGTGTCAATTGCTACTGGAACAAACGGCGCCGGTTTTATGATTCTTTGATTCCCGGGAGGAATCGGGAATCAAAACCGCATTGGCTGAATGAGTTTGATGCCGAGAAGTGTGCCATAAAATGACAATGTCTGTTTTTACTTTTCGCGAGATTTACACACACAGAAGCGTATTTTTATTTATTTGTGCGATGGAAATGTGCTAATACTGCTTCCTGCATACCTGCGTGATGGAAATGTGCAAAAAAATGTCCAGTGGTTTTTATTATTCATGTGGTTAGGTTCATTTTACGAGTAATATTTATGTTATTCTTCTTCAAAAGTTGATTTGATTTTTGCGCAGCCACTTTCTATGACACTTACGCCATATCTATAAAGATAAAAAAAAAACTTCATTCAAGTTATTTTCGTACAGAACACATTGAATGTCAAAAGAGGTACACATAATTATAATCTACCGCTCCGGGGCTGGGTCCGTTTTTGTATGCAAAAAATTGATTTATTCACGCCAAAAGCGGCCACTTTTGGCGTTAATTAATTTTTTGCGTATGCGTTGGACTCAAAATTTGTGCATGGTAATTTAATAAATAGTATAAGTGTTTGCCGAGAGGTTGTAACCCCGAAATTGTTTCAAATAGATCCGGTTTAGTAGCTAAAAATTATAATCGATTGGCGTCGCTAGTGTGCCCTACCCGTCACCTTAATTGCTTCCTTATCAGCTTACAAAACGACTAACAAATCTTAATATCTGTTTTGTACAAGTGATTCGGCCCTCAAATATTTTAACTACGTTCTCAAATTACCCGCAGACAGAAACAAAAGTAGTGAATGTGCAAATATTCTATTAAATTACAAACCCGGGTACGTGCCTGAATTTCCAAATTGTACAATTTGGGTAAATCTGAAAGATCTAGCGCAATCTAAAAGCGATGAAATATAACCTCGGTATGATCTCGTTATTATTTGAAATGTATTCTGGACACGGATTTTATAAAAACACCATTAGCTCTCGAATTCATGAAGGCGGTTTTGAGATTTACCTTTCAAACAGAATATGAAACATTGGATTCAATTTTTCGAAACCTTGGAGGCAAATCTGCATAAAATTATTTTAGCTTTCAAACCTGGGTACCAAAAATATTTGAGTATTTGAAAAAAGACAACTGTATAACGCGTTCAGTGGTCTAATTGGTAGAACATTCACCCGGATTGTGAAAGGTGTGGGTTCGAGTCCCGCCTGAACACGAGATGAAATTTTTAAGTGTGTTATTTACTTGAGACAACTGTATGTCACTATACGCCAAGGTGCATTTTCATGCTTATTTAGGTAACAATGTATAAATACGAAGAAGTTGGCGGTCTTCTACCCCCTTGCTTCAAAAAGCGTTAAGGCGACGGGTAGCCCTAACTAGCGACACCATTCGTTTTTAATTGTTAGCTACTAAACCAGATCTATTTATAACAATTTATTTTTAACAATTTATTAAAAAACTATGCACAAATGTTGGTCCGTTTTTGTACGCGAAAAATTAATTACCGCCAAAAGCGGCCACTTATAGCGTGAATCAGTTTTTCGCGTACAAATGTTGGGTCCGCATTTGTGAATGATTGTTAAATAAATAGTATGAGTGTTTGCCGAGAGGTTGTAATCCCGAAATTGTTTAAAATAGATTCGGTTTAGTAGCTAAAATTTAAAATCGATTGGCGTCCCTAGTGTGCTCTACCCGTCACCATAAGCTGTTGGGCCCGATCCCTCTTCCGTCGTGTCACAGTAGTGTCCCATCGGAATATGAGGGTAAGGGAATAGAGAGTGCACTTGTGCTTGCGTACAGACTTGAGCACTAGGTATAATATATCCTGCGTATGTGTTGGAGGATATTATAAGACCTGTGTCCCAAATGTGGAAGTACCTATATCAAAATAGGTATAGTGAAGTGAAAAAGTCTATTTAGCATGTTAGAATAAAAGCGAAAAGAAAACAGCTGTTCCATATAATATCCACAAAGCAATAATATATGGAACAGCTGATTATGAGGTTTTAGGATAAACGATGAAAAATAACGGTGTATGTATAACAAATTTAAGATGAATATAATCTTCCACATTTTTTGTAAAACTATCTATTTTAAACTAAACCTTCAGTTGCCTGACGAAAAGGTCGCTTTTTCCATAAATCAACGTTTACGGAGCCGTGACTTTAGTGAGGCAAGTTTTTCCTTTTCAAAGTTGAAAAGGCCTTGGAGCAATCATAGAACACAATGGCCTCCTAAGAGGTGAGGCGTTTCCGTGGACATTCCGTGGATGGTGTCATAAGAGCTGTACAAGAATGTATCTTCGTGTCTATTAGTTTCATTTGAATAACATTATAGTCTTCTTACTCTTTTTTATGTGGTAGGTGGCAGACGAGTAGACGGATCAACTGATGGTAAGCGATTGCCGCCGCCCATTTACACCCGCGACACCAATGGAGTCACAGTTGCGCTGCCAACCTTTAAACTCTCCTTTCTCCCGGATTTGGCCTCCAGTACCCTGACTCACGCAGCGAAACACAGCACAGTGCTGCTTCACGCCGGTTTTCTGTGAGGCCGTGGTATCACTCCAGTCGCCATTCATACCGAAGCGTGCGCGTACCAAAACTTATGTATCTCTTCCTCATCTTCGCGTGTAATTCCTAGTTCCTAGTAGAAGGTGAATAGGATAGTTCTATTTCGACATTAAAAGTGTGATGCTCCTTTTAAACCTAATCGATAATTTTAAGAATCGAGAATATTTTCTTTAGAAATCTAATCGACTTATATTTGTTTGATTTTTAATTTTAATCAACATTTTATCTATGAATTTGAACTCTCTGGATATGAAATCACAAGTAATTAAATTATATGCATCTTATTCATCTAAAAAATAACAACACTCGCTTGACGTGTCGGAACCATCTTCGTAACCAAAAATATATTAGCTCTTGATCTCTAATGCAATATATGCGGACATATTCTGCACGAGACAATAATCGTGATTTGATGCTAAGATGGTCGCCATACCGATTACTGATTTCATCATCATCAGCCCATTTAAGTCCCCACTGCTGGGGCACGGGCCTCCCTCAATCACATGAGGGGTTATTGCTATACTCACCACGCTTGGCAGACGGGTTGGCGAGGGTTTTGATATAAATGCAGAGTTTTCCTTCTCTGGGTGCTGATGATCATGCCAGCAGCTTTACCTTAGTCGCCTTTTACGACACCTCGGTAAGAGTGAGGGTGGCCTATTCTACTCTGCCGGGGACCACACGGCCCTGATTACTGATTTATTGCGATTGTTTGTGTTAATACCAGTGAGCAAAAATTTTGACTAGCGCATTATGCAATTCATAAGATATTTTTTACAAATGTATTGTTAATAACTTTTTTAAGTTCTTGTTCAGATTAATTGGGAAAGTTTAATACTTGTTAATATCTTGTTAGTGATTTTTACAATTAATATTTTAATTTGTAAAAAGATGGATGCTACGGATGATTCGAAACGTTTGAACTGTCCTATTCACCTTTAGATACTGAATGGACTATAACTATTAATAACTAATGTAATAAAGAAGAAAAACTCGTGCAAACTCTGGAATGAGCTTCCAGCCGCGGTTTTCCCTGATCGCTATGACATGTCCTTTTTTAAACGAGGTTTGAAAAGAGTTCTTCTCTCACGGTAGGCAATCGGCATGACTGTGCTCCTGCATTGTTGATGTCTCAGCAAGCAAGCTCGTCTACCTACTATAAGCAATAAAAAAAAACTTAAGAATAAAAAACAACAAAGTGGTTTCTTGTGCCAGTGTCCAAAAATGCTGTTAGCATGATCACGCTGGATCCTGGAATAGATGAGCTGACCTGTATCTTTTACAGGCTGTCGATAGTAAGTTGGAGAGCCTGGAACCTCTCTCTCTCTTTTTTGATGTGAACAGCCAAGACTGGAATTTGTAACCCGCCGAAGCATTTCCTGATCACTTAAAAAACATTGTATACACAGTACTAGCTGTTGGTTAGCCAGTAGCCAGTTAGCTTGACATGCGAGCTACTTTCTAGCTCGCTTGTGTGAGTTACTCATAGTATTTTTTCCTTTGTATGGGAAAAATAGTTCAGCGGTTTTCGTTAGATGGAGCTTTTAAAAAACAGATGTAAATAAGTAGGGAAAATAAATCGAGTGCTAGAAGGTATTGGGAGTTATTGATGTATAGTAAATAAAAATATTTATGATATTTTATTTAATCGTCTTCCTGACTGATTCTCGAAGGAGGCCGTACTAAATAGCCGCTTAGTATTGGTCGTTTTCCTCTAGATGGCGCTAGCACTGGCTACCCGACTGATGTCTCTATCACAGTATATATAAATTACTCTACTCGTATGTAATACTCTACACATAAGTAACGTCCAAATAATGCTAGTTACTGCAGTGCAGCCACTCAGCAAGCTGACCCGTGGCTCTTACTGTGTAAACCAGTCTTTGATCCTCTCAGTTTGCTGTGCTAGATGTGTTACCTGTTAACCCACATTGAAATAATGCTCACCGAGGCATTAGCAGAATCGTCTAATCCGACACATCGCGAACTAGAAAGAGGGATTAACCCTTCTGTTAGTGCGATCTAATGATGAATTGGGATTTTAGTTTTGTTAGTACCTTTTTGCTTTCTACGCGTTGTTTAACAAACGAGGCGAGGGTTAAATTACATGAGGTCGTACCTTTTTTTTTTCGATTTCGCTTCACGAGACATGATTGCAATGACGCTACAATCCTGGCAGGGTTGCCATGCAATGACGGAGGTTCGGGACGTGTAATTGAAAGATGTTCTGCGTTATCACTGTCCATTTATTATAGCTAACTTACTTATATAATAGCCTAACTTAGGTGTGAGGTGCGTCACATACGTATTACATGATGAGTGAGTAAAAACCCCAAGCCGTAATGGCAATGAAAAACCCTTACCTATTTGTATGCTCTGACTTCTGCTTTGTTTCACTGAGTAAGTAAGTAAGTAAGTAAGTGTTATTGTTTGCAGCATTGTTATTACACTGATGTTGTGGGTTTTCAACCCCCTTTACCCCGATTGGACATCGATACTCTCACTCACTCGTCGAACTCGTCTAGTCGACCAACGTGAAACACAACGCAAGTCCTGTGTTTCACGTTGGTTTTCTGAGAGTCCTCTTCTTCTGTCGAACCGGACCATTTATTCCAAAGTTTGGCTTTCCCACAGGGTAAGAGTTCTATTCATTCAGTGGTCATAATTAACCTCCGAGACTCTTAGGGCGTTTTGAAACTCTGACATGAAAAGAACCGGCGTGAAGCAGCACTGTGCTGTGTTTTCTGCGTGAGTGTACCGGAGGTCCAATCCGGTGGTATGGGGCTTTATCTCAATACATTTTTGATTGTATTATGTTTGTACGCAAGAACTTGCACCTTTACTCGCAAAAATCTGATTTTCATAGCTTTAACACGCGAAATAAACATAGGCTTGCTGTCCCAAATCTAAGACTTCATAAAATTGGAAGTTCATTTGTAGGATTGAGCATTAGAATGTTTAATAAGTTACCTCAAAATATTATTGATTTACCGGTACATAAGTTTAAGTTGCATGTAAAAAACTGCCTAATGCAGAAAGGCGACTATAAAGTAGAGGATTATTTGAATGATAAGGATTCCTGGACATGTTGATCTCTTCGCCTGTCCTCTAATGTATAATTCATTTCATAATTGTTCATTGACGATTTATCTAAACGATATTGATTATAAGCATTGTATATCATACTGTCACTGTAATCATAATTTGTATAAGAATGAAAATTGTAATTACCATAATATTTGACATTCATAAATGTTCTTTATTGAATAAAGACATTTTTGATTTTGAATGTATAAAAATTGATTTATATTGATTATTCAATAATTGACAAGATGCTAACCACCTACTATTGTACACCTCGTCCTGCAGTTTATTAGTCTGGATTAAGTAACTACTACTCTTTGTGACCTATGAGGGGAACCTAAGTAGTCATGCTCACTCAAATGTCTCTGAGGTGGTGGTGCTATGTGGCGGGTCATTACATTCCCTCTAATATGGTTGAGTGAAATGATGGCTGACACGTACGTCATACTTGTGAACAGGTGCCACCTTTGGGGACTGGTCTGCTTCGGTTTACCTCATAATATTTATTTTATTATTATTTCCTTTATTTTATTTTGTGTAACAATTAAACTGTATGGCTTGGTATGATGATGACACAACATTGTATGAAAGTTTTATTGAAAATCTTTATATTCTAAATAGACGTAGGCGCCAAATGACGTCATCGGACGGCTGAATATAGCGATATTCCTTTGCCTGTCATTGCTTTAATAAAAAAAGGTACTACTGTCAAAGGTAAAGAATACTAGTGTCATCATTGTCAACGTCATTCATTCTTTCAACGTTGACAATTTGTCTTCTTTTTTTGACAGTTGCGTGTCATGGGTTTGACATTTCGTAAATTTAAAACTGTAATGTGCTAAGCAAAAAAATATTTTACATTCTGCCGTCCGATGACGTCATCTTACGATTTTTAGTTTTTATTTTTTTTTTCTCAGTAAATAAGCAATATAAAATATTAATAAATATATATTCGAGAAGCGGAAAAGTAAATGAAGAATTGGTATTTTTTGCTTTATAGCTCAGCAATTTTGAAATGTTGTCCATTGGCACGCTGAAACATGTTTTCCAAAACTAACACACAAGTTCGAACGACTTCTAAGTTCTCGTGAAGTCAAACCGTCTAACAAACACACAGTAACTTGCGAGATACATCAAGAAGAAGATCAAGTCGGACAACTTAGTTAATTTGTAGAACAGTATGAAGGGTACCAAGTTTATCTTCATACTATCGTTTCGCTAAACATACATCCTCCAGTAATCGTAAAATAATAATAATATAATATCCTCATTGTGGGATCAACTTCTCGCAGTGGTATTTCCGAACCGGTACGACATTGAAATCTTCAAGAAACAAGCCTATACCTTTCTAAAAGGCCGGCAACGCATCTCCACTCCCTCTGGTGTGGCTGATGCCCATGGGCGGCAGCGATCACTTACCATCAGGTGACTCGCTTGCTCGTTTGCCTCCCTTTCTCATAAAAAATGGGCTAAGGCGGCCAATCTCATTGATCAGCCGATACGTAGGATATATTATGCTCAAGTGTGTGCGCAAACATATCTATAACTCTTGCCCTCATAATCGGATGGGACCCCAGAGTGACGACCAAAAAGGAATCGGGCGCAGGATCAACGGCTTAACGTGCTTTCCGGGGCACGGGGGTACAAGACCTCCAACTTCCAGACTCGGGCTGACACGGAGAAACTCAGGTACAAATTTTGGCTCGATCTGGGGATCGGGGGACTTCAAGCGCCGCTTTAAACTCACAACACTTCTCTTCTATTAAATGTCCTTTACCCGAAGGTTGTCTGGTAGATATCGCTTTCAGCGATAAGACCACCGAAATGGTACACAAAATTTCTGTAACGCCTAGAACTTAGTTGTGTATTTTGTGCAATAAAGTATATCTATCTATCTATCTAACACTCGCCAACGAGGCAGTCACTTATAACGAGCCAGTAATTTTATTCATTTGGCAAACACGGTTTGCTGTGAGGCCGTGGTATCACTCCGGTCGAGCTGGATCATTCATTCCGAAACCTGCCACTCCCATTATGTTAGAGTACTGTTAATGTGTTCGTACTTAATAGTTTTTGTACTTTATGTTTATCTTGCCATTGGTAAAAAGTATGTTTGCAATTTTTCGAACATCTCGAGTATGTGATCACCAATCCGCATAGGTCGATCACTACCGCAAAGTCTCGGCTCAACAACAACGGAAATTCGGATATACGGAATCGTCTCCAGCTGCGGTTTGATCTGCGGTTGTGTTTAGCTCTAAGTTTGTCTATAACAGGCGGTTAACACATTTTTGGTATAACCAATAGCAAAAAAGTAAAGCATCAACCTGTATACTGCCCTACTGCAAGGTAAAGGCTTGCATCATAGAAATCAAGTCATCGCTACTATCATGGGATTAGGCTTAAGGGCACACTAGGGACGCCACGCGATTTGAATTTTTAAATGATGGGTCCAAAATGTTGGGTCCAACGCGTGCGCGCAAAATTGATTCACGCCAAAAGCGATGTGTCACGAGTCACGCCAAAAGTGACTCAATTTTTCACGTACAAAAACGGACCCAACATTTGTGCATGGTTATTTAATAAATAGTATAAGTATTTGCCGAGAGGTTGTAACCCCAAAATTGTTTAATATAGATCTGGTTTCGTAGCTAAAAATTAAAATCGATTGGCGTCGCTAGTGTACCCTACCCGTCACCTTAAGCCAAATCCCATCATAGTAGCGATGACTTGATTTCTATGATACAAGCCTTTACCTTGCAGTAGGGCAGTATACAGGCTGATGCTTTACTTTTTTGCTATTGGTTATACCAAAAATGTGTTACCCGCCTGTTATAGACAAACTTAGAGCTAAACACAACCGCAGATCAAACCGCAGCTGGAGACGATTCCGTATATCCGAAGTTCCGTTGTTGTTGAGCCGAGACTTTGCGGTAGTTCTACACTTAGTTCTGTGTTTCCCGCTCGGTTATTGCTGTCTGAGACACACGAGGAATATAATTTTACTAAGATTATTCCTATCTTCTATATCTATATCTATCTATACTATTTATAAAGTTGATTTGTATTGACAACAAGAAGGCTTTTAGGTAATCCGAAAAGACGGAACACTTGCGCGATATAATACCAACGCCATCTATTGGTCCAGTTTGGAACTAAGCCCCGAAACGAAGTGAGGGCTTGCCATCTATATTATTTAAAATGAGGTAAATCCTACAGACAGCGGCAACGCTTATAGGTGATCCGAAAACACGAAACGCTTGCGCGATGTTATCGACACCTAGCGCCATCTGTTGGTTAAACTGGAACTTATGTCCCGAAACCAAGTAAGGGCGTGCCATCTATATAATTTAAAATGAGGTAAATCCTACAGACAGCGGCAACACATATAGGTTATCTGAAAACACGAAACGGTTGTACGATGTAATCGACACCTAGCGCCATCTGTTGGTTAAAGTGGAACTAATATCCCGAAACAAAGTGAAGGCGGGCCATTATTGATAAAGAGGTATATAAGTTCTACAGACAGTGACAAAGATTACAGCTAAGCTGAAGAGGCAACGGGCGACGATTACATCGCGCAAGTGATCCACTTGTGCGATGTAATCGTTGCCGAAACGAAGTGAGCGTATGTCAATTGTCTTGCATAAAATAGCATAACACAGTTTCTATTTTTCAACACCGGCCAAAGATATTATTTACTTTCATCTTTGTAATGGACTTTTATTTCTCCGGTTTGAGAGTAATTTGCCAATGTGAAGTTGCATGCATTTAAAGAGAAGTGGGTTATCCTGTGACTGTCGAACTCCGTCATAGTCACTAAATAAAACGCCGGTTTTGCATTTTATCGATTTATGGATTCGGCCAAGACTACTCCAACGCATTCGCGGATGTCCTAAGTGAGTCCTCCACGCAATAACTCACTCGACACATATACAGTCCGTGCGTGCTTGTGTGCGTGCGTGCGTGCGTGCGTGCGTACGTACGTGTGTCCGTGCGTGCGTGCGTGTCGAGCGTGCGTGCGTGCGTGCGTGCGTGCGTGCGTGCTTGCGTGAGTGTGTGCGTGCGTGAATGCGTGTGTGTGTGTTATATAACCTCAGTATAACAAGGGCTTTCCTTAAATTATTATTATACTGCGCTAATTATTACTACGAATAATCCCAGGTCATTCATTTTAAGTAATATTCATCCTTGTTGCAGTAAACGCAAAAAAAAAATTCGTTCACTGCCTTGTTGTAGGCTAGATTAGATATAATTTATTTTAAAAATGACAAATCTACTCGGGTTAAATCCTTTTGAACATTTCTACAGCGTGAAACAAATCTCTTTATTCTTGAAATAAATTGCTCGGGAGCAAGATGAAGCGTTTAAATTCCTTTCAAAGAAATGCAGTAGGTTTTTTTTTGCTGACACTCTAGATCTGTAACGTCTGCAGTAACTGGTTCTATTACTTAATCATCATCATCATCATCATCAGCCTGTCGCAGTCCACTGCTGGACGTAGGCCTCTCCAATTGTTCGCCACTGTGATCTATCCATGGCTTCTCGCATCCAGCTCTTGCCAGCCATCCTGCGCAGATCGTCCTCCCACCTAGCCAGAGGGCACCCTACATTACGTTTGCCAAGACGCGGTCTCCACTCCAGAACTCGTTTACCCCATCGGTTGTCGGTTCTGCGGCTAATATGGCCAGCCCACTGCCACTTAAGCTTGCTAATCCGGTGAGCAATGTCGATAACTTTGGTTCTCTGCCGGATCACCTCATTTCGGATTCGATCTCGGAGAGAGACGCCGAGCATTGCTCGTTCCATAGCCCGCTGAGCGACCTTTAACTTGTGGACCAGCCGTACCGTAAGTGTCCACGTTTCGGCTCCGTATGTCATGACGGGTAGGACGCACTGATTGAAGACTTTCGTCTTTAGGCACTGTGGTATCGACGATACGAAGACACGACGTTATTACTTAATACATAGTATGTTTCTGTATTCTTTGTCGTCGTATATTTCCTTTTCAAACCATTCGGTACAGCCACGAGCATAGAATTGTGGTGTCTCTCATCATCATTATCATCATCATTTCAGCCAATAGACAGTCCACTGCTGGATATAGGCCTCCCTCAATGTTCTCCACACATATCGGTCCTGTGCCGCTCGCATCCAATGGATTCTCGCAACTTTCACCACATCGTTGGTCCACCTTGTGGGGGGTCTGCCACGTCTCTACACGTGGACGGGGTGTCTCTACTCGAGATGAAAAAAATTAAACACAAACACACCTCAAAGAAAACCGACGTAAAACAGCACTATGCTGTGTTTCGCTGCGCGACTGAGATTACCGGAGGCCCAGGGGAAAGGAGGGTTAAAAGGATGGCAGCGCGCTTTTGACTCCACTGGTTTCGGGGGTGTCGCTTACAACTTATCGTCTTCCACCTATCACAAAAAAAATGAATAGTTTATTCAATTTAGTTCCATACAGAACACTTATGAATGTCAACACTTATGATGCTACTTAATCATCATCATTCATCATTTCAGCCAATAGACGTCCACTGCCACCACAGCTGGACATAGCCTCCACCAATGTTCTCCACACAGATCGGTCCTGTGCCTCCCGCATCCAATGGATTCCCGCGATCTTCACCAGATCGTCGGTCCACCTTGTAGGAGGCCTGCCACGGCTGCGACTTCATATACGTGGCCTCCACTCGAGGATCTTTCCCTTCCAACGGCCGTCTGTTCTCCTCGCTATGTGCCCTGCCCATTGCCACTTGAGGCATGCAATCCTTTGGGCTACGTCTGTGACCTTAGTTCTCCTGCGGATCTCATCATTTCTGATACGATCACGCAGGGAGACTCCGAGCATAGCCCTCTCCATTGCTCTCTGGGTGACTTTGAGCCTCCTTAATCGGCACATTGTAAGCGGCCACGTTTCGGTTACGTAGTTCATCACTGGCAACACACACGCATTAAAGACTTTCGTCTTGAGGCACTGCGGTAGATCTGCCGAAAATATGCTGCGTAGCTTCCCTTGCTTGATGCTACTTAATACACATATTTTAAGATGCAAACGCCTATATTTCGTTTTCTCGGGCACACAGAATCATTGTCTGACCACATCCGTTTTACCGCGCCTTGGGCATGCACGGGGAGGTGGGGCACTGAGACTTGGTATAGCCAAAAATAATATTCACCAACCGATTTATCCGAGGAACGAATCAGGGACCCCAAGTGCAGCCAATCCCAGTAATCTTATTCTTTTGGCAAACACGGTTTGCTGTGAGGCCGTGGTATCACTTCGGTCGAGCCTGGCCCATTCATACCGAAACGTGGCTCTCCCACAGCCAAAGTACGAGAGAGACACGATATGTTATAGCGCGTAGGTCAACGAACTTTTCAAGATCAATGTCAGCTAAAGCTGACCTATGTCTTTTTAATTTGTGGTACAGCAGTGTTGTTTCATGATTTGATTTGCGGTAAAAAAATTGATCAGTGAGATTTCCACCTATTTACGTATATTTATGCGTCAACGATTTTTTCAAGTTATTAAAAACCAACAAACAGGTTGACCTTGGAGATAAGTATCTAAACGATTCATCCATCACTGTGTGTTGAAAATGTTTAGAATAAACCTACCATCATAAATCATCACCACGTGATACCACGGCCTTACAGAAAACGAGAGTGATAGTAGCAGAGGCCCAATCAGGGGGAAAGAGCGGTTTAATGATTGGCAGCGCCCTTGTGACTTTACTAGTGTCGCGGGTGTCTATGGGCGGCGGCAATCGCTTATCATCAGGCGATCCGTCTGCTCGTCTGCCATCTATCACATTAAAAAAAACACCTATCCCACCTATACGCATAGTTTGTATCAAAAACACTCTTGTCACAATCTTTGTCGTTCATAACTTATAATGTAAAATCAGCGCAAAAAAGGCGCCCCAATTTTTTCCGCGAAAAGTGGCGTGAATTAAAATTAACAATTTGATATTTCCGCCAAAGAAAAGGAGGGCCAAGTTCGCGTTGATAAATGACACGTGTCCCTGCCGCTGACGCGCATCTCTTAAATTATCTTTTTTACTCAGATTTTCTCGCTGACTTTGCGCTTTGCCGATATTAGAATGGATAAAAATAAAATTTTCTTATTCAAGGTACTTTTTGGGTTTTTTGTTGAGTATAAAGCTAAGGTCGACGTTTTATTCTTGTTCAATGCGATGTCCCTAATGTTGTGACCTGATTCGATGGCAAAAAGGAACACTATATTACCTACATAACCTTCAAACAAAGCCTTCAAACCTTTAGGAAAAGAACGTATTCCTTTTTAAAAGGCCGGAAACATACTTGTGACTCCACGGCGGTTGCACGTCTATATGTATGGCGGCCATTGCTTTCCATCAGGTAACCAATCAGTTTGCTCGACTGCCCTCAAACACAAAAAAATAACTGTTCGGATCCTGTCAAATGAATCTTGTCAAATTACAATGTCTTGAAGGTACATCCATCATCATTAGGTAAATCATTGAACCGCAGGAATAAACGAGTTGTAAAGTGAAGATTCATCATCATCATCATCATCAGCCCATTTAAGTCCCCACTGCTGGGGCACGGGCCTCCCTCAATCACATGAGGGGTAATTGCCATACTCACCACGCTTGGCAGACGGGTTAGCGAGTGTTTTGATATAAATGCAGAGTTTTCCTTCTCTGGGTGCTGATGATCATGCCAGCAGCTTTACCTTAGTCGCCTTTTACGATACCTCGGTAAGAGTGAGGGTGGCCTATTCTACTCTGCCGGGGACCACACGGCCAAAAAGTGGAGATTGCGTCTCAATAAACGTGGGATACTGAGCCTAGGTGGAGTGACGATCTACGCAAAATGGCTGGTTGCTGCTGTATGCGAGTAACCAAAGATCGATCGGGGAGGCTTATGTTCAGCAGTGGACTGCAACAGGTTGAAGATCATAATGAAGGAATATCTGTCTTTCAAGTATCTTAAGATATTTTTAGTAGGTATATTCGGTATACAGTGTAGTTCCATTTCCTGAATCAACAAGAAAAAGAAGTGAAATAAACAAAAACAAAAATAATTAAGTCCGTCAGAGCAATTGTAGTGTTTAGCTAACTGAGAACAGCTCTTGTACGAAGCCAAGGGTTCTCAACCTTTTCGGTAATTAAATAGATATACCAGCAACTAATAGTTGTCAGCTGTTCGTCTGCTTTCTTAATGGTACGTAATGGTATGGTGGTTGTTTTATTTTACACTGTAGTGGACAAACTAGCAGACAGAAAACCAGATGTTCATTGGTCATGAACATCTGCAACACCCAAGGCATCACAGATGCGTTGCTAAGCCTTAAGGAAGAATTAGGTTCTTTTATTGAAGATCACCAGAGGGCCTATTTTCGAGCACACGACATTGAAGTTGAATAGGAGATTTATATGGACGGATGTATCATCATCATCATCATCAGCCCATTTAAGTCCCCACTGCTGGGGCACGGGCCTCCCTCAATCACATGAGGGGTAATTGCCATACTCACCACGCTTGGCAGACGGGTTGGCGAGGGTTTAGATATAAATGCAGAGTTTTCCTTCTCTGGGTGCTGATGATCATGCCAGCAGCTTTACCTTAGCTTTACGCCGTGTGGTCGAAGCAGAGTAGAATAGGCCACCCTCACTCTTACCGAGGTGTCGTAAAAGGCGACTAAGGACTCCAAATTTAACTTGAATGTCGAATGCACGAGAATTGCTCGTATCTGTTCGGGAAGCTGGTTCTACAGTTGACTGTGCGCGGTTATGTGAGAAACTCACTGTAGTGGAACAAATTCCATCTTAGTGATTTGAATGAAATTTTGTGGTAGAAATTGCTGTTGAAATTGCTGCTGAATTAATGCCTGAATAGCTCCTCGAAGCGCTCCCTATTGTAGAAATGGTCGAATGAGGTCATGCAACTCACAAAGACAAGTTTTTGAATTAAAGCCAGTACAAATACTAACAGAAAGGCCACTGGAATACTAACACTGGGCACAGCTAATAATCGTCGTTTACTAGTAACCTGCTTAAGGAGTTTAAGGAGGCACAAAGTCACTCAGAGGGCAATGGAGAGGGCTAAGCTCGGTATTCTCCTTGCGCGGTCGACTAAGAAATTATGATTTCCGCAGGAGAACTAAGGTTATAGACATAGCCCCGTGGATTGCATGCTTCGATGGGCAAGACCCATTGCAAAGAGAACATGAGGCCGGTTCTCGAGTGGAGGCCACGTACAGGAAGTGACAGCCGTGGCAGGCCCCCGGCAATGTAGACCAACGATCTTTTTTTATAGACTTTTTGATCGACCAACGGACGGGAATTCCTTGGACTCGGGCGGCACAAGTCCGATCTGTGAACATTGGGGTATGCCTATGTCCAGCAGTGGGCGTCTATTGGCGGAAATGATGATGACGATGACTAGTAACTAGACCTAACCTAAACGCCCACCTCCTGATTGGAATTCTATCATGCCGTGCAGAGAATGGTATTGAGGAAGCCTAGAGTTAACGATGACATTACAAAATATTTTTATTTCTCACTTTGTTTCGTTGAATCGACTTATGACGAAGAAACAGTGCAGTCTGTCAGAGCACAACTTTGGAACCGTAGGAGCCGTCTGCACTAAGCAAGGCACTTTTAAATAAAACGGAGAAACCCTTCAGTTTGAGCTGTTTAACAACGTTATTGCTCGTGGCGTTTTAAAAGTTTTTACTTGCTGTTTTTAGCACTAAGTGGGAGAATGGCTGAGGACGGACCTTTGAAAACGGGACGTTTATTTCAAGTAGAATTCTTAGCAATCCTGAGTCTCAATTGTGGGCTTGATAGCTTTTTTGTTAGATTTGTTTAATTACACATTCATTACTATCGGTTTCTGTACAATTAGGTTTCAAAAAGCTAGAAGTACGAGTATCTTTACTATATCTGTTCTGTCCTTTGTGTAGATTTTCACCCGTGTGCATATTTAGTCTTTTTTTATCGGAATCCACTCTTGACAGAGTAGTTGTGATCGTCATGGTTTTTTGAGATAGGGGGCAGAAACTTTTGCGTTAATAATATTGATATTAATAACGCAAAAGTTTCTGCCCCAAAAATTAATGACACCCGCGTTCCCTTTTTATTAAGTTTAACCTTATCCTCCAGTTAGGTGTAATAAACTCAAACTCAAAATACAACAGGTTGGAGTGATTAACTAACCGTAGAATGACCCATCAGGAAGTAAGATTCTTCTTCCTTCCCGTATCCATTTTAATTTTATTACATGTTCCAATCCATTAACTTTGGCAGCATTATTTAAGTAGCCAACTATTTCAGCACATTAATCACGTTTCAGCTTCAGGAAATAAAATATTTACACGAACAGTTAGTTCGCGTGTTTACGACTAAAGTACGCGGCACCAAAGAAATTCCGTGAAAAACGCCATGAGTCGCCATCAACATTCAAATTTCAGCTTTATACTCATTGACACAAGGAATCTCAAATTTTATTTCCGTGATTTTCTGCGGGACTTCTTTCGTGGTGCAGATTCTATTAGTATAGCGGGTACTTACTGCCTCTGTACTTTTTTATGTAATAGGTGGCATAGCTGCAGACGGATCACTCGATGGTAAGCTAAGTCATGCTCACTCAAATGTCTCTGAGGTGGTGGCGTTATGTGGCGGGTCATTACATTCCCTCTAATATGGTTGAGTGAAATGATGGCTGACACATACGTCATACTTGTGAACAGGTGCCACCTTTGGGGACTGGTCCGCTTCGGTTTACCTCATATTTAGCTTTTAATTTGCTTCATTCTATTTTGTGTTGCATTAGACTGTATGACTTGGTATGAGGATAATAAACCATTGTAAAAAAGTTGGCGATTAAAAAGAGTAACTGGCGAGTTTCTTGCCGGATCTTCTCGACCAGAAACAAATTTCTGAGCCGGTTGTAAAATCGCATTATATTTTATTTATTTCTTTTTTATATTTATGTATCAACATATATATGTATTAACATGTAAATTATACATAAGTACTTATAAATAGTTTTAAGTCATTCAAATGTATGACGATTTGTAAGTGCTGTGTACAAGCCTATGCAAATAAAGAATTATTTGAATTGAATTGAATTACCGCCGCCCATGGACACCTGCAACACCAGAGGAGTCAAAAGTGCTCTGCCGACCTTTTAGAAAGGAATAAGTACGCTAGTTTTCTTGAAGGTTTCCTAGTATGTACTCGTTATCTGGGTAGGGGCAGTTAAAATGCGCGTCACTAGATTCCGCCACCGCTGCCTGCTCAAGGTCATCCTGCTGCACTCATTGACTGAGTCCCCAATAGCACACTTGATTCGGTCAGTCCAACGCGTGGGTGACCTCCTGCGGTGTTTAGTACCTTCTACTTTCCCTCTTTTTTTTTTTACACAGGTGCCTCCAACGTTATCGGAGCCTATTTCTACTTATACGATTCCCATTCATTCAAGTTCTCGCTCTTATGCCTCTCGCACTTTTATTTTGCATACAATTCTTTCTTTCATTCATCATCTTTTGCTCTAGAGGCCGGGGAGGAGCCATCTATCTATACTTTCTATGTCTGTTTCTTATGTGGTAGGGAGTTACAGGTCGTGCTTCTTTATTTTTATTTTGTCTTTTTTTCTTTATTATACCTTACGTTACATTTTTATCTTAGATCTATTACATATTTCTTATTAACTAATACATTTTTATTTAACTTATTTCCTACTTTATTATGATATATATGCTTATATATCTACTTTCCCTTGGATGATTAGGCGTTCTATATAGTATGTCATATTTGGTCTGCCAGCGTGTAAAATCATACTTGTGTGCACGCTAAATCCGCGTTCCATGTGTGTGTAGCCCGCGTTATAAGATACAAAGTTGAAAGGATATTTCTGCAATCATGCATCCATCTTTCTACAAATAAAAATATTAAGTTGAAAAATCATTAGTTTTTGTGTCCTTATATAACAAGTATTAAACTTTCACAATTAATCTAACAAGAATTTAAAATAAATAAAAATTTGTAAAAATAATCATATGATTCGCATAATGCGCTAATCGGAATTTTCGCTCATAAGGATATTGACACAAACAATCGCAATAAATCAGTAATTGGTATGGCGACCATCTTACTATTGAATCACGATTATTGTCTCGTGCAAAATATGTCCGCATAGATTGCATGGATGGAGAATAAAACGAATGAGGAAGTTTTAGAAATGGTAAGGGAGAAGCGGTCCTTGCTCGAAACTATAGATATCAGGAGGGGAAATATGATGGGACACCTGGTACGGCATGACATGTTCATCAAAATAATGATGGAAGGAAAAGTGGAAGGAAAGAGAGGAAGAGGAAGACCAAGAAGAAATTACGTCCAACAACTTAAGGAAAAGGCAAATGTCATGTCGTACAAGGAATTGAAGGTGCTGGCAGAGTCGAGAGAGGAATGGAGACTACTCCACCGACAAGAGCTTTGCTCTTAAATAAGAGAGAGAGAGAGAGAGAGATTGCATTAGGACCAATAGTAATTTCTTTTAGTGACGAAGGTGGTTCCTACACGTCAAGCGAGTGTTGTTATTTTTCAGATGAATAAGATGCAATATTATTTTATTATTTGTGATTTATTGCGTGTGTACCACTAAAAATATTTACATATTATATTCCATATCCATATCACAGTCATAGATAAAATGTTGATTAAAATTAAAAGTCAAACAAAATAAAAGTCGATTAGATTTCTAAAGACAATATTCTCGATTATTAAAAATATCTCATCATCATCGTCATCGTCAGCCTATTTAAGTCCCCACTGCTGGGGCACGGGCCTCCCTCAATCACATGAGGGGTAATTGCCATACTTACCACGCTTGGCAGAAATGCAGAGTTTTCCTTCTCTGGGTGCTGATGATCACGCCAGCAGCTTTACCTTAGTCGCCTTTTACGACACCTCGGTATGAGTGAGGGTGGCCTATTCTACTCTGCCGGGGACCACACGGCAAAAATATCTGTTAGGTTTAAAAGGAGCGACGCACTTTTAATGTCAAAATAGAATTGTTCTTCACATACTAAATAGACTATAGTTGTCTTAATCTCATTTACATACATATCCCAGTCATAGATCTAATCGGATCTTGATTTGCATTAGTTATCGTAACGTTAACTTACAGCATGTACAGTCACCCGCAACAAAATGTAAACACCTCGACTCTTAAGGCGGCACTATAAGGTTCATATTTGAATGAGGTTGTAGACTTATTAGTGCACGTTACTGTACTCACTCGTATATATAGTTGGAATGCCTTCTAAGTTCCCCGTACGTCTGCAAGTTACGGACTCCTGAAGTTCACTGTAGTTTATAGGGCTGTTAGCGCTCACAGTTTGCAGTGGCTTCTAGATCGAATGCGAGTTAACTTGTTACAAGTTGAGAAATGGCACTTTTTATACATAGTTGATATTTTATAGCAATCTTATGCGATTTATTCTTAAGTAAATAACACACTTAAAAATTTCATCTCGTGTTCAGGCGGGACTCGAACCCACACCTTCCACAATCCGGGTGAATGTACTACCAATTATACCACTGAACGCGTTACTAAGTCGACGAAATTTGTAAGTGCTTGATTCGACATGAGCTGTCGATAGTCTCATCAATATTGTAGGTATATTTACAATATCCAGTGGAAATATTATTACAAATATTTGACCACCAGTTAAGATGAGACTGCTTAATCAATAGTTGATATTTTATAGCAATCTTATGCGATTTATTCTTAAGTAAATAACACACTTAAACGTTAACGAGTCCCGCCTGAACACGAGATGAAATTTTTAAGTGTGTTATTTACTTTTTATACATGTTCTTTGGATAGAGATCTGTTGGTTTTTAAAGTTCCTTCGTCAACAAGGAAGGAAATTCTCACCGAAGCGGAGTGAATATAAAAACTTCGCTCCTCAGAGGGCCTAATTTAAAGCACACGTTACGACCGAATCGGAGTTATCCTCTCTTTCACAAGCACTATGTGCCTCTTTTGTTTGGATGCGACAGGTATAATTAAGCCACCAGCTACCCAGGTTCTTCTATTCATGGATTTAAGCCTCGCCCACCTCTCCACAGCTTCGCTCCGCTTTTTTATGTGATAGGTGGCAAACGAGCAAACAGATCACCTGATGGTGATGTTTGGCGCCGCACATGGACACCAGTGGATTCACAAGTACACTGCCAACTTTAAAACTTCCCTTTCCCCCGGATTAGGCCTTTGGTACCTTCACTCAAGCAGCAAAACACATCACAGTCCTGCTTCACGCTGGTTGCCTGTGAGGCCGTGGTATCACTCCGGTCGAGCCGGCCCATTCATGCCGAAGCGTGGCTCTCCCACGCTCCAAGCAACAAGCCAACACACCATCGAAGCCGACAGGCAGCCTAAATATTGCACGCATCTGTAACACACTTCGATTCGACTTGATTCATTATTGTAATTGTAATGAATGAATTAATTTTACTTATATTGTTATGCCCGACAGGGCCCACTGGTTAACTGTGCCTATTAGTATAAAAACTTTAACTACATATATATTACTAGCTTTTGCCCGCGACTTCGTCCGCGTGGAATAGTGACTTCCGGCAGATTTTTGGTTTTTCCCACATAGTTCCCGTTCTTGCGGGATTTTCGGAATGGTCGAGTTTCCGCAGAATTTTTAGGATAAAACCTATGTTTTTTTTTCGAGTTCCAAACTATTTATATCTGTACAATTTTTTAAGTAAATTAAATTATTATAGAACTTCTGCATATACTACATTTTTTGTTTTATTGTCTTGTGGCAGAAGAATATATTGATTTTCGCCACAACCTGATCTTGATAAGGCGACGTATAACTTGCCGTGCGAAAAACAGTCTTGGCGTAAATCGATCCCCACGTGTTTGAATGTCTGCCCCTGTGATTTATTTATTGTGACTGCGAAGGATAATTTAATCGGAAATTGTATTCTTTTAAAATTGAAAGGTAAGTCGTTGGGTATCATTGGGATGCGGGGTATGAGGACTGTTTGACCAACTGCTGGACCAGTCAAAACTATTGCAACGATGACGTTATTGCGCAGAAATTTTACTTGAAGTCGGGTCCCGTTGCATAAATTTGGTGGTTTGAGATTTCTTAGTAAAATGATTGGGGCACCTATTTTTAAATTAAGAGAATGTGGGGGAAGGCCGCTTGGGTTCAAGGAATTGAGGAACTCCTGTGGGTAATTAACTACATCTTCTTGATCCATCACGGTATCAATGGATGTGTAGGTTACAATATCTCCTGGGAGTTTACTTAAAAATAATATCATTTATTTCGTCAACGTTACTATTTCTTGCCGCCAATATTGCTCTTTGAGACATCCATTGGTGGTCCTTGTTTTCTATTTGGCTGATGTCAGGGTATACCTTAGTTATTAATTCCTCGATGTTACCCACTTTTACTCCTAAATCGCAATCAATTTCAATTTTATTATTAGAATGAGGTATTTTCCCGTCTCCTACAGAAAGTAATTTTGACGGGAAAGTTATACTACCTCCCCCCAAATGTGCTCTCATATTTGTAGATAATTTTAAAATATTTACAAATTTCCATAATGGAGAACTTTTAAGGCAAGCCTTCACAATGTCTGCTCTGGTTCCCCTTACTATTACCGGTAAGGTTTGGCGAAAGTCCCCAGCAAACATAACCGTAATCCCACCCATGATTTTATCACAGCTGTGTTTAAAAAGTAATATTACCATGATAATTATATCGCATAAACAAATTAGCGCTGTATTCAACCGTTCAGTAGGGAGCCGACCGCGCGAGTGAGCCGCGCGGCATGGTATCTCGTAGAGCTGCACCCCCCTCCCGGCTTGCCCGCAAGCACCGCCTCTCTCCCGCCGCGCCGGCCAGCGCAGTGAGCGCAGAGAGCGAGTTGGTTTTGTTTCGGAGTTATTTATCATTGTAATCTTTAAAGTTTTTTGTTGAAATTAAGCTATGTCAAAGACAATTTTATTCACAATGAAGTACTCTTAACCAACAACATATTTATATTTATATTTGAATAAAGATTAATATTATTATGTTGATACAACTTAAACAAATTATTTCGACCAAATTTGGTACCATAAAACGGTCATTGTGACTAAACCTTAAAAGATAGACATATGCCGTCGCGGACTTTTTTTTAGATCATGTATAGAGGAATAATTCTTTCATACATATTTTTTGTGTATCTTGAACCGTTTTCGCGGCGCACGCAAAGAAAGCCTTCAAAAATGAATAATTTTCCCCGTTTTTTACACATTTACCGCTCTGTCTTTGCTCGTATTGGTCATAGCGTAATGTTATTTAGCCTATAGCCTTCCTCGATAAATGGACTATCCAACAAAAAAAGAATTATTCAAATCGCACCAGTAGTTTCGGAGATTAGCGCGTTCAAACAAACAAACAAACAAACTCTTCAGCTTTATTATATTAGTATAGATGGTATATAATAAAGAATTGAGTATTTACTTCGTTTTAAGCAAACAATCGGTAAGCGTAGTGTATGACGCCCTGCGATAAGATGGGATGATGACATTCGAAGGCTGGCTGGTGTGGGCTGGATGAGAGTGACCGAAAATCGGGAGCAGTGGCGTGCATTAGGGGAGACCTATATCCAGCAGTGAACGAGTGTGGGTTGCTGATGATGAAGCAAACAATGGATTACGAAACAGCCCCTATTCGTTTGTAGCTCTGAACAGAGACAAAACATCATTATACTTACCTAATTTCTTCTTCTCTGTCCCTACGCTCTTGCCAGAGCGGTTGTGGTCACGTTGAGGCGTCCATGTTGATGTTAGAGGCGGACACAGCTTTCCTCACGATCTCTCGCCATCTCCCTCTGTTTACGGACTGTCTGGCACAGTCTGACACGGGGTTTCCTATTGCGGACTTCACCTGTTCAGTCCAGCGCATCGGTGATCTGCCGCGGGATCTCTTTCCCTATATCCTCCCCTGAACGACCTGATTACGATAGCGTAATTCCGTCTAGCTTTGCTCCTCAATTCGAATATCATAATTATAGTGATCTAAAATACAAAAAAAAGTTGCTTTAGTTTCACGATAAGTTGTTTTTCATTTTAAAAAAGTTGTTAAAACAGCATCTGGATCTTTAACATTTCTACAACAGAACTGTAAAAGTTATGAAAGTTGCAAAAAACCAAGGACTTCATAATGATCCGTTGTCGTCTTTCCGAAGACTTTCGAATTGCAAAGGCTCTTTAAATTCTTATTTACTTGCAGCAATCCTTCAGTCACACAATTGTACGAGTGATACGCCGCCAACAGATTATTATTGAATGTAATGAAATTAAGACATTTTTTTTATATATATATGAGAGGTGGCAGACGAGCAGACGGATCACCTGATAGTAAGCAATTCCGCCGCCCATGGACACATGCAACTCCAGTGGAGTCACAAGTGCGCTGCCAACCTTTTCCCCTTCCCCCCCATTGGGCCTCCGGTAACCTCACTCACACGGCGAAACACGGCGAAATGAAAAACTGTTCATGACATTTATTCAAATAAAAGAAAGTCCTGTTTTTTACACTCAAGAATGGCTCGATCGATTTGGCTGAAATTTGTTGAGAGGTAGCTTAGAATAGGAACGGATATCGGATACTTTTTATGCCAAAAAATGACAGGTTTCTATTGAATGAACAAAACAATACTATACGAGCAACTCCTCGGGCGAAAGCTAATTCAGAATGAAAAAGGATTTGTATTTTTTTCTTTATGATATAGGTGGCAGACGAGCCGACGGATCACCTGATGGTAAGCGATTACCGCCGCCCATGGACACCTGCAACACCAGTGGTGTCACAAATGCGCTGCTTACCTTTTAACCCCCCTTCCCCTGGATTGGGTCTTCGGCACCCTCACTCACGCAGCGAAACACAGCGCATGCACTGCTTCACGCCGGTTTTCTGTGAGGATGTGGTATTACTCCGGTCGAGCCGGCCCATTCATGCCGAAGCGTGCTCTCCCACTGTTAAACTTATGTCACAATCATCTCTAGATGATTAAAAACACATCTGTTGGTGTTGGCGGCGCAATTGTACCGTAAAAGCACCCTGAAGGCTTGAAAACGTTATCTTCCATTTGTCTAATCCCCCACTAGGAGGTAATTGGAACGCCTGCAGTGGAGCAATGACCTACTTAATATCATTAATGATCTTATTATTTTTAACGAAGGCATTTAGCAACCCTTTTTGGATCGTAGGGGAGACTATAGCCATCTTCCTGCAGATACTATCGTCACAGTTAATGTTGATTCTTATTTCATAAGACATACTTAGGTATATCTAGGGTGGTCCACAGAGTGGTATTAATTGTATTTCTTCATCACATAGCGAGGGAAACAGACGGCCGTTGGAGCAGAAAGGTCCTCGAGTGTAGGCCACGTTACAGCAACTCGCAGTCATGGCAGGCCCCCCACAAGGTGAACCGACGATCTGGTGAAGATCGCGGGAATTCATTGGATGCGGGCGGCACATGACCGATTGTGTGGAGAACATAGGCCTTTGTCCAGCGTTCGGAGTCTATTGGCTGAAATGATGGAGGTACTGATTGTAAATAATCGGACCTCTTTACTGTCTTGTGGTGTGATTCGACGTCAAGGGATGACATGCTTGCTAAAGTGCTAATGATCTGACAACCATGGACGCCCAAGACCGTGCGAAGTGGAGGAGTGGAAGCAGAAAATCGGACCCTGGGCGACGCAACCGGGGAAAAACGCTAAGATGACTTTTTAAATATATTTTTTATGTGATAATTGGCAGACGAGCAGATGGATCACCTGATGGAAAGCGATTGCCGCTGCCCATGGACATTCGCGATACCAGTGGAGTCATGAAAAATGAAAATGAAAAAATCTTTATTTACAATCACAATTTACACATTTTGCTGCGAGTGATTGGGACCACCTATTAAGTATGCGCAGATACTTGTGTCAGGCGGCCCCGCTCTTCCTATAGCTATGTTATCAATTGTGTATTGTAGTTACAAAGAAACAAAATTCGATATCACAATAAAAAGTTAAATGGGTGGGTATCCATAATATTTTAAATTAGCAAACTTAAGCCGACGAGTACATACACGTATGCGCGAGCGAAGCTGTGTGGTGGTGCGTAAGCGGCGCGTGGCTAGCTGTGTGTGTGAGTGTAAGCTGCGTGCATAGTTGTTATGGGTCGAGCGCGTGTGCCATGCGAGTGGCAGAAGCGAATGGCAGAAAGATGCGATAATGTAGATTAGTTTTAATCTTAATTCTATTTTATTACAATTTAGTTTAGTTAAATTTTAAAAATTCAACCAATTTAACCTTTTTTTTTTTTTAAGGTAAAATTATATTATTTTTATTAAATTATTATTATTTTACTTAACATTTTTATTAAATTACTATTATTATTATTTTATTATTATTATTCTAATCTATTTTTAAATGGAATTTAATTAAATTTTATTTTAATTAATCCCACTAACCTTGATATTATTATTAAATTTTTATTATTGTATTCTATTTAATTAATTTCAATTATCTAAATTACCTCCTTAGTTTTAGCAAAATAATTCCTTCACAAATTTTTCAGTGTAGTCGTAAGATTTATTTAAAAGCCATTTCATAATCAATTCTTTAGTTTTATGTAAATTTAGTGCGTGTATATTTAAGATTTTATGTAATTGGTTGTACATTTTAGCTGAATTTCTTGCGTACTGACGTCTGGCAAAATCAGTTCTACTTCCTTGAATTAGCGCAACTTTATCTTTTCTTCTTTTATTCATTGTGAGTGCGTTATATGGTAGTGTTTTATGGGTTCTTAAGACTGCTGACAAGATGTATAGTCTTCTAACAGAGAGTAGCTCACAAAACATGTAAAGCTCGTTTGTGGGAAATCTAAATGGTTTGAAGTGCATTACTTTTAATAGACATCTTTGACTTCTTTCTATTTCAATAAATTTAGTTTTTGTTGCACCTCCCCATATCAAAATGCAATATCCAATTACTGATTGGCCCAAGGTGATAGGTATAGATTTGGTTGATGAGTTTCCTGGATGTAATATATCTCAGCTTCCTAAAAATCCATGTCATCTTCCTTACTCTGTTACTCATAGCTTCAATATGACAGTGCCAGTTTAGGTGTTGATCTAATATACCTAACTCCCAAATATTTTGTTGACATAACTCGGTCTATATAAGTGCACGTACAGTCTGAAACAACAGTTTTTCCGCATCGATGCATTTTCAGTTTAAGGTCATTACTTGGTTGGGTTTTTTTATTTATTGAAAAACAGACGTAGTTCGTTTTTTCAATATTTAATGTTAGAAGGTTTGTTTGAAGCCAATTTGAAACCTTATGGAGTCCATTTTCAGCACTTCTAAATACAGCGTTCCAATCCGATTCTGTGAATATCAGAGCTGTGTCATCTGCATACGAGAGTACCCGTCCGCTCTTGATTTCAAGATGCGCTCCTAACCTCTCTTTCCCCCGGATCGGGCCTCCGGTACCCTCACTCACGCAGCGAAACACAGCACAGTGCTGCTTCACGCCGGTTTTCTGTGAGGCCGTGATATCTGCGGTCGAGCCCGCCCATTCATGCCACGCTCTTTGGCTCTCCCACGGTATTTTTGACTATTACTTTGCTCAGCATCCGTATTGAGTAAAATCTAAGAGCAAGACAGTATACGCACGTGACTCAATTAACCCGGACGTGGCCTGTGCTCCAATAAAGATAATATTTCCTTGTTAGACACGTGCGTTCGCTTTATCTATATTAAATAATAAGAAAAGTATCACCTGGTGGATCTATTGCACTGTCAAAGAGTGAAAGAGTTATTAGGAAAATGTTTTGAACTCCTGTTCCAAATTGATTTTCTTTATTCATTTCTTAGTTACCGAAAACAGATACATGGTATAATACGGAACATAAAAAAGTACCTATTTACAGAATGCTAAAAATAAACAAAAAGAGGAATACTATTTACAAGAGATAATGGGATGAGATGAAAATCTGCCCCGCTACTCATCGTGCCAAATTGATTTTTGTTTAGGTTTTTCTTACTGGAAAAAACTGGCAACAGTTCACAAGTAAATTATTTAAAAAAATGGTGACTTAAAAGTTTTCTTTGTTTAACGTTAATAATAATAATTCGTATATTTCAGGCAACAAGATACATCACTGGCCCATATAATAAATACCTTACAGTCATACATACATATAAAATAAAATTCACTTTTTTTTTTCAAATTTCTACGTGCGGCGCGTAGAGTCAGCTAGTAACCGTCCTCGAAACTTCCGAAAGACGACTCCCTGCGGCCAGAAGTCCTCCCTAATAAAGGTCGCCAGGAATGGGTCGGTACTCTCACCACAAATGAGCTAAAGTTCACTTTGTGGCGAGACTCCAACCGTTCGACGACTCCCTCGACCTTCGTAGACCAGTGTAGGCGGGACACGTATAGCTGCGTAGTGTGCGTCTCTGGCTGTAACGAGCTTTCCGTTCTTCTTGGAGCAGTGCCTCGGTGGTTACGGCTGACGAGCTTCTTCCTCTTCGTCGCTTTAATAAAACCCTCATCATTGCACTTATTCTTCGGTGGACACAATGTTGGTGTCGACTACGGTTTCTTCCCCTTATTATACTAATATTATTTAAAGTTCAAATATGGAACAAAAGTAGCTTGCGTTGTGTAATTGAAGAATTATCTTGTTTTAAACTTTTCAATGTCACAAACATTAGAATAGTTATTTACGAGATTTCTACCATGTACCTTATTTTTGAGTTGCCGATATTTCGGCACTGTTGCAAGAGCCATGGTCACGGAGTAACTGAAGTTTTTGCGGGTAAGATGTTACTGGCAGACAAAACGGTCTACCCTCCTTCGCAGTCTTTTACTACGCGCACCTGCGGTAACACTGTTCACTAACTCACTATTTCCTCGCACCTGTTCTCGACACACAACACTCACAGTATCTGGCCGCGAAATGACACTTTGTTTAGTTTCCGGTTATTAAATTTTCGAATCACTGGATTCCAGACATTTGCCAATTTAAACCCATCGTCACGATTGAAATTTTTGTACTTTGTAATTTCAATCGCTTCCTTGACTAGTCTTGGTATGTATAAACTCATTCCAGTGATTTGGACCCGATTCCAACAAAATATGTTCTGCGATTGCTGATTTCTGTTTATCGTTATTTTTGACTGCTTTTATGTGTTTCTTTATTCGGCATGAGATGGTGCGTTTAGTTTTAGTTTAGCCGATATACGAACTACCACAACTGCAGTCAACCTTGTGGACACCAGGTTTTTCTAATGGAAAGCTGTCTTTGGGCGATCGCAGATATTGGACCACTTTTCGTAGTAGAGTGAAGATAGTGTTTATTTAGAATGTTAGAGATCTTATCTGTCACTCCTCTTATAGAGGGCAAAAATACTGGTTGCCTATCAACCCTTTCTTTCTGTTGTCTACTTCTGTGGCTTGATGGTAACTGACCCTTATACATATAACATCTTACCTGCAAAAATTCAGTTACTACGTGACCATGGCGCTTACAACAGTGCCGAAATATCGGAAAATCAAAAATAAGGTACATGGTAGAAATCTCGTAAATAATTATTCTGATTGAAGAATTAAAATCAAATTGGACTCCACAGATTTACTAAATGGTAGTAAGTGATCTTCTCTCGTTGAAATGTTTATAATAATTATGATCCCTTTCTATAATACAATTATGTCTATATTATAAGTTAAGTTGTCAGAGCTGCCCGAAGTCCGTAAATTTCGTCGCGTCTAAGGGATTACAAGAATACCGTTTAATAGAATACCGTCATAGACCGTGGCGCGGAATATTATCTTTATTGGCGTCGGCGGGACACGTCCGGGACATATCTAGGTCGCCGGCCACGTTTGGGAGGCTTCCTCGCTTTTACTGGCTTTCTTGGTTTTATATACAATATGTTATGCTAAGCAGAATGATAAAAGACTTAATAGACAGTTTTATAATAGAAAGGCACGGGATTGATGCATTCGTGATGTGGTGCTGGAGGCGCATGTTAAGGATACTTTGGACGGCCATGCGCACAAATGAATTCATTCTTTCGCAGCTCCGTGTTAAAAAGTGCCTTTCCACAATCTGTCAATAGCACATACTGACTGTTTTCGGCTTCATAATGAAGGACCGCATCAGAAATGATGTAATCCGACAGAGAACCAGAGTCACCGATATAGCCCACCGAATTAGCAAACTGAAGTGGCAGTGGGCTGGTCATATTAGCCGCAGAACTGACAGCCGTTGAAGCCGTAAAGTCCTTGAGTGGAGATCGCGACTCTGTAAGCGTAGTGTAGGACGCCCTGCGACAAGATGGGATGATGACATTCGAAGGCTAGCTGGTGTGGGCTGGATGAGAATGGCCGAAAATCGGGAGCAGTGGCGTGCATTAGGGGAGACCTATGTCCAGCAGTGGACGAGTGTGGGTTGCTGATGATGATGATGAATGAGAAGAGGTGACGGGAGCCTTGAAAAGCTAATTGTTGTTGGCAACACGGAGGGTAAGTGAACCTCGAGGACGAATCCCCAACCAGATGGACCGATCAAGTGAGAGAGCACCCTCAAACAAGTTATGCTGGGTTGCCAGAGACGCGACGAATAGGCGGTGGAGGCAGATCACACAAGCAAGGTGCAACCCATGCACATCCTATTGATGACGACGATGCTCAAGTCATGCATGAGGGAGCGACTGCAGAGAGAGTATGTCGTGGTGTGGCGGTGGGCATACTTATCAGTTATTGGATACGGTCATATATAACATGTTTCCACGAATACATAGGTAGGTACATCATAAACTTACAAGCAGGAAGCCCCCGACTATAATAAAAAGTAGGTACTGTGCTAAGTCACAGTCACAGGTACTTTCCTTGTACAAAAAAAAATTAATATAATAATAATATCGCCTTTTATTCAATGATAAGAGATAGGTGCAGTGCCGTGTGGTCCCCGGCAGAGTAGAATAGGCCACCCTCACTCTTACCGAGGTGTCGTAAAAGGCGACTAAGGTAAAGCTGCTAGCATGATCATCAGCACCCAGAGAAGGAAAACTCTGCATTTATATCAAAACCCTCGCCAACCCGTCTGCCAAGCGTGGTGAGTGTGGCAATTACCTCTCATGTGATTGAGGGAGGCCCGTGCCCAAGCAGTGGGGACTTAAATGGGCTGATGATGAAAAGAGATAGGTAAGTAGGTACATAAATCATTATTCATTTAAATTATATCTCTCAGCACTGTGTGCCTATCACAGATCACTATATATGTAGCAAGCAAGTGCCTATCGACATAGGCCTCTTCTAAAAAAAGCCAATATTTTAAATGCTACATTCCAATAAAAAACATGAAAAAGATATATTTTTTATGCTAGAGGCGGACAAACGAGCAAGCGAGTCACCTGATGGAAAGTATTCATCGCCGCCCATGAACATCCGCGAAATCAGAGAGAACGCTAATGTGTTATTGGAAATAAAAGCGAAAACTGATTAAATAGCCAATATTGCTTATAAAGCTATGTCTATATAATACAACAAAAGAGTTTTAGCTTTCTGTGGCAAATAATGAATCCCTTCCCTCATTAATGGCTCTGCAATAAAAATTGATATCTTTTCAAAATGAAAAAAGTACGTAACCATTTCGAAGTCATCAAGACTTCGACCTGACGCATCGAAGGTGATGCATCAATAATGGTTTATCGATTTACCACCGCCCGACAGCAATACTAACTTTAGAAATTACCTTGAATTTATCATTAGGTCACGTAGGACGTCGTGACGCATTACAATCTGATTTTGTGATCATCATCATCATCATCAGCACCCCACACTCGTCCACTGCCGTACAAAGGTCTCCCCTAATGCACGCCACTGTTCCCGATTTTGTCGTAGGGCGTCCAACACTACGCTTACCGAGTCGCGGTCTCCACTTAAGGACTTTACGGCTCCAACGGCTGTCAGTTCTGCGGCTAATATGACCAGCCCACTGCCACTTCAGTTTGCTAATTCTGTGGACTATTTCGGTGATTCTCTGTCGGATTACATCATTTCTGATGCGGTCCTTCAGAGATACTCCGAGTACGCGTTGGACCCAACATTTATGCAGGTGATCTACTATACAAAATAAATCTTAACTAAAAAATTTATGTATTAATCATCATCATCATCATTTCAGCCAATAGACGTCCACTGCTGGACATAGGCCTCCCCCAATGTTCTCCACACAGATCGGTCCTGTGCCGCCCGCATCCAATGGATTCCCGCGATCTTCACCAGATCGTCGGTCCACCTTGTGGGAAAAATATATTAATTAAATATTCTAAATCCACCGTTGAATTTCACTATTACCGTACGTCTCTTTATCCACTTGACATTGGCAGACTTGTTACTGTAGCTGTACGCACAGCAGCCACAACAAAAAAATAAAAAGGTTTTTTCATTTTACCACGTTTTTTTCCACAGAGTTTTAATTCTATTGCTATAAAGATCATTTTTCTGTGACATCAGGACAGCCGCGACACCGGCGGAGTCACAAGTATTAGCGTAGTATAAGTACCATGGACAAGGGAACTAAAAGTCAGCGAAATGTGCCATTTTCGGAAAAAACGTCACAGAGTGTGAAAGAGATCCAACCGGCCCTGATGCAGATTCTATACGGGTGCGGTAGAGAAAGAACGTCGCCCAGCACGTTACCCCAGTACTAACGGCTTACTTGAAAAACAGCGGCTGTTTTTTTTATGTAATTGGTGGCACATGAGCAGATGGATCACCTGATGGTAAGTAATTGCCGCCGGCAATAGACACTCGTGACACCAGTGGAGTCACAAGTGCGCTGATAACCTTTAAAGCCACCTTTCCCCCGGATTGGGCCTCCGGTACCCTCACTCACGCAGCAACACACAGCACAGTGCTGCTTCACGCCTGTTTTCTGTGAGGCCGTGATATCACTCTGGTCGAGCCGGCCAATTCATGCCGAAGCGTGGCTCTCCCACGGTCTTGAATCGGAATCAAAATTGAAAACTGCATGAAACCGAGAATATTTAAGATAAGATCTACGAAGAAAAGTTTTGGCCTCCTCTGAAACCTTGACATTTGATTCGGTACCTGAAAAAGTAGGACCTTGACCGTGGGAGAGCCTCGCCTCGAGCCTCGACCGGAGTAATACCATGGCCTTACAGAAAACCGGCGTGAAGTAGCACTGTGATCTGTTTCTTTCTTTCTTTAATGTCTCCACTGATATCTCGGGTGTATATGGGCGGCAGCAATTGCTTACAATCAAGTGATCCGTCTGCTCATCTGCCACCAATAACATAAAAAAACCAGCCGCTGTTTTTCAAGTAAGCCGTTAGTATTGGGGTGACGTGCTGGGCGACGTTCTTTCTCTACCGCACCCGTATAGAATCTGTATTAGGGCCGGTTGGATCTCTTTCACACTCTGTGAAGTTTTTTCCGAAAATGGCACATTTCGCTGACTTTTAGTTCCCTTGTCCATGGTACCTATACTACGCTAATACTTGTGACTCCACCTGTGTCGCGGATGGACAACCGCGACACAGGTGGAGGCCGGCGGCAATTGCTTAAGTGATCCGTCTGCTCGTCTGCCACCTATCACATAAAAAAGGTAAAGAACTATTATTATCAAAAATATAACAATAATCACACACCGCGGGGCGCAGCTAGTGTTTAATGAAATAGGCCACGTGATAATGGCAGTAGTTCAAAGTTGGAGACTGGCGATGTGTAGATACAATTAAATTAGGAGTTGAGAACTTATCCATTAAGACTGGAGTTTAGAAGACTGTGCTACATAAATTGCAGTGCGATTATAAAGCTACCAGAGTCCATAGAGAGCCATCAACATTTAAATTTGTGCTGTATACCCATGGACACAAGATCTCAAAAGATTCGTGTTTTTCCGCGGGACTTCTTTCTTAGCGCTGACTCACTTTTTTTTTTAAATATAGCTTCGATTATATACTACGCATGTTAGACCTCTACCCGAAGATAATTTGCCAATGTCAAGTGAAATAACTGGGTGGTCAATAAGCAGTTTTCCAGTAGGTATTTTCGGTTGGTTTCTAAAAGCAACACAAGATGACGCTACTCTCACTATCAATTAAAAGTTTCTTTTTGTCTATGATAAGAAATATTTGATAGACCAACCATCATCGTGACATTTCCTGCCATATTTAACTTTATTTTACCCATAAGAAAATAGAGATAAAATTAAACTAGTAACATACATATATTACTTGTTTATACATGTAAAGTTTCGTTTTGAATCACTCTCTGTCATTTAAAATTTAAAATGTGTAAAGTGCTATGTACCACTAAAAATAAATATGAATGTGCGAAGTATTAAGATATTTAAAGTAAAAAACCTAAAACGATTTTCCCATAAATTAGGGACCCCATGCTCATGCCAGGTAAAGTTGCTGGCATGATCATCAGCACCCAGAGAAGGAAAACTCTGCATTTATATCAAAACCCTCGCCAACCCGTCTGCCAAGCGTGGTGAGTATGGCAATTACTCCTCATATGATTAAGGGAGGCCCGTGCCCCAGCAGTGGGGACTTAAATGGGCTGATGATGATGATGATGAGGGACCCCATGAAATATCATACCACACCTAACATTTACAGGGACTGATTGCGCCATCTAGCGAATCACTTGGAAATTTATAAATACCTACTGGAAAACTGCTCATTGTCGAAGCGCTGGTGTTTTTTATTGACCTACGGATTCTGGTATCCTAATTTAAAACCTTTGTATTGCATCAGCCGATACCTTAGATAAAATTTTGATGTAATCTAAGACCGATACGATGGGTTTGGTTCTACCCCGGGATCGCTCTCTTTTCGTTTCGAGACTTCGTTTTGTGTCAAAACGAATATTTTCTTCTTTTTGAAATATGGTTTCGAGGCCCGAAAATCGACTATTTCTATACTATCTATCTAAGTTAGTATAGAAATAGTCGATTTTATCTAGATAAATCATTTATTAGCATCAAAAAGCACACATTCAGAGCAGTACAAACGTAAGTACAAAAACTCAGAAGGGCTTATAATGAGCCATGTGTGCAGCAGTGTTGCGAAATGGCAATGGCTCAGCGAATAGGGTTTTTTGAATAAGCTCGAGATTTTACAAAATATAAATATTTTATCAAAATATAAGTAAATATGTACAAATAACAAAAAATCTCAATTAAAAATATAACGTCTAGCCAGTTTTATGGTCATTCAAAGATTCAGGGGCAAGTCCATTTTAAAAGTGTGAAATTATTAAGCTACTTAGTACGGAATCAGGTCAATGTAAGAGATGTTGTGAGAATTATTATTATTATTATTTATTAAAACATAATTATACCATTGAATAACCCATACAATTTGCACCAACTATTATAATAGAAACATTGACATAAACGAAGCATTTGATATAGCTAACATACAAAATTCAAACGAAATGCATACAAAATACTTAAATGTGACGTCACATCTAAGGAGCCATTTGTATGGAGCGTTTTGGGTTTGCCCAAAATAATGTGATTTTAAAGTTGTGATATCTCTAGCTAGTTTAAATGAGAATCAAGTAATTCTTTCAACGACGTTTCTATCATTGAGAAGTCTTTTGATTACAAAAATAAAAAAAATAGTCAAATACCGTATTGTCAGTAGGACAGACACATTAACATAAACGAAGGATAGAACCTAAAAGGTCGCCAAGCCACAGGGAGTCTCTGTGGCCTAGCGACCTCTTAGTGAGCGGATAGCAGGAATGTTGGCTTCACGGACACATACATTTTTACTGTGTATGTTGCTGATCAGTCCTTGAGGCAGCTCATTAATCAAGGTAGGTGTTAGCCAACGCCGTTCCCGCTTACCGAAGTAGCTATTTGCCCTAGGGACAATTAATTTAGACACCTTGATGCTCAGGTCTGGTAAGTATGTTCTCTCTTCTTTTTGTACTCATTGTTATTAAACTGTTCAATTAAGATAGCGAATTTAATGTTTAATTCTATCGGTAATATTTTACAAATTTTGTAGGTATTCTTTGAGCCATTCTGCAGTAAGCCACCGTGATCGAGAGAATAAAATGCCTGCTTAAAATCAATAAATATGGTGAATATCGATTGACGTTCATTTAAGGATTTATTTACACTAATAACAAATTTAGAAATAATTGTTGCTATGCTTATATTGGGTCTAAATCCATGTTGCGTGTCATAGATATTTTTATTGGCCTCCTAAAATTGTGTCATCTGGCCTACTTAGAGTTTTATCAGAATTTTATTTAATATATTTAATATTGCAATTGGCTTGTATGTAGTTAGTTAACTTCTGAGTGAGAACCTTGTTTATAAATCGGTCTAATAATTGCTAATTTAAGATCACTTGGGTAGGAGTCGCTTGAAATAGATACGTTAATAAAATGTGCTATCAATGGAGCAATCTTTGCTTTGACTTCCTTAATGTTCTTATAATCTATTCCCGTCCGATCCCGGTGCCTTACCGCTATACATTTTATCTATGACCTTTATCACATTTTCAGGTGACCCTTTTTGGAACCTAAAACTAACGTTACAGTTACATACATTTTTCGATCGAGAAACATATTATTACACAGGTGCCCGCTTTTAATCTCCTCTATCTCCTTGGTGAACACATCGCAAAACTCGTCACATACCTCCAATATACACAGAAATAGACATAAACAAACATGGTTTACATTTAAAGTATAAGATATGTGTTTAAAAAAATCTCACGATGTAGCAGTGGAATTGAGGCCATGCAAGCAACCCGCCGCTGTGCCCAGTTTTTGTCGTTCCAAGAGAATTCATTTTAGATATTTTTTTTGAATTTTTGGAACGTGCTTCTCTTATGGGTGGAGGCAAGTTGTTCCAGCATTTAGTTTCTTGATGGCGGAAATTACCAGTGAAAGCCATAGTTCTGTGAATATGGGCTGCTGATGTCAATCGTGATGAACTAAGCACTCCTGGCCCATACTTATTGTGGAAAGCTGGGGACTTAAGTTTAGCGTAAAGGTACTCGGGATTCTTGAATTTCATGCGATCGAACATGAGGACAGCAAGATGCAAATGTCTTCTCGAGTCCATATTCAACTTAGAATTTCATTAATAGATAGGTCCTCATCAGCGTCTCTTATTGATCCTATAAATTTTTGGATAATCCGCTACTGGCAGGTTAACTTTAGTTTTAAAAACAAAATCATGTTACCATATCGTAACTAGTTAGCTATCGTACTTCTACTGGTCTGGATCACCTACCCCGAGATGAAATGACTGGACTTATTTTAGCGTTAACCGGCGCAAGTTGGCCAGCCGCCATCACGGCTGTACCACAGTAGAATGAAACCGGCAAAGACATGGAATGTTGAACAAGTGAGTGGCTCAGGAAAAGAAAGTGAGCCATCTTATCCGAACAGGTAGTTACTTCTTTATTTATTGCGTGTGCTGAGCATTCTTGCACTCCATCGCGCCACAATACTTGACTCCCTACCAATTTAGGGACTATTAATAATTTTTTTCGATGTAATCTTAACTCGTTTAATAAGCAAAAAGTCACCCTACTATAATTTTCTTTTGATTTAGGAATATATTTTAAGGTTTATATTAAATAGAGATCAGATATTATTGTATATGTAATGCAAAAAACAAAACATGAAAGTTACACCTTACATGGCAGAATTGACTTTTGTATTAATTCAATCAATAGGCTAGTTGCCACTATTTTTATTCTTTGATAGGTTCATTACGATTTAATTCCGCCATGAAAATATGACGTTTTTTCCTAATATATTTTAAATTACAAATTATATTTTCGCTATACAGCCATAAAGGCCGTCCGCCATGATGGTCTATTAATCATCTGTGCTGTGGCGTCACTGTTATTGTAAGCAATACGCGTGACTGACTGACATGAAAGACCAAGAATAACCTGAAACTGGCGTTTGAAATGTTGTTGTTTACAATAATGGTGACGTAGAACCATGGCGGACGGTGTTATCAATCAAGAGAAAAATAAATAAGTAAAAATATAACGGGTTTAAGTTGAATTTTTACAGCATTCCCTTATTTGTATTTATTGAAGTTTATATATTTCGAACACTTATACGGAATAATATTTGAATTAAAAGTAATTTTTTATGAATATAATATATATGTCTTTTAAAACACAGTTAATTATGAATTAGTAGCAATAATAGTAACTTTACAAGTAAAAAAAACACGTCTAAGAAAAATCGCCCTATAGAATGGCAATTTAATAGGTAAAGACCTAATCATTATTTTCTCTACAGACTTTTTCCTACGAGGCCGTGATATCACAGCCGAAGTGATACCACGGCCTCGCAGGAAACCGGCGTGAAGCAGCACTGTGCTGTTTCACTGCGTGAGTGAGGGTACCTGAGGCGCTATCCCGGGGAAAGGGGGGCTTAAAGGTTGGCAGTGCACTTATGACCGCACTGGTGTCGCGGATGTCTATGGGTGAGGGCAATCGCTTACTATCAGGCGATTCGTCTGCTCCTCTGCTACCTATCATATAAAAAAGGACAGAGGTAGTAATGTACTCGTTATACTAATAGAATCCGCACCACGAAAGAAGTCCCTCGGAAAATCACGAGAATAAAATTTGAGATTCCTTGTGTCTATGAGCATTAAGCTCAAATTTGAATATTGATAGCGACTCAAGCCTGTTTTTCACGGGATTTCTTTGGTGCCGCGTACTTTAGTCGTAAACACGCGAAGTTACTGTTCGTGTAAATATTTTATTTCCTGAAGCTGAAACGTGATTGATGGTGCTGAAATAGTTGGCTACTTAAATAATACTGCCAGTGTTAATGGATTGGAACAAGTAATTAAATTAAAATAGATACGGAAGGGAGAAGAATCCTACTTCCTACTAATATTACTAACGCAAAAGTTTGTGAGTATGGAAGGATAAATTGTTACACTTGTACGCAAAAACTACTTTATGGATTTTGTTGTTTGGTAATAGTATAAATAAATATTTCACAATATCACATACATTGATCTAACTCCGAGATAGGTAGCTCAAGCACCTGTGTTACGGATATCAGAATCAACAGTGGGATTACAAATATATACATATAATACTTTTCTTTTGTAAATACATACTTATAATACATAGCAAACACCCAGACCAATACAAACAAACATGTTCATGCACACAAATGTTTGTACTGTGCGGGGATCGATCCCGCAACCCTTGGACCAAAGGCAGCGTTTACTATCACTGTTCCAAACGGGTTGTCAAGTATAGCTAACATATCAGAATATAACAGTGGGAGAGCCACGCTTCGGCATAAAAGGGCCGGCTCGACCGGAGTAATACCACGTCCTCACAGAAAACCGGCGTGAAGCAGTGGATGAGCTGTGTTTCATCATTTCACATGTATTGCTAGCTATGTCCCAGACTAATCTGGGACATAGCCAGCAATATTAATCATCATAATACAAAATACCATAAAAAATGTCAAGAATAATTATATTTAAACTATAATGTATCAATACGGGGATTAACACGATATTTATTATGTGAAACAACATTGTGTACTCACATATTTGGCTCGACGTTTCGGCTACGTTACAGCAGCCGTGGTCACGACTGATCAGTCCGCTATTATAATGCAACGCGAAAATCTAAAAACTAATTATATTTAAATATAACAAAAGTTAGTAAACTAAGAATTTAAAATGTGTGGTCAGAATTGAATTATCATTAATGTCAATGTTTAATTATGTAGCAAGTGCACTCACTATTCCCGTACCCTCTTATTTCGATGAGACACTAGTGTGACACGACCGAAGAGGGATTAGGTGCAGGATCAACGGCTTAACGTGCTTTCCGAGACACTGGGGTACAAGACCGCCAACTTCCAGACTTCGGGCTTACACTGAGAATTTCTTTACAGAAAAACTCAGGTACAAATTTTGGCACGACCCGGGATCGTACTCGGGACCGAGGCAGTCAATATGTATATACATACTTAAATAACTCTCAGACGTATTAAACGTACAAACATAACAAAACAGAACTTCGATAATGATGTCAAAAGAAAAACAAACGACTCCGCGCACTTGTTCAAAAGGAAAGCCACGAAATAATCACGTATTTACATGAATTATTTATGCTCATTTGAAACAAAAACCCATACATTCTGGAGTTACGCGGAGTTACTTACGCGAGCAGAGACTCAGCCAAAATGCTAATGGCGCTGCCACTTGGAAATGTGAATTGAAATGCACGATAATGATTAACAGTCGCAATGAAATGTAAACACCTACCTTCTTATTCCAAAGCGTGGTTTAAAATAAGTAGCGGGATTAATACCAAGAATAACTAAAGAACTGGAATAAACGTTATTACAAAACTAAGTTTAACGTTATTTAGTATAACAACTATAATACTTAAGTTATTCTCAATGTCAGATCAGAGTCAGGAAGTTGACGGTCTTGAACCCCTGTGCCTCGGAAAGCACGTTAAGCCGTTGGTCCTGCGCCTAATCCCCCTTCGGTCGTGTCACACTAGTATCCCATCGAAATAAGCGGGTACGGGAATAGTGAGTGAACTTGCTTTGTTATGCCGTTGGTCCTGCGCCCGATCGCATTCCAGTTGTGTCACACTGGTGTCCCGTCGGAATATGAGGGCAAGGGAATAGAGAGTGCACTGGTGTTTGCGCACACACTTGAGCACTATAATATATCCTGCGTATACGATTACGTATTCACTATAATGTAACGATTCTTCGGTTCATTTCAGATTTCAGATGCAGAGTTATTAGTGGGTTATTTTAGACCCCAAGTTCGTTTCCCAAAAAACTGCCTAATCTGAGTATTCCTTTCTAACCTCCTACCTATAAGTTGATCTGTAGGAAATAGTCGGAGCGTGTAGATAGAGAGTGCACTTGTGCTTACACACACACTTGAGCACTATAATATATCCATGTGGCTGATCGTTGAGATTGGCTGCTTTGATTACGATAAAAATAATTAAGATATGATTATATGATTATTATGCTTATTAGTGCGCCCTGTTGGTCTAGTGGTTTAAGTACCAGTCCGTGATCTCGGGGTCCTGGGTTCGATTCCTGGGTCGAGCAAAAAGTGTTTCGAATTTGTCGAACTTAGCTCGGCTTTGTGATAAACAATCCGCATTAGGCAAGCGTCGTGATTAAGCCTAATCCCATCATAGTAGCCATGATTTGATTTCTATGATGGAGGCCTTTGCCCTGCTGTGTGTGCTTTATATATATATATATATATATATATATATATATATATATATATATATATATATATATATATATAGATTGTGACATATCGAACTTTTTTTTTCAATTTGTTTCATTTATTATATATTTAACTGGTTTCCGACGAATGTAGGCTTTGGCAAACTATTTAACAGTGATGCCACGGCCTCTCAGAAAACCGGCGTGAAGCAGCACTGTGCTGTGTTTCGTTGCGTGAGTGAGGCTACCGGAGGCTCATTCTGTAGACCGATAACCTGATGGTAAGCGATTGCCGCCGCCCATGGACACTCGCTACACCAGTGGAGTCACAAGTACGGTTGGCAGCTCACTACTAACCCATCGTCGAGTCAGCACTCGCTCTTTTCGGACCATTATATTACAATCTCATTGCCCACAAGGTTTTGATACATTACAACATGATTTCCTCTCGACATTTTTTTCCACTTTCTCCGATCCATCTTGCAGATCGCTCGCAACATTATCCGAGAGCACAGAATGCTCTCGACAAAACACCATTAAGATTGTACCAAAGATAAACCTGGTACAGATAGGTCGTGCAATAGATTACACACGTGAAAGCAAAACGTTTTGACTTCGTATCGATGTATGTAAATTTATACGATCCGAATTTTGCGAACGTTTCAGAGAAAGGAAAGGCTTTTGGAGAAATAGCTTGTATTTATTTTATTCGCAGAAAAACAGCTTTTGTGCCAAACTTAAGATTGTATTTCGATAGAGCTACGAAAATGTATCTTATCTCAACGCGTCGTTCCTGGTGGCTTTATTTTAAAGCCGTCCTGTAACAAACGAGAGTATGCCTCTCCCATTCAATCAAAGGAGACACACAGCGCATGTGAGAGAGAGGGAAACTCCGATTTGGTCATAACGTTTGCTTTAAATTAGACCCTCTGGTTGCGTTTAAATCCATCGGTTCGGAACCCGGGGGATGATACAATTTTGGTATATATGCTCGGCGTCTCTCTCCGAGATCGAATACGAAATGAGGTGATCCGGCAGAGAACCAATGTCACCGACATTGCTCACCGAATTAGCAAGCTTAAGTGGCAGTGGGCTGGCCATATTAGCCGCAGAACCGACAACCGATAGGGTATACGAGTTCTAGAGTGGAGACCGCGTCTTGGCAAACGTAATGTAGGGCGCCCTCTGGCTAGGTGGGGGGACGATCTGCGCAGGATGGCTGGCAAGAGCTGGATGCGAGAAGCCATGGATAGATCTCAGTGGCGAACAATTGGAGAGGCCTACGTCCAGCAGTGGACTGCGATAGGCTGATGATGATATTTCTGGCGATTAGCGACTACTATCTGTCTTTGGAAAACCCTACGCAGGTAAATACAAAAACGACTAAAGTCTGGCTTTGGAACCTCAGCGGCGAAAAAAAATATAATGAGGAAACTTGCGAGCTGCGGACAGCTTTCCAAAGTATTGGTCCCTTTATAAGGTCACCATTTTCTATCTATATTAAATAAATAAATATTTCACAACATCACATACATTGATCTGACTCCTCCTCCAGCTCAAGCACCTGTTTTACGGATATCAGAATCAACAGTGGGATTACAAATATATACATATAATACTTTTCTTTTGTAAATCATCATCATCATCATCATCAGCCCATTTAAGTCCCCACTGCTGGGGCACGGGCCTCCCTCAATCACGTGAGGGGTAATTGCCATACTCACCACGCTTGGCAGACGGGTTGGCGAGGGTTTTGATATAAATGCAGAGTTTTCCTTCCCTGGGTGCTGATGATCATGCTAGCAGCTTTACCTTAGTCGCCTTTTACGACACCTCGGTAAGAGTGAGGGTGGCCTATTCTACTCTGCCGGGGACCACACGGCGGCTTTTGTAAATACATGCTTATAATACATAGAAAACACCCAGACCAATACAAACAGACATGTGCATGTACACAAATGTTTGTACTGTATTGTATATTAAATTAATGATTCTGAACATGTAACTATGATCCAGTTCGAAAATTGTCTGTATATCCACTGAGCTGCTTTTGTTTTAATGGTTATACATTTTTAATTAATATACTAGCACTGGGTAGGCCCAATAATAAATAAATAATAAATAAAAATTATGAAAAAATCTTTAGAACATAAAAGATTTATAATCTACTTAAACTTAGGGGAACAATTTTTAAGTTTACTGCCTAAACTAGGAATTTCATGTATCTTAAGCAGAAACGAAGAGAAAAACAAAATACCCGACTGCACACTAAAAAAAGAGTAAAACAAGCCCCACAATAATATTGATCAATCAAATGCTAAAAACTAATTATGTAATACCGTTTAAACAATACCTATATTAAAATACACTACAATATGTGTTCGTAATCGATAGTTAAATAAACAGAAACTTATTTTGAATACAAATTTACTTAATATAATTTATAAATGTTGATGGAAAGCATCGCAGGCGGGGACCAACAGAGGCTTACCAACAGAGGCTTATTTATAGTCATTTCGGTTGTGCACCATTTAGCAGAATTTTCGTTGGTGGCGGTCAAGGTGGTCCCCGCCTGCGATGCTTTCCATCAACATTTATAAATTATATTCAGTAAATTTGTATTCAAAATAAGTTTCTGTTTATTCAACTATCGATTACGAACACATATTGTAGTGTATTTTAATATAGGTATTGTTTAAACGGTATTACATAATTAGTTTTTAGCATTTGATTGATCAATATTATTGTGGGGCTTGTTTTACTCTTTTTTTAGTGTGCAGTCGGGTATTTTGTTTTTTTAATAATAATTTTTTTTATTTATAACTTTTTAGCTGTTTTTATTTAACGAAAATGTTGTAGATGTAGAAGACTATGTATATGTAAGTACCATTTTAAATTATTTCGACCACATTTGGCTTTAGATTACGAGTGATGTTACTCCGCAACATAAATTTACCGCCAATCTGGTAAGTTTCGCGTCAGACGACGAAGTATCGAAAAAATCGCTATTTAGAGACGACCGTCAACGACGTGTGCCCTTATGCGTGTGCCCGCATTCGGGCTGTATACTCGAGCATATCCCCCTCCGCACCGCGCCGCGCGCCGCATGCCAGGCCACGCCCTATCTTTTTGCTTGCTAACGCATGAGTTGCTTTGCGTTGACGCAGAATTAACATGTTCCCGTGGGAATTTTGAGAAAAAACGTATCCTATATTAATTACTCCCGTGATTGAAATGAATCTAATGATACCGCATACATATTTTTTTAAAGGGAAATTTTAAAAAAATATTATTATGTCTTTATCCCGTGGGACTTTTAGGATAAAATGTATCCTATGACACTCCCGTAATCAAGACAAATCTAACGATACCTCATACATCAAAATCCATCAAGCCGTTTAGGCTACAGGAGGTCACAAAGGAAAAGACATACATACATACTTACATACACTCGAAAAACATTACCCTCCTTCTTTGGCAGTCGGGTAAAAAGGACATAAATGTACAAATTAATTTTGGCAATAAAACAAAGCATAAAAACATCGAGGTAACTAATCATTAAACTAAATCTCAAAAGTACCTAATCTGCGTGAATGTAAACAATACAAATAGCTACGAGTGACCGTGATGATTATTTGTGAATATTAACCCAGTAATAATTTTGATGACAATAGTCATTTCGTGATATATTATTATTTGATAGAAATGGGGTGAGCCCTGCGTCTCATAGCCACTGCGACCAGTAGATGATCTATTGTGGCATCCCCGTAACTTATTACAGCACCTCATGTAGCTCCAGTTCCAGGATAAACCCGAGAATGGAGCTGATGGGGGAGCTCTTGATCTCGTCAGCTGAGATCATGTGTGCTCCCAGGTGCCGGCTTCTGCAGCGGTGCAGCGCTATACACTCGCCGAGGACGTGGATAATCGTTTCCTCGTCCTTGCGACAGAACCTTTTGGTATCTGATAGGCCCATGTTGTGCAGGTGCCCTGACATGTCCTCTACTCAGTTTTATTATTGCTGCAGCTCGTCTCTGATCGAACGCCTGTATCAATGCCTTAGACTGTTCTAGTCGTGGTAGTCTTTTCCAGAATTCAGTGCTTTGCTTATGCTCCCACTCTTTTAACTCGAACCTGACCATGCAGGCTGGAACGCCATTTATTGGTTCCGGTCCGAGTGGTGGGCTCTCTTCCCCGGCCTTTGCTAGCACGTCAGCGACTTCATTGCCTCTGATATTGCAGTGTCCCGGTACCCAAATCAGATTTACGATGTTGGCATTGCCAAGCTGGTTTTTTTCGTGACATAAATACCAATGCTAGTATATTAATTAAGAATCTCATCCTTGTCTGAGCAATCCCTATATCTCCTCTGCTGGACTTTCTTACTCTTTTTACGAGGCGACCATAACTTTTCCTTTCCCTTATTAGACATAGTTTCATCTCGGTTTTCCTCTAGGTGCCATTTTGCTCAAGTCTCTAAGTTAAGGTGAAGGGTATAGGCCCCACTAGCGAAGCCAACTGATTTCAATTGTTAGCTATTAAACTAGATCTGTTTTAAACATTTTCGGGGTTCGAGTCTCTCAGCAAACACCTATACTATTTATTTAATACTTATAGTTAACTATTTAGTCTGCTTTTTCATACGAATTTTGGATTACCGCTAAATGCGGCCACTTTTGGCGTGAATCAATTTTTCGAGTACAAAAACGGAGAGTACATTTTTGCATGGATATTAAATAAATAGTATAAGTGTTTGCCGAGAGAGTGCAGCCTCGAAATTGTTTAAAATAGATCTAGTTTAGTAGCTAAACATTAAAACCAATTTGTTGCTAGTATACCTTACCCGTCGCCTTAAGACGAAGCACACTAGCGACTCCAATTGATTCAATTCTTCAACTACTCAACTGGATCGGCCTTTAACAATTGCGGACTCGGCAAAAATCTATACTATTTATTTAATAAAATTCATACACAAATGTTAGGTCTGCTATTGTACTTGAAACTTTGATTTACGCCAAAAGTGTCCGCTTTTGGCGTTAATTAAAATGTCGAGTATCAAAACAGAACAATAAGTAGTGCAAAATTAATAAATAAATAATACACAGGTTTTCCGAATCTCCGACGGTCCGCAATTGTTAAGAATAGATCTAACTTAGTGCTTAAAGTATTAAATTGGCGTCGTTAGCGTGCGGTACCATTCGCCTTAATATCTTTTCTAAATTGGCTGCGGTATTTCGGAGACTTCTCGCAACCTAGGCATTATAGGATATAAATTGCGAAGGTTTAATTAAAGAATGTATGTGACTTATATTACCTGGAGTATTTCTATGCTTGGTTTTCAGTTTCAAAGCGCATTTCATGAATTTTACATTGATTACATACATCGTAATTTGCTGTTTTCCACTGCTGGAATATATTTTTATTTTAATTAGAATAGCCATACATTTAGCCACAATCTCACCTGGAGCCCAGTCCTCGTGCTCGCGATATTTTGAAAACATGGCGGATATCACCTGAAAACCTGGTGATATATGTCGTATGAAAATAAATATCACGAGCACCAGAATTGGGCTCCTGATGGTAAGTGATGATGTGGCCGAGGATGGATCATGTCTGTCTAGTAACAGCCTATTCACTCTTTTCTTGAATAAGTTCAGATCATAGCGTTCAGGGAACACATCTTCCGGCAGAGAGTTGCATTCCTTAGCTGAACGCAGCATGAAGGTAGATTTGAACCATATGGTACGTATTGACGGTATTTCTACCACATGTTTCTTAGATTTTGGGTAAGGATATGAACGCGTCTTTATAGCTGTTATGCTTGTCTAGTTCCCCTGTCTCATCATCATCATCATCATCAGCCTATCGCAGTTCACTGCTGGACGTAGGCCTCTCTAATTGTTCGTCACTGTGATCTATCCATGGCTTCTCACATCCAGCTCTTGTCAGCCATCCTGCGCAGATCGTCCCCCCACCTAGCCAGAGGGCGCCCTACATTACGTTTGCCAAGACGCGGTCTCCACTCTAGAACTCGTATTCCTTGTCGGTTGTCGGTTCTGCGGCTAATATGGCCAGCCCACTGCCACTTAAGCTTGCTAATCCGGTCAGCTATGTCGATGACTTTGGTTCTCTGCCGGATCACCTCATTTCGTATTCGATCTCGGAGAGAGACGCCGAGCATTGCTCGTTCCATAGCCCGCTGAGCGACCTTTAACTTGTGGACCAGCCGTAGTAGTTCCCCTGTCTAAGGGCTGCGAAGATCATCGACTGTAGTGGTTTTGAAGTTCATATTTACTGAGCTGCCATAGCCTTCAGCACTTTTTATGTTATATTTTATGGCAGACAAGCAGATGGATATAACCTGATGGCAAATGATTGCTGCCGCCCATGGACACCTTCAACCGCATGGGAGTCAGGAGTCCACTACCAACTTTTTCTCCTTCCTTGGGCTTCCGATACCCTCACTTACTCGGAGACAACGCTGGCGTTGCTTCACGCCGGCATACAATTTATCTCCCGTTTAGAATCCTATGAAAGTTTATAAACTTCCTAGTAAATTGATAAACTTACGGATCTTGTTATTTTCCGGTGACATATATATGTACATAGACATATAGATAGATACACTTTATTGCACAAAGTTTACAGATCTTAGTCTATGGTATTATACTAGTAGGTACAATGTGGTCTTATTGTTAACTAGCTGTTTCACGCGGTTTCACCCGCGTCCCGAGAAAACTACTTCCCGTATCGGGATAAAATATAGCCTATGTTACTTCTGAATAATGCAGCTTTCTAATGGTGTAAAAATTATTGCAATCGGTCCAGTAGTTTTTGAGTTTATTCATTACAAACATACAAAAATACAAATATTTCCTCTTTATAATATTAGTGTAGATAGCATATTTTTACAAGTAAAAATCGGCTGTACCTGATTTTAATATTGAAGAGTTCGATACAGCTATAGTAGTGTTTGCATCGTGTCTTTCCCGCAGGTCTATCTCTGTCATTCACGCCGAGATCACAGTACGCGCATGATATTGTGTGCGTAGTCTGTTAAGCTCGCTATGTAGGCAGCTGTCTTTTCTGGGTAGGAATTGCAATCCAGCGGCGTTTTCAATCCAGCTGGATTTTTGCTGGATTGACCTGAATCCAGCTGGATCCAGCGCGGATCCAGCAAAATGTGGAACGAAAATAGAAAGACGCCATTTTTGAGCCTTTTTTTTATTACATTTTTACTTTTTATAATAAATCTATGAAATCTTCCACTTATTTGGTGATATCATATAATAATCAATGTTTTCTTTGCCTTTTTCCATACTAATATTATAAATGCGAAAGTAACTCTGTCTGTCTGTCTGTCTGTCTGTCTGTCTGTCTGCTACTCTTTCACGCCAAAACTACTCAACGGATTTAAATGAAATTTGGTATACAGATAATCTAGACCCTGAGAAAGCACATAGGCTACTTTTTATTGCGAAAAGGGGGTTGTAAGGGGTTGAAAGGGGGGTAAAAAGTTACTTTTCCACGCGGACGGAGTCGCGGGCGGCCGCTAGTTTTATAATAAATCTATGAAATCTTCCACTTATTTGGTGATATCATATAATAATCAATGTTTTCTTTGCCTTTTTAATCATTTTACATCAAAAGAATCAACTTAAAATGAAATAACTAACTCAATATGTTAATATATTATTAATATAATGACCTTACCTAAAATGTTATATGAGGTTAATACCTCATATAACATTTTAGGTAAGGTTTCTGAGTTGTGCACTAGGTTTTGCTTGATTAAAGTTTTCTTTCTATTTTTTGAGCTCCATTTCAAGCTTCTGCTCCAATGTCATTGGTGAAGGTTCTACTTCTGCGTCATTATCTAGACCCTCCTCCATAAAATCCATAATATCTTCTCGCACCGGCGGCTCTACAATCTATTGTTTATTTACTCGTTGTAGCAGAGTTTTCATCTCCTACCGCATCGCATTCTTATTTGGTACAAGATAATAGTCAGGCTTTTATAACCGCTTCATCATACTTTTTTAGATTTTTCAATTACACTAACGTACCAGTTACTTCGGAGAGGCGCCGTTCTTTGATTCTGTCGCGTCGCCCTCCGCGCTGTTTTGAAAATGGCGGCAATTCAAAAGCAAATAATTGGAATTGATACGTTTGCGGATCCGCATCGCTGGATCCAGCACTGCGTGCTGGTTCCAGCATGTTCAAAAACGCGCTGGATCCAGCTGGATTGCAAGATGCTGGATCCAGCAATTGCAATCCCTATTTCTGGGATTGTTTTGTGAAACTGCGATGAGCATTTCTTTAAATAGGTATCTTAAAAAGTGGAATAGCATGAAATTGCGCCTGTGCTGTTTCCGAGTGAATAAGGGTACCAAGGGAGAGCCAATGCCGGAAGGTGACGGGTAGAGCACACTAGCGACGCCAATCGATTTTAATTTTAACAACAAATTTTTGATAATTTCGGGGCTACAACCTCTCGGCAAAAACTTACACTATTTATTAAATAACCATGCACCAATAGTATAAGTGATTGCCGAGAAGGTGTATTCCCGAAATTGTTTAAAATAGATCCGGTTTAGTAGCTAAAAATTAAAATCGATTGGCGTCGCTAGTGTGCCGTACCCGTCACCTTAAAGGTTGGTCGCGCTCTTGTGACACCACTAGTTTTCCGGTTGATCTTGAGCGGTGGAAAAAGCTTACTATCAGGTATTACTTCTGCCACTCTTTTATGTGATATGTGGCAGACGAGTAGACGGATCACCTGATGATAAGCAATTGCCGCCGCCCATGGACCTATTACATAAAAAAAACATCACGCTCAATTAAAATCGAAAAGTAGCACTAGTGTAGCAAACAATTTACTTCAACGCAGGGTCTCTTAATTTACGTGGTCTGTCGCTTCTGCGTGATTTTCCTTAATCTGTGGCGATACAAATATCAAACGCCATTACTGTGATTTGACGTCACATGTTACAGGATGTTGCAAATGGGTTACGCATGAGAATATTAAAAGCTCAATTTGTCCTATTATACTTTTTTGTATTCTTGCTTCAATATAATTTCAAGCAAAATACTTTTTACGTGCGGTATAGGTACCGCCGTAGATTTTCATATACGCAAATATTTTATTCGAGAACTAAAACAAATTGTGGAGCAAATAGGCATCTCAAACACACAATATACACCTTTTTTGTGAAACGCACACACCCACATATTGCTCTAACATACACTCATATAAACCTACACACACACACGACACACCACATAAACACACACATTAATACACACCACACATCTACTTAGCTTCACACACATTCATTTTATTATAAATAGTGTAACTAAAGGTAGCCGTGTGGTCCCCGGCAGAGTAGAATAGGCCACCCTCACTCTTACCGAGGTGTCGTAAAAGGCGACTAAGGTAAAGCTGCTGGCATGATCATCAGCACCCAGAGAGGGAAAACTCTGCTTTTATATCAAAAACCCTCGCCAACCCGTCTGCCAAGCGTGGTGAGTATGGCAATTACCCCTCATGTGATTGAGGGATGCCCGTGCCCCAGCAGTGGGGACTTGAATGGGCTGATGATGATGATGAACTAAAGGTAAATAATTAATAAACACCAACATCATTGTATCATCTTTAATATTAGGAAAACTCCTGTAATTAGTATTATATTATTCTAAAAAGAGCCTCCTCTCACAACACAGGGCGACCTTATGTGCGAGCAGTTCAAATATTGCTATGTATGAGTGTTTCTTGAATAAACGATATTTACATTTTCATTTTCAAAAAGGTTTGCACCACTGAAAATGGGGCAGCATGTATTATTCCGTTCAATATCTAAATTGAGACCTAGGTAATTATTAGGATTGCAAAATCAAACGTAATAAATGACAGATTTTAGTCCTAAAGAAACAAAGAAAGAACACGATAGAGATGACAACAATTAACAATACACAAAAGTACTAGATACATAGAACAAAGAGTGAAAATATGAAATATCGAAAAAAAAGTAAAAAAAAGAAAAAAATATATAAAAGTCCTCCTCTTCAGTCTAATGTCCTTTAACTGAAGGTTGTCTGGTAGAGATCGCTTCTAACTATAAGACCGCCTAAATTGTACATTGTATCTCTGTTTTAAGTTTTGTATGTTGTGCAATAAATAGTATCTAACCATCATGCTCTAAAATCTACATGACAAAATTATACTGAAATTGTACAATTAAGTTTCTCTAATGCCTAGTTTTTTTTTTTAAGTTGTGTTTTTTTGTGCAAGAAAGTATATCTATCTATCTATCTCCTGCATACCTATTAGACAAATAATATATTAAAATGTTAAAAAAAAATTTAAACAAGGTTTGCTATTCACTCTACAATGGTTTTTTATCATAACGAAACAAGGAAAACAGCATTAATGTAAATCTTTATTAATAATATCTATTTATCAGCAAGCAGGGTAGATACTTATGCTGTATAAGGATAAGGCCCAAAAAGGGTCTGATATTAATTTAATGCAATAATTTTTAAGCAGCCGCAACCAACAAAAGGGGCCAGCCACATCTGTTGCTACATTTAAAAAATGGCGACTTAAAAAAAACATTAATTTGTTTCTCTTTGTAAAAATAAATTACGATGCTCGTGAATATTATTTTGTATTTTTTTGTTTCTGAAGTTTATCAAAATTAATTTATTTGGGTTCTTGAACATTTTTGTAGATGACTGTTTACAAAAATGTTTATATTATTATTACCTCATCATTTCAGCCAATAGACGTCCACTGCTGGACATAGGCCTCCCCCAATGTTATCCACACAGATCGATCCAGTGCCGCCTGCATCCAATGGATTCCCGCAACCTTCACCAGATCGTCGGTCCACCTTGTAGGGGGCCTGCCACGGCTGCGACTTCCTGTATGTGGCCTCCACTCGAGGAATTTCTGCCCCAACGGCCGTCTGTTCTCTTCGCTATGTGCCCTGCCCATTGCCACTTAAAGCATGCAATCCTATGGGCTATGTCTGTGACCTTAGTTCTCCTGCGGATCTCATCATTTCTGATACAATCACGCAGGGAGACTCCGAGCATAGCCCTCTCCATTGCTCTCTAGAGCGATTATTACCTCGCTGGAATAAAGAAAATACAGTTTTTTTTTTAATCAGCCAATAAACTGTCCCACTGCAGGGCAAAGGCCTTCATCATAGAAATCAAGTTATCACTACTATGATGGGATTAGGCTTAATCACAACGCTTGCCAAATGCGGTTTGGTGATCACAAGCCCGAGCTATGTCCGAAAAATTCGAAACATACTTTTCGCTCGACCCGGGAATCGAACCCAGGATCCTGAGATCACGGCCCGGTACTTAAACCACTAGAACAACAGGGCGTTGATGAAGTAAATAACGCACTGAAGAGATTTATCGTGTGTTCAGGATTTGAATGTTGAACTGACATTTTGCACGTTCTGGCCTATTCTACCAATTAAGTGTCCGGCGAATAACATATTTCCTATACAAACGTAAAACCGAAATAATTTGAAAATTATGGATCATCATCATCAGCCCATTTAAGTCCCCACTGCTGGGGCACGGGCCTCCCTCAGTCACGTGAGGGGTAATTGCCATACTCACCACGCTTGGCAGACGGGTTGGCGAGGGTTTTGATATAAATGCAGAGTTTTCCTTCTCTGGGTGCTGATGATCATGCCAGCAGCTTTACCTTAGCCGCCTTTTACGATACCTCGGTAAGAGTGAGGGTGGCCTATTCTACTCTGCCGGGGACCACACGGCGGATAATTATGGATATCTCGACATATTTTCATTCCTATTACTCAGATTTAGGAAGTATTTATCTATGCCTTGGTTAAAACTTGCTCTTGAAAATATTTCCCCGCTTATACATTTCGTAAATTTTTCGACGTTATCGACCTATTTTCTGTCTATTTGTTTTATTTTAAAAACTCAATTATTCACTATGAAAATTTAACAGAGACACAGCTTGTATTGTCTAGATACACAATGTCTTAAAGAAAATCAAAATATAATCAAATTTCATCCATCTTTTTTGGTATCCGCAAATACACCTTAGGAGAGCCAACGCTTTGGCATGACTAGGCTGGCTCGACCTGAGTGATACCATGGCCTCACAAAATACCGGCGTGAAGCAGCTTTGTGCTGTGTTTCGCTGCGTGAGTGAGGATACCGGAGCAGTCAAGAGTTAATCATGTAAGAAGTAAAGTATCAGCCTATAAAGTTTATAGGCATTCATTCATTCATTGAATTAGTTGATGATACCTCCAGTATATCCCAAGGCATAACTAATTCAAGTCAATGCTTCTTTTAACAATGAAACGCATTCTGAGTAGAATTACAATTATAATAGCAACAAAATTAATTAACAAATATCAGTACACGCGAAAATCTACAATGAATCTGACAGCTCGAGTGACAGACGTGATGTCTTACCATTCGATTTAACACTATTATGATGGGATTAGGCTTAATCACCACGCGTGCCAAATGCGAATGGACAACATTTCATATTTTTAACATGTCCATATTGTTTTTTTATATGAAAATAGACATAAAATGAACAGACCCATATTTTTTCTTTTTTCAAAATTTGGCCATTTTCATGCATAAAATAATTATTGAAATTCTTTATATTCTAAATAGACGTAAGCGCCAAATGACGTCATCGGACGGCTGAATACAGCGATATTCCTTTGCTTATCATTGTTTTAATAAAAAAAAGGTACTACTGTCAAAGGTAAATAATACTAGTGTCAACATTGTCAACGTCATTCATACATTCAACGTTGACAAGTTGTCATTTTTTTTGACAGTTACATGTCATGGGCTTGGCATTTCGTAAATTTAAAACTATAATGTGCTAAGCAAAGAAATATTTTACATTCTGCCGTCCGATGACGTCATCTTACGTTTTTTAGTTTTTAATTTTTTTCTCAGTAAATAAGCAATATAAAAAATTAATAAATATATATTCGAGCAGCGGAAAAGTAAACAAAGAATTGGTATTTTTTGTTTCAGAGCTTAGCAATTTTGAAATGTTGTCCATTAGTGATCAAAAACCCTATGTTCGAAAAATTCGAAACATACTTTTTGCTAGACACGGAAATAGAACTCAGAACTCCGAGATCATGCTAAAGTGTTTTTTTTTTGTTTCAGGAAATTCATCCCTCTCCATATCATAGAAGAGGACAGCTACGAGAAGGATGTACTCTTCTACGTTAATCTCGGGGAACCAGAGTTACTTGGAGGTAGGAAAAAACCTTTAACCAATAAACATTTAACAACACCAATAGAATATTTTTTTGATTAGTCGGTCACAGGTTTCAGTTACTCAATCTGTCAAACATGTTTGGTTCAGTATCGACTGAGGAAATAATAGATGACGGTAAGAAAGCAGATTATTTCGTGAAAAAATCCGTTAGATGGCGTTAGTCCTCTCCAAAATGATATGTTCTTTTGAACGTTATAAATGTCAAAGTGACATTGACGAAACGACTTATTAATAAGAAAAAGCAAACTTACAGATGCAAATGTCAAGTCCCGCATACATTTTGACATTTTATATTTCGCAAATATACGGGAATGACACATTGGCATCTGTCAGTTTAATCGCCAAATTATTAAGTTAAAATTGAACCTCAACACTAGCGGATTTTTTGTAACGTAAAGCGTAAAAATAAGTACAGATTGTGGTAACCCAACTTGTTATCGTCTGAACACATCAATAATAGGTAATACTACATAAAGCCCATATTTAGTCTTAGTGCATTCTATAAGAACCACATTGCTGAGCATGAAAAAGAAATTTCCATGCGTTAAGCATTTATGAAAATTACAATATGACCATCTTTATTCTAAACTATACATAGCATAATAAAGCATGGAACATACTATGTCTAGTGAAATAGTGATGATAGTCGCATGATATTCTTATTAAATACTAAACTAAGCATATTAAATTGTTCACTGAATATTTTTCATACAAACGGCTCACTAGATAATGGAAAATATTTCGTTGCAATGTATTTTTTGTAATCAAGTAACCTCCCAATTTCCTCCATTACGGTATTTGACATTTATTTTTAATTTTTGTAATCAAAAGACGTCTCAATGATAGAAACAACGTTGATAGAATCACTTGGTTCTCACTTAAACTACCTGAGATATCCCAACTTTAAAATCACATTATTTTGGGCAAACCCAAAACGCTCCATACAAATGGCTACTTAGATGTGACGTCACACCTTAGTATTTTGTATGCATTTCATTTAAATGTTGTATGGTGTAGCTATTACAAATATTTAGTTTATGTCAATGGTTCTATTATAATAGTTAGTGCAAATTGTATATGTCATTCAATGATATAATTATTTTTTAATAATTTCATACTTTTAAAATTGACTTGCCCAGGAATATTTGAATGACCATAAAACCGGCTAGACTTATATTTTGATAAAATATTTTGGAAAATCTCGAGCTTAGTCAAATACCCTATTGTCTGTGGTTGACATAAGCTGCATAAAGTGGTAACCGGTTTTAAATTATTATCTACGTGACAGGCCTAGCCTAGATTTATTCTGTGGCCTGGTGTAGAAATCATGGCGACCTGTGCACATGACGCGCTTTTCGCCACAACTTTACCTTTTTTAATAAGAATCAAAATATGGGTTATAATATATTTTGGTTCTTATTAAAATAGGTAAAGTTTTTTTAATTTTATAAAGTAGTTTAATAAGTTATTTTTATTATTTATTTAATGAACGTTTGTATGAATAGTACGCAGTGGCCTGTTAAAATTGCCTGAGAAAGTAGTTGAAAGATATAGCCTTAGCATTTTAGATCTATTTTTAAAATCTAACTGCATGATTAGTTCTCAACTTTCCAATTTTTTCACTTCTAATTAAGGTGACGAGCACACTAGCGACGCCAATCGATTTTAATCTTTAGCTACTAAACCGGATCTATTTTTAACAATTTCGGGGTTACAATCTCTCGGCAAACACTTATACTATTTATTAAATACTTATGCTTATCTTTTGGGTCTGATTTTGTACTCGAAATTTGAATTACAGCCAAAAGCGGCAACTTTTGGTGCGAATATATTTTTCGCGTACAAAAACGGACCCAGCATTTGTGCATAGTTATTAAATAAATAGTATAAGTGTTTCACAAGAGGTTGTGACCCCGAAATTGTTTAAAATAGATCCGATTTAATAGCTAAAAATTAAAATCGATTGGCGTCGCTAGTGTGCCCTACCCGTCACCTTAAACAGAACGTGTAGAAACTAACATTCACTAAATTTATCTTCTTATAGTCTGCATTTTACTAAATACACAAACTTGAAATGTTTATACAGAATCTGGATCTTGTTATTTCATTAATTCAACATTACCGTTGAGATATTTGAATTCCTATAATTGTTTTATCCATACACCTTCAAATTGCTTGAAATGAGAAGTATTTTCCTAGGTTTCAGTTCAGCTTACTAGAAATGAGATTAGAAATTGTTATTAAAGACAATGAGACAGTATCTATTTATTCAAAAATCTCAATTGATTTATAAGTTATTCTAACGGCCGTACTCAAAGACGTCAAATTAACTTTAATTGGTACTTAAGAATAATATTGACACTTATTTCAATACGCATAAAGACTTTCCATAATTAAGTAAGTAAATGTTTAGCGTAATTGACGTCTCAGAGTGCGGCAGTTAGGGTGTTACCAGTCCAATTGATCGATAGTCGATCGTCGAAGTCGGGTGACTGGTCTGGTAGCTTTTACGGATACCGTTCGACTAACCAATCGAATGATTCCACCGGTTGATCGATAAGTCTGTCAATTAGTCGGGTAGACTGTATCAATCGGCGTCAACTTATCCATTCTACCATCGATCAACGATTGATCGTTTGGTCTGGTAACGCCCCTATAGAATAGTTGCCTATTGCATTGGGATATTAATCAATTCCTTATTATTTTTACCTAGATTAACTATAAAAAATAGTCAACTACTCTATTTTAACTTAATTAAGACGGGTTATCTATTAGATCAGGAATAAAACACCATGGTACCATTAAAGATCAATCAATCGACGACTAATGCATTCTTCTATCATCGATCGACCAGTGTGATAAATCGATTGATCGACATCGATTTTTATATTATGGTTCTTATCAGACACCAACGACCGGTCATAGATAAACCTTAAGCGGTAGTAAAATAACATTTTAAATTGATTTCATATTTAACCTGTCTTTTTAGTGGTAAAATTATATAGGTACAGGGTTATTTGAAAGACATCAACGTTTCAATATTGCCATATTGTTTCTTGAGGTTTAGCAAATGACCCTATATTATATATAAAATGAAACGCGAAATTCTTACTTTCCCTACTTTATCTCTAATTCACTGCCTGTTAGAGCTTACAATTGCATGCCTTTCTTTCCTCAGAGGTGTTTGAGACGTTCCTTCCAGACGCCTCCGCCAGTGTTGCGGTACAGTTCTCACCCGGTAAGTTTGATTAATGTCAGTCAGACGGACTGAGGTGTGATTGGGCTTTTATGTGTAAGAACTTGAGGAATGTTCTCGATTCAAGGTAAGATTTCTTACTATAGTCCACGCCATCAAAGAAGTCCATTGAAAAGCCCGCTTGAGTCGCCATCTACATTCAAACATGAGCTTTAAGCTCATAGACACAAGTAATCTCAAATTTTAGCTCTCTGTTTTTCCGCGAGGCTTCTTTCGTTGCGCGGACTCTATTGCTGCAATAGATAAAATTATTATCGATGATGAAAGTAAACCGATATGATCGATTCTATTAATCGTATAGACTCCAGTGGACATCGAGGATAATGAGTTTCACTTCTATGGATATTGTATGATACTGTCAATTCGCGTTAATTAAAGTTTATGAGTAGCAAAGCAGTTTGCAACGTAACGTCTATAAATCATATTTTCTTTTTTTTTATAGGCAGTTCTATTGTTAGAATTAGACTGACAGACTATAGCAATAAAAAGATTTCAACAAAGAAAGCCCTAATCCGGTTCCCCTTATGAAAGTAAAATAGATTTGCCACCAGACGACCAAAAATGATACAAATAAATCAGTTTTTCCTTTAGAAAACGATATAAAAGCCATCCTAGAATTGGATCCAAGCAATCCTGCGGTCTCTTCAAAGGGATCGTAGAGAAATCAATTAGGGTTGTCATATCCGAGCGATTATTTTCCGCAGTGAAATATATCTCAGTGTGGAATATTTCTAGTCAAATAGACTGGTTTGTTGTGATCGATTCAGGCATAATCAAAAATAAACATCCTTATAAATCATAAATGAAAAGAGTTTGAAAATAGTTCTTCTTTCAATGTGACATGACTGTGCTCCGGCATTGTTGATGTCTAAAAGCGGCAGTTATCATTTACCATCAGATGGGCTGCATACTCGTCGGCCTATTTGTTCGCAATAAAAAAAAATCTAACCAGATGTGTTTAAATACATATAAATACTTTTCTCAGGTTCCAAACGCAGAATTATTTTATTAAAACCTTTTAATTAATTACAATAAATTAAAATGAATGGCAGCGCTAATGGCCCAAACAACTTCTCATTAATATATCACAAATAATAAAAATCAAAATGCAGAGCTAGTGGACCTAACCAATACCCATTACGCCAAACGCACTTTGGTCAATATCAATTAAGGAAGTTTGACAAATTAGAGTTAACCCACATGTGATTATTGCAAAAGGGTTTTATGAAATTAGAATATGCGACATGACAAAGGGAGATAAAAGGACACTCACCCTCCCTACCCCAGTTATTCTAAAAGGGCCGCTAAAAACCAATTAACATCCGCATTTTCCGATGTCTTTTGGGCAAATATAAAAGGTACGAAAAATTAGGAAGGAATTTCATTCAATTCAGTACTTTGAAGATGTTGACCAAGAATCGATTTGGTTTCAGAACGGGTCAGCGTAGTATCGAACATGCTTCTTATTTATTCATTTATACCGCGGTGCTGTACAAGCGATATTACTATTATTTGTTATGTACAATTTAGTTATTATTTTTTGTATTAATTTTACGTAAGTAAATGTCTATGTAATTATAGATTCAAGATTTATTAAAAATAGAAGCTTTAAATTAGAAATCTCTTCTCAACCTACTTAAGATTTATCACTAGAAAACGGTTCAAGAATGTTGAAGGAATCATATTATTCAATTACGTTCCATTTCAAATAACACTTGAAGATGTCAGAACATAGTGTTGACAACCCTAAAATGAAATTTTAATTAAACCATATTAAAAGAGACATTTAAACGATGCCGCGTCCCGAGGTTTATTCTTCCAAAGGCGTGAAATGAATGAAACTCAGAAACGTAAAGATAAAATTTGTTATTCAAAACCTCCCCTGAATAATGTAGGAGCTGTTTGTGCAAACAAAAGAAATTACAGCGTGTCCCATTATAATTCGTTTACGTGCGTTTATTTGGATTGTGCGATTATTCTAATGTTGGTGGATATTTCTTATTCAAATGTTATTTGATTGACGGGGAAGTCAGAGATCTCAAGGGACTGGACCTATTAGCGCTAAGGGTGTTGGGTTCCCAAAATGTGCCTGGAGGCTGGGATAATCGCGTGGTTGAAGTGAGGTTAGGAATCATAGCATTCAATTCAATACGACTGTTTACCAAATTATGAAAAGGGCTGTAGACGCGGACAAGTTCTGGTTCCTGTTCTAATTGAAATCGAACTTGCCAGGATTCTTCAGAGTAATGTAGCTAGATCCAGACCCAGTCGCCGGCTGGCGAATTTAAGTTGATGATGAGAACAGTTCCTTGACAGCGCCGTCTGACGTTTTCTTTTTTTTTTAAATGTGATAGGTGGCAGACGAGCAGACGGATCACCTGATGGTAAGCAATTGCCGCCGCCCATGGACACCCGTGACACCAGTGGAGTCACAAGTGCGCTGCCTACCTTTGTATCCCCCGGATTGGGCCTCCGGTACCCTCACTCACGCAGCGAAACACAGCACAATCCTACTTCACGCCGGTTTTCTGTGAGGCCGTGGTATCACTCCGGACGAGCCGGCCCATTCATGCCGAAGCATGGCTCTCACAGCGTTCACAACACTACAAACAGTCCAGACACAAAATAACACAACGTATATTATTTAGGTAATTTCGCACAAGAGACAGTTCGATATATGAGATAAGAAGTTTGAACAGGCTCAAACAGGACTTCTAGGGCATTTGCCGAAAACTTTTACCGTCACCATTAGCTCCTCCAGGTTATGTCCTTCCCTTCTGGTCTATGGCCAACAAACTCAAGGACTCTACGGCGACAGACAGTTGAGAGCCTGATCTTGATGTTGAGCTCACGCAATATTGAAATGTTGATCCGAAACGCTGTCCATGGGACGTTTAACATTTTTCTCCGGGACCACATCTCGATAGCATCAATGCGGTCTTTGTCGGCTTTTTTCATAGTCCACGTTTCTGCTCCGTGGGCGAATAATAGAGAATACCAGAGAGTCAACCAACTTCATTTTGGTTTTTCTTAAAATGTTGCGGTTCTCCCATACCCTGTTTAGTTGCGCCATAACATTCTTGGCAATCCACTATCATGGGCTTAAAATAAAGTATCAGCCTATATACTATCCCACTGCAGGGCAAAGGCCTCTATCATAGAAATCAAGTTGTCGCTGCTATGATGGGATTAGGCTTAATCACCACGCTTGCCAAATTGCGGATTGGTGATCTCAAACCCGAACTATGTTCGAGAAATTCGAAACACACATTTAGCCCGGGAATCGAACCCAGGACCCCGAGATAAGGCCCGGTACTTAAACAACTAGACCAACAGGGCGTTATCATGGGCTTGGTCGTGGCGTAATTGATTTTTAGACCCAGTTTCAGATGATTGTGTTCCATACTCTCAAGGAAGGATACCATCTCAGCTTCCAAGTATGGTATCATCAGAGTTACCAAGTATAGTTGTTTTGGTGTCCATCTATAGTGATATCTCCTTCCCAGTTTTCACATATCTTTCCGATAATTAATTCTCCATAAACATTAAGAAGAATAGGAGATAGGATAGGATCAGTGGCAACACACCTGCTTCAATAAAATTAAACAGTGGTAGGTATGTTGTCTATTAATTAAGGCTGAAAAAAGAAAATTGGGGAGGGATAGACAAAAAAAAAGGGAACGAAAATTCTGTGACATTTTGATCAACAGCACTTGTTTCTTTGACAGGTCCGATCAGATTATAATACTTTAATAATTACTATACACAAAAGTACGCACACCTGTTGGTCTAGTGGTTTAAGTACTGGGCAGTGATCTCGGGGTTTTGGGTTCGATTCCCGGGCCGGACAGAAAGTATGTTTCGAATTTTTCGAATATAGCTCGGGTCTGTGATCACCAATGAGCATTAGGCAGGCGTGGTGAATAAGCCTAACCCCGTCATTGTAGCGATGCCTTGATTTCTATGATGGAGGCCTTTGCCCTGCAGTGGGGCAGTATATAGGCTGATACTACTTTGTACACGAAAGGCCTTCGTTGTTAAGTTCAAGACAAAAACAGCTGTAGGCCAAATCCATACCTACAAAAACAAAGTAATAAAAAACTTCATCTTCTAAGTAAGAAATTCAATACAACCATATCTCCTACCTATCTACAAAACCAATAGCGCTCAATTTTGCCGGGACAATACACAGTTATCTCTCAGGAAACTCATCCTTATTCTTATCAGAATAAGGACCAGTAATTTTAGCTGCTATTTCTTATTTCCGCAACAAGATAAAAACGCCTATATAATAGTGATGGGAACTCACTTAAATTTTTTACCAAAGTTACTTGAGTGACTTCAGAAAAAAAGTCGATTCGAGGTAAAAATTGCCTCAAGAATAATTTTAGTAGCGAGCAGTTCGGAAGTGTCTCTTTTGTGGCTCATTATTTCAAAAATCTAGGCCTTTTTGATAAGAATTTTACTAGGTACATACTTTTGTTAGGCTGGCCTGGCAAAATTTTCTTTTGGCGGTGATTTTTCAAGCCGCACAAAGTGGACCGACGATCTGGTCTTCACCAGATCGTCGGTCCACCTTGTCGCGGGAATCCATTGGATGCGGGCGGCACAGGACCGACCTATGTGGAGAATGTTGGGGGAGGCCTATGTCGAGAAGTGGACGTCTATTGGCTGAAAAGATGATGATGATCATGATACTAAAAACTAAAGTCCATAGAATATAGCTTGATTAGAATGACAGATGTCACTTGACCTCTATTTCGATGAGCATAAGGTTTATCAGTTAACCAAGTTTGCATTCCATAGATTTTATACTCATGGACTTAATAGATAATTTTCCTGTGATACCAATAGCTGTCATTTTAATTAAGCTACATTTTCCGAATATAAGTCATACAAGAACAGGAAAAAAATGTGTTTGACCCTAACAAAGATCCTTAAAATTTGAGTGGATCTGAGTGTCCCATCACTATTACACAATGCAGGCCTGTATTAGGATAATTTGATTACCACAGTTTGGTACCAAACGCCGCAGGAGCTTATTTCCCACGGAGGCTGTTTGGGAGCATTCTGTAGGTAGTAAGCTTTTGAAGGTTATGCTGAGAGAATCAGACAGAGTAAATTTTGGATCAATAAATCGAGAAATCATTTTTATGTTTACTTAGTAAAAGTTACAAAGATAGATAGATACACTTTATTGCTCAAGAACAGGCCTTAGGCTGTGTTTCCACAGAAGTGGAGCTGTGCGGAGTTGAGCGGAGAATTATAAAAAATCACATTGCTCAAAATACACATGTCATTTATTTTGAGCAACTCCGCACAGCTCTACTTCTGCGGAAACGCAGCCTTAAATTTTGGTACCTATTACAGACGTCCTGGTGTTTATACTAGTAAATAATTTAGAATGATAAGTAGATCATCATCATCATCATCATGATGATAATAATTTAGAATGATAGGTAGATAGATAAACTTTATTGCCCAAAATACACAACTAAGCTACTAGACATCCAAAAATCCATCTTAATTTTTGGATTCGACCTATCTTTATCCGTGGATAAATCTATGGTATAGCGTCAGATTTGTATAGAATAACAGCGCTATGCTATGGATTTATAATCGGAATTAGGTTGATAAAATAGGCCTTTAATGTGATAGCAAACCGATGGAACACTTTTTAATTTTATGTGCGGGTTTGGACCACAAGCGCTGCTAATTAATTTTTATTAATTGTGACAAATTATTAATTTTAAATTAAAATTAAATAAAGATGAAATATCTTTGTAGTTTAATGGAGAAAAGTATTTGTATTTTTTTTAGATTATCCAAAATATCATTATTACAAGATGTGATTTAAGTCTAAAATCTGCCCATTTCACATTATGGAAATAACATACTGACCCTTTATTCATCTGTCAATAAAGGGTCTGTAGGTTATTTCAGATTCTAATTTGAAATATTTCGTGCACGCTTTCGTAAGGAATTTGAGTACGACAAAATATAATAAGTATCAGCATCTTGAGATTATAAATATTTGCTTTTTATCCTCGGCCCGGTTTGGATAAGGGCGGTGTCCAATCTCCGGGGAGTGGGTACGTCTGTTTGTCCGGAGTTTATTTGAAGCAATTTTGCTTATCTCAAGCTTTGGAAAAATCTATTGTTGATATTAAAGTTCCCCCTACTTTAGTCTCTTCTGCTTGTAAAACAGTAGGTATGTTCATGATAAGGAAGTCACTAAATTTAGGACCCTTCACCACATGTCACACTTCATCGACATAGGTATTTGTTTCATTATGTAAAGTGACAAGATACACCGTCTCTAGATCGGAGTACCAACTACGTCATAGAATTTTGTTCGGCGCTTGAGCTACGGCGTAGCCTCTAGATAAATAAATAAATAAATAAATAAATAATAAGCTACGATGTAGCCTTTTGCTTGGTGCTTGAGCTACGGCGTAGCCTCTAGATCGGAGTATAAGCTACGATGTAGCCTTATTGCTTGGTGCTTGAGCTACGGCGTAGCCTCTTGATCGGAGTATGGGCTACGGCGTAGCCTCTTGATCGGAGTATAAGCTACGACGTAGCCTTTTGCTTGGTGCTTGAGCTACGGATAGCCTCTTGATTGAACTATGGGCTACTGTGTAGCCTTTGCCTCGGTGCTTCCTCTAGAGCCTTTAGAGCGGAGGTGGGCTAATACGGCGAAGCTCATTGATTGGATGTTAACGACAATATCGCATTTTCTTCTTCAAACTTGGTATATTCAACATTATGACGAATTCGTCACAAAGTAAGTTGTGACAAAGCAAGTTTTCGCTCTGCCAAGAACGTATGCAGAGCAGGTTGTTCGGAAAAGTAACCAATATGTTAAATCCCGAAGTGTTTTCGTTTAGGGTAAAAGCAAGTTTTCGAATTCATGGATTTGCCTGGTCTTGCTTTTGTTAAATTGGGGGTGATTTATTAGACGCTTGGGAGCTTCGAAGATTTAGCAGATTTATTTATTAAAATTTAAAAATTTATATTTTTATAGAGTATGTAGAGTATTAATGGCAAGGTACAAGATGGCAGAATGGATTTAGGCGACTAAAATCATGTATGTGCTTTATGTACCTATTCTAAACAATGTTATAAAGTGCTGGGATATTCATCATCGTCAGCCCATTTAAGTCCCCACTGCTGGGGCACGGGCCTCCCTCAATCACATGAGGGGTAATTGCCATACTCACCACGCTTGGCAGACGGGTTGGCGAGGGTTTTCATATAAATGCAGAGTTTTCCTTCTCTGGGTGCTGATGATCATGCCAGCAGCTTTACCTTAGTCGCCTTTTACGACACCTCGGTAAGAGCGAGGGTGGCCTATTCTACTCTGCCGGGGACCACACGGCTGGGATATTATTATCATCAAAATTACGTAGGCATTTAATGCGACGGGTACCCTTTACTAGCTACACCAATCGATTTAAATTATTTGCTACTAAACTCGATCTATTTTAAACGATTTCGGAGCGGGAGTCTCTATGCAAACATTTATACTATTTATTTAATAATTGTTCACTACCTACTTTTTGATCTGTTTTGTAATAATTGTGCACTTGAAATTTGGATTAACGCCATACGTGGCTGTTTTTGGCGGTAATTCAAAGCAGACCCAAAAGTTAAGTATAAATATTAAATTTATAGTATGAGTGTTTTCCGAGAGGCTGCAGCTTTGAAATTGTTAAAAAGATATCCGGTTTAGTTGCTAACAATTTAAATCAATTGGCGTCGCTAGTGCGCTCTACCCGTCACCTTAAAGCGTAGGTGTTTCTGATTTTTATGATAGATATTGGTGATGTACTAGTATTTGAAGGGCTAAGCACGAGCTTTAGTAGACGTAGCGTATGCGAAGCATAAGCAATTTCTTTTAAAACTGAAGAGATCATTTAGAATTAAAAGGTGATAAAATGATGCGTGGACACATTACGAAATCCTTGAATGTTTTGAGTTAGTTACCCCACTGTTAGGCGCGACACATCGTTTTGAGAACCATGTGTTCTTAAATTTGCTTATACTGTGTAACTACTATAATGCTAAAACTTATAAAATAGCAAATTTTTTATCTTCTTACTTTCTTTGTGTATCTTTGTATGACTTTAGGTTATCCTACCATAGGGCTGGATCGCACTAGCGGTTGGCCGCAATGCGGCGGGCCGTTGCAGCAAGCCGTAGTATATACTTTCCTTTTTTACCTCCGGTACCCTCACTCACGCAGAGAAACAGCTCATCCACTGCTTCACGCCGGTTTTCTGTGAGGACGTGGTATTACTCCGGTCGAGCCGGCCCATTCATGCCGAAGCGTGGCTCTCCCACTGTTATATTTTGATATGTTAGCTATACTTGACGACCCGATTGGAACAGTGGTAGTGAACGCTGCCTCTGATACAAGGGTTGCGGGTTCGATCCCCGCACAGTACAAACATTTGTGTGCATGAACATGTTTGTTTGTATTGGTTTGGGTGTTTGCTATGTATTATAAGTATGTATTTACAAAAGAAAAGTATTATATGTATATATTTGTAATCCCACTGTTGATTCTGATATCCGTAACACAGGTGCTTGAGCTACCTATCTCGGAGTCAGATCAATGTATGTGATGTTGTGAATTATTTATTATTTATTTAACGGCACGCCGTATTCCGGATAGCCGGTCTTAGTTCTTTTGCGGTCTGCCGTAATCGTCAGTGCTTCTAGAATTATTCTACATGATGAAAGCGCGCGGCGCTGCGTTTGCGGCTAATCGTGAGTGGAGGGGATGCGGCGCGCCGCATCATTTAACCGGTACGGCTGGCAACGGCCCCAGAACAACCCGAGCACTTGACGGCTGGCCGCAATCAGTTGCTATCATGCGGTTTCACACAAAAAAAATGATGTGCGGCCTACCGCAACGGCACGCCTTATCGCGGATTGCCGCTAGTACGTTCTAGGCCATAGGCTTGGGTTCGATTCCCATCCAGATTCTTTGCGGACTTTAAATTCTGTAACTGTAAAATCTTAAGCAAATCAATGTACCTACATACTTACTTATGTCTGTATGATATCATATTTTGTACTGATGGCGCATTTGGTACTGACCCTGCCTCACACGCCAAGGGTGGTGGGTTCGATCCTCATCCTGGACAAACATTCTGTTTGTTGTATTTAAGTATTATATTTGTAATTTCTCTATTGTCTAATATCCGTAACACAACTACGGAATCAAGTCAATGTATGAGTTATATGTACTTATTTATTATTTATTTCTGTTGCTTTCAATCTTTACTTATATATTGTTTTCTTTATTCTTACATATTTTTGCTTCGATGGATTTTCTTCATCTATCTTTTGCAAGTAAGTTTTATTTCTTGATTATTTTGCCTGATTTGTTTTCCTTTTGATATATTTCAAGTAAATACTTTTTAGTGTGTATGTATGCCTGTACTGTTATTCAAATTAAATTTATGTTGCTTACACCTATTAACAGCTATTTATTTTCATGCACAAAACCTTTTCAAGTCATTGTGTATGTTTTTTTAAAGAATAAAAACATCTTCATACTCATATTACTCCATGTCTTTAGAATAACATATGTTTTAAAAAAATCAAAGGCCATTAATGTGCATCCATTTGTCTGTTTATTTAAGACTAGACTTCGCCCGCGGCGTGACTCACGCAGTTTTAGTGCTTAATACAAAAGTCTTCATTCAAACTTCAAACCCGCGCAACTACCCCTTAGGGGTTGAAATTTCAAAAGTCACTTATTTATTCAAAATCCGTGTCCAAACATCAACTTTAAGTTTTATACTTTAGTAAATAGCAAACCCTACTGCATTTCACCCCTTCAAAGGATATATCATAAGGGTGATTTACAAAACGTTGAAGTGAATTTCTGTTTATTTCAAATTTTACGTGCAAATTCTCACATTCCTAACATCAAAGACGACCATACAAACTTCAATCCCTTTTTTCACCCCTAAAGGGTTTAATTTACAAAAATGTTAAAACAAATTTGTTTTGATTTATTATTAGGAGTTCAAAAAACGATTTTCAATATTCTTACATTAAAATTGATAAACCTCCATACCGCGTTTCTCCCCCTTTTTAATCCCCTTTAAAGGTGATTTAAAAAAAAAATGAGTAATAGTTATTTTAAATTTCAAATTTTTACTCTAAATACGAATTTTCACATTTCTAACATCAAAGATGGCGCACTTTCATACAAACTTCTAATCCCCTTTTTACCCCCTCAAGGGTCGAAAAAAAAACAATGAAGCGACTGCCGTCTGACCTTCGCAACCCTTTTGACAGGGGAACCTGTCCAACTGGATCATGATTAGACGTTTCAGAAACCATCTGAAACGTGCAGGTTTCCTCACGGTTTTTATTATTTTCGACACCTTCGATTGTTCGAAAATATCGCCTGCGGTGTTTCAGGACCGATATGACCTGCAAATCTTCAAGAAAGAGCCTACTCCTATTATAAAAAGCTATTTATACGTATAAAAGGCTGGCAGTGCACTTGTGACTCCTTTGGTGTTGCAGGTGTCAATGCCTCCTTATGCATACACTCTTGCCGGGGGGCGGACATAACTCGCCTGCCCCTGCATTCCCCAGACTCAACAAAAAAAAAAAGGTGTCTATGAGCGGCAGTAATCACTTACCATTAGGTGATACGTCTCTGCTCGCTGCATACCGTTTTAATAAAAAAAATGCCATTGATTTTTTGAATTAATATTTTCGTAGTAATAAAATATCAGTTAATAATATGAACTAAAATTCTAGGTATTATGTGCATACTTACTAAAAACTACAACCCGAGTACCAAAAAAACACGATCTTAAAAGTACGAAACAAGAAAATTGCCTCTACTGAAATGATTATGCCGTATCGCCATGTTCGTATGCCACATTGATTTTATTTTATTATTATAATGAATCTGTTTTGTTACAGTAGGTGGCATACGACCACGGCAATACGGCATAATCATTTCAGCAGATACCATTTTCTTGTTTCGTACTTTTAAGATCGTGTTTTTTTGGTAGTCAGGTTGTTGTAGTTTTTAAACTTTATTTTTATTTAACATATTTTAAGTTATGTAAATAAATTTACATATTTGAAATGTGCTAAAAAGCTCTTTCATTTGATACCCCACACGGTACCGTCAAGCAAAATTTTTTTTAGTTCCTTACTCTAAGTCCTCTAGAGGGCGCTGTAAACAATTAAACGGGACGTCATGCTGCCTATAACCAGAAGACAAGCATGACGCTTTTAACGACGTCTCATTTGTTCAAATATGATAACTAGTTTAGAAGTTATGAGGGAACAGATGAACAACCGTACATACATAATTATATACATACATACATATAGGTCAAAATCATAACCCTCCTTTTTGCTTCGCCGTAGTCGGGTAGAAAGTAAGATTCTGTCGGTAAGACTAAAACATTCCGCATGGGCGGATACACTTCAAAAGTTTTAAATTACCTAGTTTCTAATGGTTTTTAGTGAACAAATTTGGTGTTTATTTGTGCATCGAAGTGCCGCGAAGTGATCCTAGTAATAAGAGTCATTAAATTGTCTCATTTTTAATACTGCCATTGCATGTCGAGTGAGTTGACACGTGAGAATTTGCTGGTACCTAATAGAATCTTAAATCCCGCGATTCCGTTTAGTGGTATCGACTAAATCGGTAGGTCGATAAAACGTAAAACAGCGGCGTTTTATTGAGTGACTTTGACATTGACTGACTTTGACTGTTGACTACTCACATAATATATTAATAAGTTACATGACATTGGCAAGATATCATCATCATCATCAGCCCATTTAAGTCCCCACTGCTGGGGCACGGGCCTCCCGCAATCACATGAGGGGCAATAACCATACTCACCACGCTTGGCAGACGGGTTGGCGAGGGTTTTGATATAAATGCAGAGTTTTCCTTCTCTGGGTGCTGATGATCATGCCAGCAGCTTTACCTTAGTCGCCTTTTACGACACCTCGGTAAGAGTGAGGGTGGCCTATTCTACTCTGCCGGGGACCACACGGCCATATATCATCATCGGGTAGAGCCATATTATAAAAAATATTTATAAGTACAAAATAAATGAGTATAAAAACCGTCGAACCAAATTCCCACACAAATCCTTGTACTTTATCAACATCCGAATAAATAAAATAGCAATAATTTTGAAGCACGTTTTCAATTACACATTCCTCGTATATACCGCCCTTGTGAGTTGTAAAATTTTTTCGCCCCAATCACATTTCTTTCATCCTTATTACATTTCTTCTACGCCGATTACATTTAAATGACTGCGGCTAACGTACACTTGGGGCCATTGGCAATGGTACAAAAGACTGATTCGAGTGGCGACATAGGTAGAAGGTCCATACAATAATTATAATAATAATCCTCCAACCGATTTCGACTAAGGCGGCCAATCTCAACGATCAGCCACTTACATCATCATCGACATCGTCAGCCCATTTAAGTCCCCACTGCTGGGGCACGGGTCTCCCTCAATCACATGAGGGGTAATTGCCATACTCACCACGCTTGGCAGACGGGTTAGCGAGGGTTTTGATATAAATGCAGAGTTTTCCTTCTCTGGGTGCTGATGATCATGCCAGCAGCTTTACCTTACCTTTTACGACACCTCGGTAGGAGTGAGGGTGGCCTATTCTACTCTGCTGGGGACCACACGGCTTACGCAGCCACTTACGCAGGATGTATAATAGTGCTCAAGTGTGTACGCCAACACAAGTGCACTCTCTATTCCGATGGGACACCAGTGTGACACGACCGGAGAGGGATCGGGCGCAGGACCAACGGCTTAACGTGCTTTCCAAAGCACGGAGTTACAATACCGCCAACTTCCAGACACCGGGCTGACACTAGGAATTTCTTAACAGAAAAAAACTTACTAATTTTTGGCCCGACCAGGGGATCGAACCCGGGACCCCAAACGCAGCTGTCGCTTTGTGCGACGCACTACCCGCTGCGCTAATGAGGTAGTCAACTACAATAGGTATCTCTCGAACCCATGATCCACCTTACTACCGTGGGAGAGCCACGCTTCGGCATGAATTAATACATAGATATAGATAATTTTGTAAAATAATATAATGTTTTATCATATCCGTCGTATTCGTACCTACCTACCTCTTGCCATACCCTAACAGTGTCAATGTATATGTATTAGTTATGATGATGATGTTTGTATAACTTTAATATTATAACGTGTATGGTGCAAAACTGAATATTTTGGTTTCGGCCACGAGCTCTTCAATTTCGACGATTTTCTTTAGCCTCCATGTCCCATCGTCGCGTTTGGTCGGCTCCAGGTTTTTATCGCAATTTCTTTCTTTCTTCTGTCTTGATGTCAGTGTCCAAGTTTCACGCCCGTACATCAAGATCTGTCTAACGATAGTTTTGTACACTTTCTAATGATAGTTTATCTTGGTTTTCTCAATAACTTGGACACTAACAATTTACAAAGTCAGCTAGACTACGCTGTCTCGACAACGTTGAAAGAATGAAGTCGGATCGAACTGTGAAGAGAGCGTACCTGGGTCGATCATCCGGGAAGCGCCCAGTAGGTCGCCCTAGATATCGCTAGATGGACCAGGACAAGCAAGATTTCGTTCACCTACAAGGGCTGGATGGATTGGCGACAGGTGACTGAGAACAGAACAGATTGGCGAATTTTCGTGTCGAAGATCAAGATCCAATTTAGGTTGCGGAGCTAGTCTAGTAATAGTAGTCATCATCATCATTATCATTTCAGCCAATAGACGTCCACTGCTGGACAGAAGCCTCCCACAATGATCTCCTCACAGATCGGTCCTGCGCCGCCCACATCCAATGGATTCCCGCGACCTTCACCAGATCGTCGGTCCACCGTGGCAGGCCTTCCTGTACGTGGCTCCTTTACGTCCCAACGGCCGTTTGTTCTCCTCGCTATGTGCCCTGCCCATTGCCACTTGAGGCATGCAATCGTTTGGGCTATGTCTGTAACCTTAGTTTTCCTACAGATCTCATCATTTCCTATACGATTACGCAAGGCGACTCCGAGCATAGCCCTTTCCATTGCTCTCTGGGTGACTTTGAGCCTCCTTTATCGGCACATTGTAAGCTACCATGTCTCGGTTCCGTATGTAGCAGTAGAAGTAAGACCGAATAAATAAATATAAGTAACATTGCTCTTAAGTAAATAACACACTTAAAAATTTCATCTCGTGTTCAGGCGGGACTCGAACCCACACCTTCCACAATCCGGGTGAATGTACTACCAATTATACCACTGAACGCGTTACTAAGTCGACGAAATTTGTAAGTGCTTGATTCGACATGAGCTGTCGATAGTCTCATCAATATTGTAGGTATATTTACAATATCCAGTGGAAATATTATTACAAATATTTGACCACCAGTTAAGATGAGACTGCTTAATCAATAGTTGATATTTTATAGCAATCTTATGCGATTTATTCTTAAGTAAATAACACACTTAAAAATTTCATCTCGTGTTCAGGCGGGACTCGAACCCACACCTTCCACAATCCGGGTGAATGTACTACCAATTATACCACTGAACGCGTTACTAAGTCGACGAAATTTGTAAGTGCTTGATTCGACATGAGCTGTCGATAGTCTCATCAATATTGTAGGTATATTTACAATATCCAGTGGAAATATTATTACAAATATTTGACCACCAGTTTGAACATTGCTCTTCCCTTGGGATTGAAGCTCCGGTACGTTCTCTCATTCGGTGAAACAGAGCGCGGTTTCACGCCGGTTTTCTTTGACGCCGTGATATCATTGTGGTCGAGTCGGACTGTTCATAAATGAAATTGAATTAATCAAACAATAAATGAAACTTTATCATGTAAAATTAGCGATTACATAACTTACAGCGGTTGAAATTTCTACCTAAATCATATTTTAGCCCAAAAATTTTGAACAGTTTCTTGGCACACTGTGCCAACAACATATCTCAACTTTGCTGGCTACTGGGGAAACGGTCGGGATCGGGAACATGAAACTTGGCAATAACTACACAGGCAATAGTTATTACGTAACTTGTGGCTTGAGAGAAATTTTTATGATGAATATTGAAAAATGAAAAATAAAGAAAAATAAATTTATTCATACAAAAATTCTTAGAATAATACTTCTTTTGAACGCGATTGGCAATAGTTATAACGTAACTTATGGTTTGAGAGTTATGTTAGGTTTTGGAAATGCTAATTATAGAGTAAGTATTTTTATAAAAAAAATATATAAACTTGGCAATATCTTCACGGGCAATAGTTACTACGTAACTTGTGGCTTGAGAGAACTTTTTATGTTAAGTATTAGATATGCCAAATATAAAGTACTTAAGTTAAGTATTTTGATTTAAAAACATACTTGAGCTTAGTCATATTACCCCATTTCGAGTACTAAGTATTTTTGTAAAACTTGGCATGTCTACACGGGCAATAAGTTTACTACGTAAACTGTGGTTTTGAGAGAACCGTTTTATGTGAGTGTTAGATATGCCAATTAATAGAGTAAGGTAAGGATTTTGATTAAAAACATAAACCTTGGCATATAATGTATCAATACTGTGATTAACACGATATTTATTATGGTGAAACCACATTGTGGTACTCACACATTTTGGTCGACGTTTCGCTACGTTACAGCACCGTGGGCACGGCGGCAGTCCCCGGTCGTGACCACGGCTGCTTTGCTGGCTGCCACATAGTTGTTTCACTTAATAAATATCGTGTTAATCCCCGTATGATACATTATAGTTTAATTCAATGCGAAAATTTAAATAAAACTAAAAACTAATACTTGGCAATACCTACATCACGGGAAACAATTATTACGTACTCTATTTGTGGACTCGAGAAACTTTTTAATCTCCTCACGTTTTTTTGGTGTAGGTGACACAAAGTAGATTGTCTATTATTGTGGTAGCTGATGTCCACTGGCGATGGTGAACACTTACCATCAAAATTCAAAAAAATTCAAAATTCAAAAGTACTTTATTTGCATAGGCTTATATACAGCTCTCATCATGTGACCTCTTGCTCGTTTGCCTAGTAGTAGTAGTAGTATCAGCCTATATACTGTCCCACTGCAGGGCAAAGGCCTCCATCATAGAAATCAAGTTATCGCTACTATGATGGGATTAGGCTTAATCACCACGCTTGCCAAATGCGGATTGGTGATCACAAACCCGAGCTATGTTCGAAAAATTCGCAACATACTTTTCGCTCGACCCGGGAATCGAACCCAGGACCCCGAGATCACAGCCCGGTACTTAAACCACTAGACCAACAGGGCGTTACCGTTCGTCTCCCTATCCCAAAATCAATTGAAAATAAGCTCAGAAGCACATCTAACGATACCGTATTTTTCAAAAGTAATCTTCAACCTCAAAATTTCGTAAATTGAAAAGTAAAACATTTGTGACTCCACTGGTATTGCGGGTGTCTTTTTAGTGACTTCAACAATTTTTTGCTATTTATTGATCCGTGCGCTCGTCTGCCACCTATCACATAAAATAGACTGTTACTGACCAGTGAACTGCCTCTTGTACCTACATCATAAATATATTAGGTACATTATTATTGTGGGTGTTAAATAAATCACTATGAGCCCAAATCTCGACAGTAGCGACGCGGTGGGTTAATACTATAAACATGTAAATAAGGGCAGGGTGTGTCTTATAGGAGAATGCAAATGGCCAAATACGGTCCTCCATATAAATGAGAATTTGTACAGCGTTAAGATATGTACATTGTGGCGCACGCACACACACATTATAAGAAACTATACTTAATAATTAACGAATGAAACTCTCCGTCGTCTACTATGAGTAGTTGTGTTTAGTATAGTTTCTTATAATGTGTGTGTGCGTGCGCCACAATGTACATCGTGTCAGCCGGTGTCATTTATTTATTTATTTATTTATTTATTTAAAATTGGTACACAAACAGATTACTGAACATTATACAGCCACAAATATTAACATTTCATTTTAACAAACGGCAATCCAAAATTAGCGTACACAACATGCTTAAAATTAGAGCTACACTTAAAAAAAAAACAAAAAAATCTAAATCTAAATTACATTTAAAATATTTAAGTAGGTAACTATTTATAAAGTAGGGTCGAGGGTTGTTCTTTTCTGAATAATTCTGTCATAGTTCATTCATAATGGACAACATGACAAAAACACATTTTTCGAAATGAAAAATACTATTTCTAGATTAGAAAGTAATTCCAGATTTTTTAAACAGATATTTATGGAGAAAAAAATAAAATGTCAAAATCCTCCTGTGACGACATCACTCGGCAATACAAATTAATAACGCTTTTGCTCGCGTTAATTAAGAAAAAGTAAAATCTCTGATTATACAATGCAAGATGAAATAATGACAGTGACAGTAAGTAACTTAAAGTGGCCCAATTTTTTTTTATTACACCGACATCACAATACGTTGAGCCTCAGGACTAGAGTGCGTCACTTCCGGCATATAAATAAACATATTTAATGATAACTAAAAAATACGGGTCATCTTTTTCTCTTTATTTATTCAAAAAGCGTATAAAAATGCGAATATGTTTTTGTCGTATTGTCCATTATTATGAATGAACTATGACACCGACTGCACTGAGTCTTTGGCTCATTAATACATTATTTCTATTTGTTACTAACCTACTGACTTACTGAATTTATTTACCTACTGAATTTTAACTTATTGGATAATACGACAAAGAATATATATTATACGCTTTTCGAATAAAGAAAGAAAAAAAAGTTGACCCATATTTTTTAGTTTTAATTAAATGTGTGTTTTGTATTGAAATAATATTTTTATTATATATTAATTAATATGCCGGAATTGACGAGGTCCTGAGGCTCAACGTATTGTGATGTTGGTGTTATATGTACCACAAAAAAAGTTTCGGCGACTAGTTATGTCATTGTTTGACGTTTGATTTTTTGGATTACCTTTTTTTTAAAATCAACTTGGGCAAAAGCTGTTATTAATTTCTCATGCCGAGTGATGACGCCACAGGAGGATTTTAAATATACATTTAAAAATTCTGAAATTATTTTTATTAAATTTCTATGAGTCTAATCTCATCATCATTTCAGCCAATAGACGTCCACTGCTGGACATAAGGCCTCCCCCAATGTTCTCCACACAGATCGGCTGTGCCTCCCGCATCCAATGGATTCCCGCGATCTTCACCAGATCATCGGTCCACGGCTGCGACTTCCTGTACTTGGTCTCCACTCGAGGACCCTTCCGCCCCAACGGCCGTCTGTTCTCCTCGCTATGTGCCCTGCCCATTGCCACTTGAGGGATGCAATCCTTTGGACTACGTCTATGACCTTAGTTCGTGCGGATCTCATCATTTCTGATACGATCACGCATGGAGACTCCGAGCATAACCCTCTCCATTGCTCTCTGTCATTGTGAGTCTAATCTAGAAATGGTATTATTAATTTAGGAAAATGATTTACTTTCGTATAGAGTAGATACAATGAAAATCTGTATGATTTGATAATAGTGAGCATGAAAGGAGTTCCTTCCATTCTTATACGTCAAATTGGAAAAAGTGCAATTAAGATTTAGTCTTCTAAAAACTAACTAAACAGGGAACCCAGTTTTCTTGGCCACGTTCACATTATAATAGCAATAAAACGAGGCATTTCTATTAAGGTTTTACGAGTGTTAAGCGTTTTCTCTGCTGAAACTTAATGAAGGCCAGTAATTGTTCATTAAAAAACGTCATTCCGTGTCGTTTTGTATTTAGCAAAATATCATGCATTTGGGCCAAGATCACCTCCACCAGTCATTTTATGAGCAGTAATAAAATCATACATAAATGACTGACCGGATGGCGCAATTGGTAGTGACCCTGTCTCTTACGCCAAAGGTCGTGGGTTCGATCCCCACCCTGGACAAACATTCGTGCGATGAACACTTGTGTTTGTTCTGTGTCTGGGTGTAATATATGGATTTAAGTATATATTTGTGTTCCTCTGTTGTCTGATATCTGTAACACAAGTGCTTAAGCTACTTAGTACGGAATCAGGTCAACGTATGAGATGTTGTGAGAATTATTTATGAGCAGTAATAAAATCATACAAATGAAACATCGAATTTCTGAGCAACCAACAGTGAAACAGCACTATGCTGTGTTTCGCTGCGTGAGTGAGGGTACCGGACGGCGGCAATTGCTTACCATCAGGTGATCTGAACAAAAAAAAACAGATTTATTTTACAAAATATTGTTTTATTTTTGGAATGATGGCCGTTTGACACCACGAAGATGGCATTTTTAACCCCCAACGCAAAAACGATGGGGTGTTATTGTGAGTTTGACGTGTGTGTCATAATATAACTTCCGACTTCCGAGGGGATAAACCAATTTCGATTATGTTTGTGTTTACTTGAAAGGTCTCATTTTTCATCTCCAAATCTTTTTTTTTATGAGGTAGGAGGCGGATAAGCAGACGGATCACCTGATGGGAAGCGATCACCGCCGCCCATGGACACCTGCAACACCAGATGATTCGCAAGTGCACTGCCGACCTTTTAAAAAGGAATAGGCACTTTTTTTACACTCCACATATTTTTGTATAGTTTTGTTTGGGTTTTGTATAATTTGCCTGCCCCCATATTGTGCATCTTTTCAATTATTTATTTATTTTTTAGCCGTGTGGTCCCCGGCAGAGTAGAATAGGCCACCCTCACTCTTACCGAGGTGTCGTAAAAGGCGACTAAGGTAAAGCTGCTGGCATGATCATCAGCACCCAGAGAAGGAAAACTCTGCATTAATATCAAAACCCTCGCCAACCCGTCTGCCAAGCGTGCCCCAGCAGTGGGGACTGAAATGGGCTGATGATGATGATGATTTCTTTCTTGCTATCTCAATCTCAATTTTATGCATGCGACTTTTGCATGTATGTACTGTTTGATAGAAATGGAACAGATGCGCAATAATGTTATGGTAGTCGCTGAAAACCAGCGTCGGGGTTGGTCTCTTGGATCAGCACCGACTATTGCTGAGCGGCCGCCTGTTTGGCACATACAGGGATAATGTTGTCCTACTTTTCGTTTATGATTTATGTCTAGGTTATGTTTCTAATTACATTTCCTTTTTTTTATTGTGCCAAATATAGTTTTCATTATTTCATTCAGCCAGAGAACATTATTATTATTTATGGTATAATTTTATTATGAAGAGTTATCTAAAACACGATGAAATCATACGCGATGGTAGCTCAGTAGATAAGAACGCGCCTTCCATGCGGGGACACACCTCTGGATTTTTCAAATCTATGTGCGTATTTCTACAATTAGCTCGGCCGTGAGGGAAAATCTGCACGTTTCGGATAGTTTCTGAAACTTGTAACCATGATACAGTTTGTCTAGTTACCCTGTTAAAGGGTTGCGAAGTTCAGACGGCAGTCGCTTCATTGTGATTACCAGACTCCCCAAAAGCTGAATCTTTTATTTATTAAGGAATCTAGCTGTTAAATAGTACTCTGTTCTAAAATTACTTAAATAATACATCAGCAATTTAAATTTTCCACAACAAATTAATACAGTCAATTTGGGTAACTTTGAATTACCTTGTAACTTTGAATAAAACTGGTTTAAAGATTTTTTACTGTACGTTTAATGTTGTGAGACAAAATACAAAAATAATGTAAAAAAGGATGATTATTTAAGGTACTTCTTAATTTAACTCAATCATGGTCTAAGCGTACCGTAGCTCCGAAACGATAGCTTTGGATGCAACCGGGAATTATATGCTAAAATGAGATGAGGAGTGATCTAAAATACGCTTTGGAAGCAACCGGCAATTGTATGATTAAATGAGATACGGACTGATCTAAAACATGTTTTGAATGCAACCGGGAATTATATCCTAAAATGAGATAAGGAGTAATCTAAAAACATGCTTTGGATGCAATCGGGAATTATATGCTTAAATGAGATGAGGAGTGATCTAAAATACGCTTTAGATGCAACCGGCAATTATATGATTAAATGAGATGGGGAGCGATCTAAAACACGCTTTGGATGCAACCGGGAATTATATGCTAAAATGAGATAAGGAGTAATCTAAAAACATGCTTTGGATGCAACCGGGAATTGTATGCTAAAATGAGATGGGGAGCGATCTAAAACACGCTTTGGATGCAACCGGGAATTATATGCTAAAATGAGATGGGGAGCGATCTAAAACACGCTTTGGATGCAACCGGGAATTGTATGCTAAAATGAGATGGGGAGCGATCTAAAACACGTTTGGATGCAAGCGGAAATTATGTGCTAAAATGAGATGGGGAGCGATCTAAAACACGCTTTGGATGCAAGCTGGAATTATATGCTAAAATGAGATGGGGAGCGATCTAAAACACGCTTTGAATGCAACCGGGAATTTTATATTATGCTAAGATGAGATGAAAAGTGATCTAAAACATGGTGACGTATATTTACGCATGAGCGGGCCTGTCACGCTCGTGTATTCACATCACGCGGCCGCCCATGCGTGAACATGCTGTGATCCCGCAGCGAGGTGAAAAACGGGTCAAAGTGCGATGGGATCACGTAGCCAACATTTGGTGCATGCCGCTAGAGGCATCAATATGGGTATTATAAACGTGGGGTTTAAAAAATCCATTTGCAACTATAACTAAGGGTAAGTAGAGATATCGGTTGATACAATGGAATCGGATGATTGTAATTGAATACTTAATTGGGTACACGAGCAGACGGATCACCTGATGGTAAGCGGTTGCCGCTGCCCATGGACACCCGCGACACCAGTTGAGTCACAAGTGCGCTGCCAAACTTTAAATCCCCAAGGATTGGGCCGCCGGTACCCTCACTTACGCAGCTTCACGCCGGTTTTCTGTGAGGCTGTGGTATGACTCCACTTGAGCCGGCCTAATTATGCTATTTATATCGTTAAAATACCGGCAATTCGTATCAAACGGTTTATATGTACATTTATGTACATTAAGAGACTGAGAGCAATGGTGGCTTAGTGGTTCAGAACCCGCCATCCATACGGGGGGTCCGAGTTCGAATCCGAGCAAGCACCTCTGGATTTTTCAATTATACCTGGGTATTTCGGTTTATTCCCGCTGTCCACCCCCTCTTTTAACCAAGAACAGCGGGAATTTTTTTAACAATTGTTTCACTGTCCACCCGGGGTGGACAAGCAAAGGGTGGACAGCGGGAATAAACCGGTATTTCTACCTGCGGAAAGGGAAAACATTGTGAGGAAGCCTGCACGTATAGTTTCTGAAACGTGTAACCATAATTCAGTTGTCCTGGTTCCCCTGTTGCGAAGATCAGACGGCAGTCGCTTCATTGTAATTACCAGACTCCCCAAATCAAGAATCATGGTTCAAGCGTGCCCCGGGCTCCAGAGCGTCAGCTTTGGACGCAGCTGTGATTTACAGGCTAATATCAGGGTTCAAATGTACCTACATTTCTATTGCTTAAGGCTAAAGAATGGAATTTTCCAAAAGTAGAGTGAAAAGGCTGTTACTAGAACATGATTCACCCTTTTTAATGTCCATTTAACGAAATCATTATGGAGACTTAATTAATCTATGTAAAAAGGTAAATCCTACAGACAACAGTCAGCCTAAATGCAACGCTTATAGCTAATCTGAAAACGCGAAACGCTTGCGCGCTATAATCGACACCTAGCGACATCTATTGTCCCGGAACGAAGTAAGGGCGGGCCACTAGTATATATTCAATATACAGACGTATAAGTAAGTTCTTCCATAACTAGCTATTTCAAAGTAACTGAAGACCAAAAATTGTATGAAAATTAAGTGTCTGGTTTTAAGAACATTTTCCAAAGTAATAAAACCAGAATCATCATCGTCAGCCCATTTAAGTCCCCACTGCTGGGGCACCGGCCTCCCTCAATCACATGAGGGGTAATTGCCATACTCACCACGCTTGGCAGACGGGCTGGCGAGGGTTTTGATATAAACGCAGAGTTTTCCTTCTCCGGGTGCTGATGATCATGCCAGCAGCTTTATCTTAGTCGCCTTTTACGACACCTCGGTGAGAGTGAGAGTGGCCTATTCTACTCTGCCGGGGACCACACGGCTGAAACCAGAATAGCATGATAGATTTAATCTTGTGTTTTTCAACCTTTTGATATCTTACGATGCGGCGTCAAGTGGAATTTCTCTTGTTGGATTGGGACGTGCATATCTATGAGGTATAAGTAACTATTTATGCACTACAGGGGTGGTAGCTGTACCTAACGCTTTTTGTAAGTTGGTACCGGGTAATTTGTAGGTTCGCACGCGTAATATAGGTAAGAAAAATTATCAGTTATTTTACCGATACAATCGCATTTCTCCTTATCTGAAATTGCAAGGTTCTATGGGAATCCATGTAATTTTGCATTACAAATGAACGGGTTTGTACTGGGTGGTGGCAGTCTGCCAGGTCGCCGGCCGGACCGTTAACAATCAGGTACGTCAGCATTTGGCAAAAACAATTGTTTGCTGAGTGATAAAGTCGGTTTATGTTCTTTTGGGTTCCAATTTTACGCATAATAATACCGGACGACGACAAGGGGTTTCAACCTTACTCTATGGGTACTATTACCTTACTCTATGGGTTTCATGCATACGCTGTTGGCTTACCTACCCCTTATCCGCACGAAGCGATTCGCTTCCACATTCATAATGCGGACAGCGAAGGAACTCCTTGCCAAGGCTTGTTTTTTCGGACCATTGCAATCTGGACATATTTAAAGCATGAGTAAACAGGCGTCTTCTAGGAAAATGCGTCACATCCTAGACTTCATTGTCACTTTCCAGCAGGCGAGATTGTGGTTAAGCGTGGGCCTATAGTTCATAAAAAATAGTTGGACCGACGATCTGGTGAAGGTCGCGGGAATTCATTGGATGCAGGCGGCATAGGACCGATCTATGTGGATGAGGGCCATGTCCAGCAGTGGGCGTCTATTGGCTTACTACTACGGCTCTTTAAATACTACGAATGATCAATTTTTTGAGACGTATATAACAATAAGTTTTACACGTGTCATGTAACAATGTAACAATAATCTATTTAATTGCTACTTTTAGCAATCATGAAGCTAATGTAGAGCCTTAAGGTGACGGGTAGGGCACACTAGCGACGCCTTTTAATTTTTAGCTACTATACTGGATCTATTTTAAACACTTTTGGGGTTACAATCTCTCGGAAATCACTTCTGCTATTTATTAAATAACCATGCAAAAATGTTAGGTCCAACGCGTACGCGAAAAATTGATTCACGCTAATAGCGGCCACTTTTAGCGTGAACGGACCCAACATTTGTGCATGGTTATTTAATAAATAGTATAAGTGTTTGCCGGGAGGTTGTAACTCCGAAATAGTTTAAAATAGATCCGGTTTAGTAGTACCTTAAGGGTTTGTGCACCTTCCCAAATTGTTTTCGCAAAATTTTCTGAAATCGCTAGCCTAAGAAATGTTGGACCAATTTCAGCCGACTCGGGTGTTCTCTTTAATGAGCATGAGCACATTCAAACAAATGGGTGGCCCATTTGCAATGTTGGTAATACAATTAACAATAGCAGTAATGGCAACCTATTAAAGTAAAACTTAATGTTACAAGTTTTGGTGATGAGGACATGTTAGGGCACTCACTCGGACCCTCACAGGGCACTGCAAATTAAACAAGCACCTGCAAACATGGACCTTTCAGATACCAAAATCTGCAGGTTCTGTCTGGAAATGATATCCACGTCCTCGGCGAGTGCATAGCGCTGCACCGCTGCAGAAGCCGGCACCTAAGAGCACACATGATCTCAGCAGACGAGATCAAAAGCTCCCCCATCAGCTCCATTCTCGGGTTTATCCTGGAACTGGAGCTACATGAGGTGCTGTAATAGGTTATGGGGCTGCCACAATAGATCATCTACTGGTCGCAGTGGCTATGAGACGCAGGTCTAACCCCATTTCTAACAAATAATAATAATAATACAAGTTTTGGTTGCTTTTTCATTAGCGGGTAGATAGTAATAGGATGATAGGTAACAGAAGTTACAAGTTTAACCGTGAAAGAGTAACGGTTCGGCATTAATGGAACGGCTAGACCGGAGAGACACCACGACCTCACAGAAAACCCGTGTGCAGCAGCATCTGCTCTGTTTCGCCGAGTAATTGAGGGTACCGGAGGCCAAATCCGTATATGTTTCAAATTTTTCGAACATAGCTCGGGTTTGTGATCACCAATCCGCATTTGGCAAGCGTGGTGATTAAGCCTAATCCCATCATAGTAACGATGACTTGTTTTCTATGATGGAGGCCTTTGCCCTACAGTGGGACATTTTATATGCTGATACTTTACTTAAATGATAAACCTCATGTTTATTGAATTATAGATCAAGTGACACTTTAACTTGTAACTTTAAGCTATGCTATGAAGCGTGAAAAAGCATCTCGCGGGGCAGTATGCCGGTGCCAACGGGGGTGATGGTGATGCCTGGACATCGCTTCCGTTGTAATTGCAACTTGGGCTCTTCTCTTGCTTACCAAGAGAAGAGCCTAAGTTGCAATTATCAAGGCTGAGGAGAGCCAATATACTGAGCCTCTATATAAAAAAAAATCTGCGAAAAAAAACCGCCTTCAATAACCATGAACTGAAAAGTGTAAAATAATATTTTAATCACTTTATACACTTCAAATAGGTAACATTTTATAACAGTACACTCGAGAATAGGTTTTCCCGTAGTCGGCGCCCAATTGCTATCTTGTAATTTAATACAACATTCAAATATTCGACAGGGATTAGGCGCCGACTTCGGTAAAACCTCTTCTCGAGTGTACTGTTATAAACCTACCTACCTACCTGTTACCTATTTAATGTATACAAACTGATTAAAATATTATTTTACAGTTTACAGTTCGTGGTTATTGAAGGCGGTTTTTTTTTCGCTGAAATTTTTTTTAAGCTTTTTAGTGTCTCGTTCTTTGGCAAAAAAATGAGACACTAAAAAGACCTTTTTAAAATTTGAGGGTTCTCATTTTTAGGACCTCCCCCCCTCCCTTCCCCCTTCCCTCGCCAAATAACTAACAAAGTAATTTTGAGTACAATATTGAAAGAGTTATTCTTTAACTCTTTACCGTTGAGGAGTTGACCTTCCATCATCAGCAGAGCCACAAAACTAATACAGTCAGGCGTAAATTCAGGTGCAGTTTTGAAAAAAGATACAAAAACATTACGTGTCCCTATAAAATTTTAAAGTTCCCCTCAATTTTCCAGGATCCCATCATCAGATCTTGATATCCTGATCATGGTAAAAATCCGGGACTATCTACTTTCCAACTAAAAAAGAATCATCTAAATCGGTTCATAAATGGCAAAGTAATATGACAAACATATATATGTCGAATTAAGAACCTCTTTTTTTGAAGTTGGTTAAAAAAGCTATATTTTACGGAGTATAATATTGTATACCTATTCTATAGTTCGTATCGCATTTCATTCGGCTGTTGGCGAACCAGCGCGGCCTCCGGAGTGAGCTCGGCTAATGAGCGCATTCACTCCATCGCGTGCTCATTAAATGCTACCAACATATTCGCTGTGAATGCGTATTTTAGTATTATACTGCCCATTTATAATAAACCTGCGCTGTGTTACGGGGAGAGAGGTAGTTTAAAGGTTGGCAGCGGATATCGCTCACTATCAGGTGATCTGTCTGAGCAGTCTGCCACCTATAACATAAAAATGAGAAATAAACTTTAATAGAAATATCTTTTGGGGCGGAAAGGTCCTCGAGTGGAGGTCCACGTACAGGAAGTCGCAGCCGTGGCAGGCCCCCCACAAGGTGGACCGACGATCTGGTGAAGATCGCGGGAATCTATTGGATGCGGGCGGCACAGGACCGATCCTGTGTGGAGAACATTGGGGGAGGCCTATGTCCAGCAGTGGACGTCTATTGGCTGAAATTATGAGAAATATCTTTTTAGGTAGTCTAATTTTAGGTGGAATTCCCATACCAATATTTGTATGATTTTTTTTCGGGTATAGCAATTTTTGCAATTTATTCTTAAGGCGACGGGCAGGGCACACTAGTGACGCCAATTGATTTTAATTGTTAGCTGCCAAAACAAATATATTTTAAATAATTACGGGGCTTCAGTCTCTCGGCAATCACTTATACTATTTATTTAATAACCACGCCCAAATGTTGGGTCTGTTTTTGCACTAAAAAAATGATTCTCACCAAAAGTGCCCGCTTTTGGCGGTAGTTCAAAATTCGAGTGCAAAACCAGATCAAATAGCTAACTATAACTATTAAATAAATAGGTGTTTACCAAGAGACTAAAGTCGCCAAGTTGTTTAAAATAGATCTGGTTTAGTAGCTAACAATTAAAATCTATTGCCGTCGCTAGTGGGGGTACCCTTCACCAATTAAGCAAATAATGCACTTAAAATGTTGCGACAGTCTCCCAATATTTGTAATCATCATAATGAACAAATTCTTATTATGACAGACAATAATCAAAATGTTCTTCCACAGACGATGACCAACCCGTGAACCCTGGGAATGAAGTGAACCACCTGGCCACTTTGCCTGAAGAAGAGGCCGTGGTGGCCATGATGGGCCTACCCAGGTCGGGGGAGATCACCAGGGCACAGCTGAGAGTCAAAGAAAGCAAAGAGTTTAAGGTTTGTGACTTATTCTTTTTAAAATGAATTTTCTGTTCTGCTAGCAAAAGAGACCGTGTAGCCGAATATGGAAGATTGCCAAAGGATATTGTTGTGCAGTATGTACGGAAGCTAAAATATCTAAATCTGTCCAACTTACTGCCAAACACATTTGTTTCAATATCAGATAAGTCCAGTAGCCATACTTGTGGAAGACGTGTGCCTTAGAAATGACTAAGAAAAGTCAAATCAAGCTAAAAGACAGATGTTCAGAAAGCGTGTTTGAATGTGATTATTACTCGTACATATACTTATCTAATTGTAGATACTTTATGATTTCGGATAACATTTGTATGAAGGGATGGAGGGAAGCTTCCTGCAGCATCAATCAAATGTCCGACCCACCTGCACAAACTAAGGCCCGATTCGACTAATCTTTATCGGTAGATAAATTAATGGTATAACGTCTGATTTGTAATCTATATTGAATAAATATATATTTATTAGTGATGCGCCGAATAGTGGTTTTACCGAATAATATTCGGTTTAACTTTTACCGAGCCGAATGTTCGGCCGAATTATTCGATTATTAGTATATTCATGATTTCATTAACTTTTCCGCACTAACAGGTTCTAACAATGTACGCTACATCACAACACTTAAAAAATTTTGCACAGTTAGGTCATAATGTTATGATAATGTGGTTATCATAACAGAAATGCTAACAGAATTTAATTGCAATCCCTTTTATTACAAAAAGTGGGTTAAATGTAGGTAAATTTTGATTAAAGGTTTTAATGTAAGGTTTTAAAGGTTTTAATGGTTTCAATAAAATGTTCAACATATCGTCTAACTAATAGACAGCTTAAGAAATAAATATACTAATCAAAGTAGTCAAAATAAAAGTTGATTTGAAGTCTATTTGCTGCATTTTATTACCTTTATTCAACACGTTTGTTTCTTTAAGTTCTACACATAAAACATAAATCATACAGAATAACTTTTGTATTTTAGATCTACCTACTCGAAGTCATGTAGCAAAGAAAATAATAATATGTACTCAAACCGAATTATTCCCCCCCGACCACATTGGCAACTAAGATTCACAACCAGTTGCCGATGAAGAACTGACATTCTTGCTAGTCAACCATTTGGCTTGCCATTTGGCCATAATATCGAATAATTATGCCGAATACGAATAGTGGAAATTATGTCGAATATGCTGAATACCGAATACGAACCGAATATTCGGCTCATCTCTAATTACTATCGGAATAAGATTGGTCGAATCGATACTAAGATGAAGATTGTCCTTCTCATCTGTATAACTGGCGGCATCTTAAGTCTATGGTTTATCTACCACCAAATAAAAATGGAAAAAATACAAATAATAAAGTACAGCTTTATTTGAATTTTGAATTCTTAGCACACCTAACTACAAAAGGTTCAATTACTTCCCTCATAGCGTCCTGATGTAAGTAACAAAATAACACCTGTTTTTTTTTGCAGAATACAGTGGACAAATTAGTACAAAGAGCAAATGCTTCAATAATAATAGGAACTTCATCATGGAAGGAACAATTCACAGAAGCATTGACTGCAAGCTCAGGTACAAATAAAAAAGACACATTATAATATTCACACATTTTTACATTACCGTTAGGTGCAGTATCTGTTCAGAAATCTTAACTGATTAAGACCTGATTAATGTACATACTACATGAAAGCAATGAATACTATGACTATGACTGATACTGCAGAACCTGCTGCAAGACAAGCTGCTAGGATAACCATTTAGTTCAATTTTTTTCATGTGACAGGTGGCAGACGAGCAGACGGATCACCGGCTGGTAAGCGCTTGCTGCCACCCATGGTACCTCCACCGAGGAAACCTGCGCGTCTTGGATAGATTCTCAAAATTGTGGATGCATACAATATTTGAGATATTTAATCTGTTCCTGTAACCTTAATCCAGGTTCGCCTGTCTCAGGGTTGCGTCAAGCGAATCGCTTCATTGTAATTACCAGAATTTCCAAATCCTGGATCATGGTCCTGTTGGCCACGGGCTTAGAAACGACAACTTTGGACGCAACTCAGAATCACACGCTATCTTGTACACCATGGCCGTGTCAAAAATAAAAATAAATAAAAATCGTTTATTAGCAAAAGGTTTTTGCAACGTAGGAGTTACTGGTAGCCCTCAAACTAGGCATTTCTGTCTCTTAGCGACTAAGTTTGATTTACACAAAATACATGTTAGTGATTCCGTTCAATCATCATCATCATCATCATTGTTAGCCAATTTAAGTCCCCACTGCTGGGGCACGGGCCTCCCTCAATCACATGAGGGGTAATTGCCATACTCACTACGCGTGGCGGACGGGTTGGCGAGGGTTTTGATATAAATGAAGAGTTCTCCTTCTCTGGGTACTGATGATCATGCCAGCAGCTTTACCTTAGTCGCCTTTTACGACACCTCGGTAAGAGTGAGGGTGGCCTATTCTACTCTGCCGGGGACCACACGGCATTTCCGTTTAATAAAATAAATAAATAAATATTTCACAACATCACAGACATTGATCTGACTCCGAGATAGGTAGCTCAAGCACCTGTGTTACGGATATCAGAATCAACAGCGGAATTACAAATAGATACATATAATACTTTTCTTTTGTAAATACATACTTATAATAACGTAGAAAACACCCAGACCAATAAAAACATACATGTTCATGCACACAAATGTTTGTACTGTGCGGTGGATCGAACCCGCATTCCTTGGACCAAAGACAGCGTTCACTACCACTGTTCCAATCGAGTCGTCAAATAAATACCTTCTGATGTTAGAGACCATGTATACCTACATTAAACAATTTATTTCTTCGCAGGATCAGACGACCCTGACGAGCCACCTTCATGGTCTGACTACGTGCTACACGTGGTCACTCTGTTTTGGAAGATCATCTTTGCGTTTGTGCCTCCTACGGGTAAGTTAAAAAACTATACGTTTAATTTCTGGAGTTATTAGTTTCATATTCATTATCATCATATGGCACTGCTACCAAGTTATCTGGGGTCGGCGCTGTATGTATTACTTTTTCCATATGTCCCGGTCATTCCTCCTGTCCTGTCATTGCCATCGATTCATCTACTTCTTTTTCAAGTCATATCATTAGACTGATCTATCCACCTATTTTCCTCCAGCCACTGACATAATATAAACTCTTTTATTTTTAGGTTACGTGCCCTTCATAATACGTTTGTAATTAATTATATTATTTTTATTGAGATTTTTTCTTAGATTTTTTTTCTTCTTACTAGATATTGGCGGAGGCTACGTCTGCTTCGTGGTGTCCATAATCTGCATAGGCCTGGTGACAGCCGTCATCGGCGACGTAGCTTCGCACTTCGGCTGTACTCTCGGTATCAAAGACTCCGTCACCGCCATTGTGTTCGTTGCTCTTGGGACTAGCATACCAGGTGAGGGAATTTGTCATGACGTCAACTTCATTTTCTTCATCATTTGTGACCTCTATCATCGGGATGTGGTCTTGTAATTTGGCTGTACCCTTGACATCAAGGAATCCGTCACAGCCATCACGTTTATTGCTCTTGGAACTAGCATACCAAGGTGAGGAAATCTGTCGTAGCGTAGTTGTGTGTTCTTCATTATTTGTTAGTTTTAGCATGGACTAATTAGTCCATGGTTTTAACAAACGCTATCATTGGTTACGACGCCTCGAACATAAAGAGCTCCTGCGGCATCAGTGTGATTTTTGACTAACATACCTACTAAGTGAGGATCCTGAGCACTAATTCATTTATTTTTATAGATCTAGTTAACGTTTGCTGTCTCATACTCAAAAGACTTGTTCCTCTATTTTAGAGTTTATGATAAACCATCTGAGATCATCCCCACAATCTACAGTTTCATACTCCATTGTACCTATATAGGTTTATTCGTCCTCAAGGATTTGCTGAAATATTATTGAGATCCCAGTGTGGAGAAAGAGGAGATTTCTGATCACCTTTGCCATACACTTGTCTTACATCGATAACATGTTTTTTTTTACCAACAGATACCTTTGCCAGCAAAGTTGCAGCTATCCAGGACAAGTATGCCGACGCTTCTGTCGGCAACGTGACCGGCTCTAACGCCGTCAATGTGTTCCTCGGGATCGGTGTCGCGTGGACGGTAGCCGCTTTGGTGCACTGGAGCAGGGGTGAGACGTTCCATGTGGACCCGGGGAAGTAAGTTGAAAAATCTACTATTTCATCATCATCATTAGCTAAGGAGGTCGAAGTGGGAGAGCCACGCTTCGGCATGAATGGGCCGGCTCGACTGGAGTGATACCACGGCCTAATAGAAAACCGGCGTAAAGCAGCACTGTGCTGTATTTCGCTGCGTGAGTGAGGATACCAGAGACCCAATCCAGGGGAAAGGGGAGTTTAAAGATTGGCGCGACTCCACTGGTGTCGCGGAGGTCCATGAGCAGCGGCAATCGCTTACCATCAGGTGATCCGTCTGCTAGTCTGCCACCTATTACATAAAAAAAGTTTAGTTATGAACGAGTAATATACAGGGTGTATCTGTGAACAATTTACATCCCTTTAACCACGTGTTCTATCAACCATTCTGAACAACATTTGTTCTATGACTTTTGGAAATTCGCAAAAAAAAAATCAACTGCTCATACAAAGTCGGTCACGTGACTTGGTCATTTTGTATGGGGAGTCGAAAAAATTTTCAATTAATTTCGAAAAGTCGTAGAACAAAATATGTTGTCCTGAATGGTTGGTAGAACACGTGGTTAAAGGGATGTAAAGTCCACAGATACACCTTGTATTATTTGACTGACCCTATGTATTTTGATTTTAAATTTCTAAACTATCTACTTTAGAAACAAATTAAGTAAGTTATCAACTTCTCACATATATCAGTGGATGACACCATAAAATATTTTACAAGAATTAAAAAGTGACATTGTATTGTCGTATATTATCATTTACTTTGGAGTAATACAGAGTGTCTATCTATTTATTCCTTCAGAGAAATGTCCTATAAGGTATTATTAACTATCCAATCTCTCACAACCAATTTCTTCCACAGCCTAGCGTTCAGCGTCACTATGTTCTGCAGCGAAGCTATCCTCGTGGTCCTCGTGCTGGTCCTCAGGAGACGCAAGTCCATCGGCGGCGAGCTCGGGGGACCGCGCACCGCCAAGATTATTACTTCCATCTTCTTCTTCTCTCTTTGGTTCTTCTACCTTACCGTGTCCAGCTTAGAAGCTTATGATGTCATTGAAGGGTTCTAATTCTGTTGATGCTCAAGTTTTTTGTGAGATTATGATCGCGTAAGTACTGTTATTCCTGATTATGTTCTTATCTTATTTAAGGGTTATTTAAATAGAGCATGTCAATATATGGAATCTTTTCTACCTCCCCTATCCTTTGCACTTCTTCTCACGAAACGTTTTTCTCATCAGTGTCACTATTTCTTTCGGATTGAAGTATTCTTGTTTCTATTTAAGTAGGTTATATATTTTTCATTAGTATTAAAAAGCTTGGTCCTCCCTTATATCAAATGTTACCACATAAATTATACTTTGTTTACCTATTGTCTCGTATTCTTTGTATGACTCTTAAAACATATTACTTCATTTTAATAAGTGCTCGGTTTTAACACAACTTCGTAGGTACAAAATATTTATTTTCATAATGTACGAGTATACTGTTTCTCTAACTCCCTTATCGAGGGCATTTAACTGATGATAACAAACATTTTTCCTCAATAACATACGGTCTAATCGGAAAACAAAAATTGCCTCCCCCATACATTTGCACCAATCAGCTAATTACTTTTGTATCGGAAGGTGTTTTTTTTTCTGATATAAGACCCTATGTTCCTTGGGGGAAAATGTTTATTTTCATCAGTATAATGCTTTCTATAAGGGAGTATATTTTTACCGTGAAACATTATCTCATAATTAGACAATATCTACTTACGTGATTATAATCGCCATGTCGACGAGATCGTTCGCAACGAGCTTGTTATCGTCAAAGTTTCCAATTATTTTTACTACTAAATTTGTCAGAATGTTTACAAAATATTTTGTAAGAAAGCTTAGCTTGAAAAGTGGTTAAACTGGTTATCTATGCAATTATTATAACATTTAGGTTAATTATTTGATCAACAAAATATTCATATTGTGCACTTGTTACTAAAGTGTTGTATTTAAAAATAAAATATGCCTTGACAATAACACAATTCTGTGCGTCCTGTGAAAAGTGGTACAAGTCGACTTATATCGAATTTGATTTTCTTCTTGCTACTGCATCACAAAAAATCCTCTATTATTCTGTCTGATCAGACCGAAAAATTGAGGATTTTTTTGCATGTCAAATCAAATTCGATATACCTAAGTCCACTTTTCACAGGACGCACAGCATTTTTCATATTTGTGCTGTACTTCATTTCAAGTCTTTCTGTTATATCTTACATAATAACCTATTATACATATATTATATTAAAAAATCAACATGTTATTCTTTAATTGCAACACTTCAGCATTCAAAGTGGGCAATATAATTTTAAAAAATATCATAGATGTTGTTACAATGATTTCAAAAATCTGAATGTGAACGTTATTTAAAATTTGATAATTTACGGCCGATAATATAATTAAAAATATGCATCCTCAACGATTTATCAATAAAATTCAAGTCTAATGAATTGTTAATAGTGAACTTCTTATTAAACTCCTTACATCTAAAATTATTGAAAATGTAAAATTGTCTATACAAAAATGAGCACAAAGTGGTGAGGATTGTCTGGAGATAAACAAATAGCGAAACATAACTGCAATGAATGTTTTGGAAATTTCATAACAATATGTGTAAGTTCTCAAGTGCAATAAATTATAACGATTAGCATATCTTGTTGCAAATAAACGTGGAAACTCGTGAAATTATAAGAAGAAGGATTAATACCCTTACGTTGTAAGAACTTCTACGTTAGTAGGCTGTATTAAAACCCTGGTTGAGCTCTATTAAACATAAGCATAACATTCAGCAAATAGTTAATTATAATGTCCACATTGGAAATTAAAGCCACGATTAATGTTATATTCTAAAGGGTCATGCACAAAATTGTTTCTGCCATCTTTTTTGCCTCAGATTTCAAAATATGCAAATGATTGGAAGTGGATACTATTATGATCTCTTAATTTTTTTAATGCCCCCAAATTATTATGGTGACGCCAACCATAAGTGTTTTCGTGTAATAATTTAGAACCCCGTCGATTTGGCATTAAAATTGTTATTACTCTTTTGATGGGATTAAATATGGCGTATATTCCCAATAATATTGGCAATATATGCATACAATCTTGTGAATGGCCTTTTCTAATAATTTTGTCTACTTGATCGTAATGTATTTTTCATAAACTGCCTCTCCTTTGTGCTCTAGACTTTGTGATCTAACTTCTCATGAATTAAAAAAATTAAAAGTCGATATGGTGTGCTCAAATGTACAGATTTAGAAATTCTTCAATTCCCTTCTTCCTCTAGCTCTTTCTCTATATATAATCTATAACTGATAATAATTGTTAAATGTAGCCTTGAAGGCTGTGGTAAAAACCTAAAGGTAGGCTAAGTGAGCGTCTAGAGATATGGGTTCCGTAGAACGTTCTAGATTCGGTACAAATCGCTATTAGAACTCGTATGTTTAATAAGGATAATTAATATGAAAGTATTAAAAAATATGTAATAACGAATCAAGGATTTGTTTTTAAGGTGACAGGGTAGGGCACACTAGCGACGCCAATCCAATTTAAACAATTTCGGGGTAACAACCACTCGGCAAAAACTTATACTATTTATTAATAACCATGCAAAAATATTGGGTCCAACGCGTACGCGAAAAATTGATTCACGCCATAAGCGGCCACTTTTGGCGTGAACCAATTTTTCACGTACAAAAACAGACCCAACATTTGTGCATTGTTATTTAGTAAATAATATAAGTGTTTGCCGAGAGGTTGTAATCCCGAAATTGTTTCAAATAGATATGGTTTAGTAGCTAAAAATTAAAATCGATTGGCGTCGCTAGTGTGCCCTACCCGTCACCTTAAGTACTTCGTGTTGTCAAGGGTGCTTGCACCGTCATTTGATTTTTAATTAATTGTTTGAAATTTAAGATATTAAAAGTGAATCTGAGTCTATTGTTTCAAGTTATTTCAGACTGCATATAAAAAAAGCAATCGAAAAAGTATGATCCCAAAAGCAGGCAGTTAAATAGACAATTTACATGTAGATATGGAAACCCATTTAACAAACAAATTCGCTTTAGCTTTCTTGTTTTCAAAATATCCTTTTTGCATTTCAATCGAAATTGCGATGACACGAGTAAAACATAGAGTTGAAAATGCAATATCAATCACCAGGTTACTGGAATGACTTGTAAATTACAATTCGTGTAAAACGTACAAAGTCGTCCGTATGGCGCGATGTGTACTTAGATAAAAAATATTGAAAATATTTTGAACACACGTCCTAAAGCCTCGATATAGTAACCGGTTTCATTGGGATATCTTTCCTGTTGCAGTTTGGAAATATTGGTTTTTGACTTTTTGTCTGGCGTGAAAGGACCAAAACGAATTTATTGAAATTTGAAGTAAGTTAAACAATTGAAACCGTTAAAAGACATAGTGTTTGAAAATTGAATATTCTTCAATTAATTGAATAGATAAATATGCATTTTTTGATATATTCTGGTCCACTAAAATCACTTTTAACGTAAGTATACGCTTGTGTTCAATGTTTTCTACTGACTTCAAACCATCACGAAAGGACACAGACATTTTCCCTCAGGGAAACGAAACATTTTATCAGTAAGACAAACATTTTTTTTGGTTACACAATTATTTCAAAATTTGTGGGTATTATTACATCACAGATTTTGAGATAGGTACGTGCTTTCCTCACGATTTCCCTCATCGCCGACCCAGTAGTATAAATACACGACCCGTCTTGATCATGCTAGCAGGAGTTAAGGCAGTGTTTCTTATTTTAATAAAGTCATCATCATCATTTCCGCCAATAGACGCCTACTGCTGGACATAGGCCTCCCTCAATGATCTCCACACAGATCGGACCACCAGATCGTCGTCAGTTAATAAAGTAATTGAAGCTAAATCCGATTCAAGCTGATTTAACGTGCAATCCGACAACTCAGTTTAACTACGTTGAGAAAATTATGAAAATTCTCGCTCAAAACTAGGTGTGAAAACGGGCGTCGCCGGCAACACTGGCGAAGCGTTTAATTAAACCGGAGGTGAGGTGAGACTGTCCATAATTAAGAGAGGCTCATTAGACCGCGGAGTGAGGCCGTCACGACACTTCATAATATTTTCGAACACTCCGCTAAGTGGGGTTTTGTGAGATACGAAGTGTTTTTCGGGAACAAAAATTAATTGAAGAGCGATGATACCTCAATGGATATGAATATGGTACGTTCCTTATACACTGAGATTCTGAAGCTTTAGCCTGAACTGTGCTATTTGTTAAGCTGACGGTCTTAGCTTCAATAATGCACGTCTGGATTTTACAAATCTATGTACTTACGAGCATTTCTGACATTAGCTCGACAGTAGGGGAAAATAGAGCAATGGAAAGGGCTACGCTCGGAGTCTCCTTGCGTGATCCGCAGGAGAACTAAGATCACAGACATAGCCCAAAAGATTGCATGCCTCAAGTGGCAATGGGCAGGGCACATAGCGAGGAGAACAGACGGTTGGGGTGGAAAGGTCTTCGAGTGGAGGCCACGTACAGGAAGTTGCAGCCGTGGCAGGCCCCCCACAAGGTGGACCGACGATCTGGTGCAGGTAGCGGGAATCCATTGTATGCGGGCGGCACAGGTCCGATCTGTGAGGAGAACATCGGGAGAGGCCTTTGTCCAGCAGTGGACGTCTATTGGCTGAAATGATGATGATGAGGGGAAAACGTCGTGAAGAAACCTGCACGTGTCTGATAGTTTCTCAAAATGGTTTTTGACTTATTCCTTATCCGCACTTTGCGATTCGCTACTAGGTACATTTATAATGTGGACAGCTTAATAACGGAACTCGATACCGAGATCTGTTTTTCCTGACCACTATAATCTGCAGATCTTAACATCCTGGACCCCATCGTCAGTCTCCATCAGGTGAGATTGTGGTCAAGCGTTAGCCTATAGTCAGCACCCAAATTTATTGATTTTGAATATCTAACCATGAATGGTTAGTCGGATTTCCCTGTCTAAGAGTTGCGAAGGCCAGCCGGCAGTTGATTCATTTTACTAAATCCTGGAACATGGTCCAAGTGTATCCAGGGCTCCAAAGCGACGGCATCGGACGCAACCTGAAATGATACAATAAATATGATGAGGTTCATTTTGATATTCTGTTTTGGTTTTTTTAAGTCAGCTGTACAAGATTAGGTTCTCTAATATGTTCGTATCTTTTGTTGGTACGAATTTCGATTCTAAGAATATAACGTACTTTTCGATCAAAAACTAGTTTTTAAAATGGCTACTAAAATTCGACATTTAAAAAGAGAATCAAATATTTTCCTTCCAAATAAAACGTTTAATATTCAGCGTTCATTTCATGGAAATTTATTCAAATATTCATATAGCTAGTATAGTTTGGTAAGTCAACATTGTCTATTTTGTTGGGGGCACAGAAAAATATGAGCCAAGTTTTTAAATTCAAAAACTGCCATTTAATTTGGAATCCAAATGGTCTCGCACAGTACGGTTCCAGAGGAATTTCCTCCCGCGAACGCTCCGGCTGTGGAATGAGCTGCCATCAGAGGTTTTCCCGAGGGAATACAGCATAAATTTTTCAAAAAAGAAGTGTTAAGGTTTTTAAGGGGTCGGCAGCGCGTATGCAGGTCCACTGGAGTTGCAAACGTCCATAGGCTGCGGTAATCGCTTACCATCAGGCGAGCCGCACGCTTGTTCGCCACCGACGCAGTATAAAAAAAACTGCGCAGTTAAAATTTATGAACTATAGGAATTTAAAAAATAGCTGTGAATGAAGGAATCTTTTTTTTTTTGGTAAATTGATTTGTCAAATCGAATAAGTACCTATACCTACCATAGTTCGTTCAAAAATGTACTCACAAAAATTAAATGGGTAAACAAGAGACGAGAAACAAAAAAACTAAAGTAAAATAAGTTCAAACAATCCTACTTTATTTCAGAAGCCAACTAAAGCCGTCTAACAGTGTGAGAATTTGTTTATTGACTCACACCTTCTCAACTTGAAACGGAGCCTTACTGAACAAACACTCTGCCTTTCTGAACGACACGAAATCCAATAGGACGGAGCTTACAGAGTTTTTGTTCTTGTTGCCGTTAAAACTGTCCTCATTCGGAGAGACTTGGATATGTCTTTTATTTATCACAGACACGAGTAATGCAGTTTTATGTCGTTATAGAGAAAAACATTTTTCGGAAAACTAAGAGAAATGTTTAGGGACTAATTTTAAAAAGGAATGGACTCTGAATATTCTTGCAACCTTTCCCCTTTTTCATTTGTTTTTATCATTACGAAATCAATTAATTATAATCATAGTAAAGTCGTTATATTAACAATGTAAAAGCATGATTTTTATTAAAAAAAAACATGTTTGCAAAAGAAAAGAAGTATGTTATGATTCCCATTCTAATACAAACTACGAATAGCTGTCGTTTGTAAATTAGATAATTTTATTTGATTCACGGTGTTCAATAAATTACACATAGAAATGTATAGATAGAAGTAAATATTTTATTGCAATTATAGCCTTGACTTTGCCTGCGGAGAACTTATTTTTTAATTATTAGGTTTATGTTTTTGTGCACAGTAGCGCACAGAGCCAAACTCATAATATTTATGCCAAAATAATAATTGTAACTGTATCACCAAAAGGCAAAAATAGAAATATAGTTGTAATTGCAATAATATAATATATCTTAGAAATTATTGCGTAATAGTTCATAGAATATTAAATTTGTAAATAGGCAATGACAGACGCATATTTATCATTTAGCTTTAGATGAAAGCTTAGGAATATAAAATAAAAGACAATGTAATAATTCAAGTTCGAAGCAGTCATGGTCTGGTGTCTACACAATAAGCAAATTATTTTCGGTTTATTCGGATTATAGTGCAAATATCTTGAGGTAATTTCAGAATGCACAATACGAAAAAAAAACATTTTCCGAAATGAAAAATACTATTTCTAGACTCATAGAAGTTTAAAAAAAATCTCAAAATTTTAAAGCACATATTGATGGAAAAAAAATTAAAAATCCGCCTGTGACATCACCACTCGGCACGATAAATTAAAAACCCTTTTGCTCAAGTTGTTTTAAAAAAAAGGTAATCCAAAATAACCAAGCGTCAAGCAATAATATGATTAGTTGCATGCTGGCATGGAACTAGAAGTTAGCGGAATGTGCCATTTTCGGAAAAAATGTCACAGAGTGTGAAAGAGATCCAAACAGCCTTGACGCAGATTCTATACGGGTGCGGTAGAGAAAGAACATCGCGCAGCACGTCACCCCAGTACTAACAACTTCGCGCAGTTTTTCAAGTATGGCTTTCTATGAAAAAGCAGTCTGTTTAGGGTGCATGTCTATGATGACCAGTAGCCTAAATTTTTTTTATTGTACATATAGAACCGACATCACAATATGTTGATCCTCAGGACTACGTCATTTCCAGCAATTTAGTTAATAATTAAAAGAAATAAATTATAAAAACACACATTTAAAAACACTAAAAAATTTGGGTCATCTTTTTTTTCTTTCTTCATTCGAAAAAAGCGTATTAAAATGTTTTTTTTTGTGTCGTATTGTCCATTTTTAGCACAATTACTACAAAAACATCGATATAAGTCTAAAAACACTTCGCAAATAAAACGAAATAAAGACATCGAAAAATAACAATTAATGAATTAAATCATTTGTATCTTTGGCTTGAATAGATCTTATTTTTACCGACTGTAGAAAAGAAGGAGGCTATGTATTTAGCTTTTGTGTAGACACCTACCAAAAGTAAGTATTTATTGGATAGTACTGCCATAATTCTAAGCGTCAATATTTATTTTCAGAGTGCTTATTTTAAGATGTAAGTAATAATACGTTCTGTGTTTTGAGTTTATGTAGATAGTAATATTATTAAATGATATTTACAATTTTATGTAACATGTACAAGGTGTAGTAATTAATGTAAAAGGGTATTAAAAAGAACTAAATAACATTCAACTACATATAATATTTATACATAAAGTGATAATAATATCGCCGAGCGATAATATACGGACATACTTCTAATAAGTTCCACAGATACAAAGAATGAGAACCCAATATTTACAATACCATTACCCTTCTTTATTTCAAGGTATTAGAGTTTTTATTGCCTGTCTCTTTTATCTATTATTCTTTTAGTCATACTTTTGAAATTTACTTGATTTGCTACTCTTTAGTTCTCGCTTGAACTTCGGATATGAGCGAGAAATTTATTTATCAATTCAAAACTCTTTCTACTAAATTACTAAATTTACTCTTACTCTCCGTAGCTTAGCTCTTTTGGACATCTAAGAAAACAATTTCTGCCTAAATTTGGACCAAAACTCTTCTTTTCGAATTTATTTTCTGTAGATTTTTTCTACGCTATTGTCTGTTTCTATAAAAAGTAGATTTTCTAAATTTTTTTATCAGAAAATCGAATGTATTTGGTATACTTCACTCGCGTCTTAGAACCTAGCTATCTGCTTTTTAATTACGTAGATGAAGTATCTAACTTATAACCTAATATTAACTTTGATAAGTCACGGACATACGATTGTCATAGGTACTAGTTTTCTTATTAGTCGCCTTGTGATTATAATTACAAGTTTTATTTAATCTTTTCTTTAACTAGATAATTAGGCATTATTTTATGTAATTTCCATATGTACCTGGTTGAAGCACACGCCGTATAGAAACAGGACTAAGCCCTAGACGAAAAAAAACCTTTAAATATTAATTATGTCAATCGTATGTTGGTGGCGTTTAAGTCTAAAATGAAATTCCCAATAGATGATCCTTTTATTGTGAACATTGAACTGTGAATCCAATCGCTTTGAAATACGAAAATAAATATACTAATAGGTCCATTGGGAGGCAAATATCGACGATTCTAGTCTTTCAATTATTGTAATAATCTTTAATTACAAAATTGTATTCTACTGATCATTAATATTGGTTCACTACCAAACACGTTTATTCTAAATATTACAAATGCACTTTACAAGATTTGTTTACAATGAATTAATAGTATTAAACAGTAATTATCTATGATTTGTACGGACATTGTTTACGGCCAAGTTTGGCACAAAAGTACCTAAATGATTATATATTTTTTTAATAGTCTTATTATTTTTAATACAATGCGTTATTGATATATTTATGTAAATATAGAAAAAATATTTATAAAAGTAATGAAACAATGTTACTGATCGAACTTTACATTAATTCTATCTAAATGTCGTGCGTGTATAGAATTCTTTAAACCATTTCTTCGTATGTAATATAACCCGTTTATAGTGATAACGAACTGATATTGTAAATAGGTTTTAGCTCTAATATTTGTTTTAGTAAATTACCTAAAAGATTATGTCTGATGACCTCGAAGTTCTTTAAAATCTTATCAACAAAATACAAGTGTTTGATAAAGATACATATATCAAGTCGTACGTACCCATTTGCTAACACAAGCATGTAACACGGTGGCCAAGTTCGAAACTTTGCAATCACGTAACACCTTCAACTGCTACATTATTTTTTGCTGCGTAAGAATTTTATTTCGAATGGCATAAGTTTTTGTGATTTCAAAGTTTCCTACTTTGCTACTTTACAAGCATAATGCTGACATTATGTTTACAATGATCACTTACCGAATACTTTAAAACATCAGTTTTTTACTCCCAGTTTGTTTAGAAACAATAAAATTGCTCTGCCATTTTTTTCGATCATCGGACATAATCATAAAGGTGTATCATAAATTAGTAGGTAAATGATGTTAATACCTAACAAAATATTTCGTTTGCTAAGCCGTCCGTGTGAAGGGAAAGTTTGCTTTGAAATGTTATATTAAACTTTTATTTAGTCTAATTTACGTATAAAATAATATAATTAACAAAGTGTTCTGTAAATTACAGATTTTAATGTGTTTATGAATAACAACGACACAATAATTTTAACTTGTAACGTTACTGTACAAAAAATAATGTTTACGTATACATTTTATGTGATATGATACTCCAATTAAAATAGTAGATAATGGATGTTATTGGCATTATAATTAGAGATTATTGTATTGAGTATGGAGAATAGTTTAAAAGTATAAAATCAGTCAAGCTATTTGCGAAGGCTTTTTCCAGAATAAATTATTTAGATATTTTTGCGATGCGGCTTTTGAAAATCATCATAAATGGCAAAGCTAACGACATTAGCAATTGATTGGAAAAATAAGCAATTTATAATTAAATGTAGTTATAGTAAAAAAAGGAAATAAGTAATTGTATCACCACCAAATACAAGGTTGACGGTAAAATTAATATTCCTGACTATAAATAATTTATTCTCTATAAAAGTTTTATTAGTAGGTACTTTAACTGTAAAAATGTTTCGATTTCAACTAATCATATGTTATGTACTTTCCATGTATAAATGATGTTTGACTTACGGTTCCTAACTTTAGCAGTTGCTGGCCTATCGACTCTATGCTTTAAATCCTAAGGCTTGCTTATCTAAAAAGTACTTCTTTAATATTCCAGAATTAATGTCTCAAAATCTCGAAAATGATAGGCATGCCTTAAAATCATTTTATACAGATTACATTTATTTTCTGAAACATTTAGGTAGATATCAAACTGAACGTTATCTCTCTTGCTGTTTGAAATCATTATTCAAAAATGATTTAATTATTTTCTTCAAAAAATTATGATACAATAGACTGAGTTGATTCTCTTGCTTATTATTTTGCAGATAATTATCTGTATTTAATAGTATTAGCTATTTATTTCATGAACGCATTACTTTTATTTCAAAACCAAAATAGCACCTCGCTAGAAAATAGTTGGATAAAGATCCCGGTAACTAGATGAAGTAAATAGATTTGGGTGTTAGAATTTGGCCATTTTTTACATGTTTGTTTTGTTATACCAAATCACTGCATGTTGACATAGAAATAATGTGTTAGGATCTATTCAGCACGCCGACAGGATATCATAGTTGATTATGTTATTTTGATAATTATTGTTATATAAATAAATGATTAAAGTGTTTGTTAAGTACTTAACGCTGGTTTTTTTTTAATATTCCCAGTATTTCACATCTTAATGGCCATGTTATGAAAAGAAAGTAAAGCATGATACCAAAAGAGTGATGGGTATAAATGTAATTGGTAGGAGGAGAGGACACGAAAAACAGATGGATGGATACTGTGCGTCCTGTGAAAAGTGGTATAAATCGACTTGTATCGAATTTGATTTTCTTTTTGCTACTTCATCACAAAAAATCCTCTATTTTTCTGTCTGATCAGACATGCAAAAAAATCATCCATTTTTCCGTCGCACGCACAGGACTCACAGGATTGTTTGAAGAATGACATTATCCACTATACTCCGTAAAATATAGATGATTAGAATGACAGCTGTTACTTGACCTTTATTTTAATAGACATAAAGTTTATCATTTATTCAATGCGTTTTTATTACTATAGACCTAAAGATTTTTTCTGTGTTCTGACCAAGACATTCTAATCAAGCTATATATTCCGGACTATTTTAAACAATTTCGGGGCTACAACCTCTCGGCAAACACTTATACTATTTATTAAATAACCATGCGCAAATGCGGACCCAACATTTGTACTCGAAAAATTGATTCACGCTAAATGTGGCCGCTTTTGGCGGTAATCAATTTTTCGCGTACAAAAACGGATCCAACATTTGTTTAATAAATAGTATAAGTGTTGGCCGAGAAGTTTTAACCCCGAAATTGTTTAAAATAGATCCGGTTTAGTAGCTAACAATTAAAAACGAATGATGTCGCTAGTTAGGGCTACCCGTCGCCTTAAACCTTTCCGACATCACACTATCTTAGAAAAACACGAAGCGAGAAATGGTAGCTCAGTGATTCAGAACACACCTTCCTATACTTGTCGTGGTTCGAAACGAGCAAGCATCTCTGGATATTTCAAATCTATGTGCATATATCTACTATTAGGTCGGCGGTGAGGGAAAACATTGTGAGGAAACCAGCACGTTTCGGATAGTTTCTGAATCGTGTAACCATGATTTAGTTGGTCTGGTTCCCCTGTAAAGGGTTCCGAAGGTCAGACTGCAGTCACTGTTATTAAGTACCAGACCCCTCAAATCCTGAATCATGTTCTAAGCGTACCCCGGGCTCCAGAGTAACAGCTTAGGATACAACCGATTTTCAACTGTGGGAGAGTCACGCTTCGGCGTGAATATGAATACCATGGCCTCACAGAAAACCGGCGTGAAGCAGCATTGTGCTGTGTTTTGCTGCGTGAGTGAGGGTACAGTCCGGGGGAAAGTGTGGGTGTAAAGGTTGGCATCGCACTTGTGACTTCACTGGTGACGCGGGTGTCCATGAGCGGCGGCAATCGCTTACCAACAGGTGATCCGGAAGTCTGCTCGTCTGCCTGACATAAAAAAACAACACTTCGTAAAAAGCCTAAAAGTAAAGAAAATAATATAAAGATGTTTCTAGGCACTAAGCCAACAACACAAATACCAGGTGTTTGTTAAACTTTCAGAACTATTCCGCAACCCTACTTGAGTAGAAAATTGTTATTTAAATTTGCGAGTAGTTTTCCTTTCGCTACTTTTCACAATAAGGACTTCGGTCAAGGACATCGGCTAAATAACTTTTGTAAAATTCACAAGTGAGTCTATAAGTCCATCATTAGACCGGTACTTTTGTATGGCAGCGAGACTTGGCCTGTACTTGAGCGACACAAGCAGGAGTTGCATGTCACGGAGATGAATATGCTGCGGTGGATATGTAGAGTTACGCGAAAAGACCGCGTAAAAAACTCCTTTATGTTCGACAATCTATGTTAACAAACTGCTGCAGAGTCCCCTACGTTGGTACGGTCATGTCCTGCAAAAACCGGACAGAAACAACAAAGATACCACAAACACCCATACCCAAAAGAAAAGTCTGTTTCACCAACCAACATTTGTGTTGGTGCCGAAATCTAAACCGCAACCCTTGCTCACCTTTCAACAGACAAACTCAGCACTAAGAGCCGAGTTCACCAATTTTAAAACAACGGTAATCACATTTTAACCGTGCTTTAACCACTATGTGTGTCAACTACAGTCGTTTAAAAAGTTATTGAGCTCGGCCCAAGGCGGGTCGTCTAAATAAATAATTTAAGTTAAATCGATACTCTCAGAAGCACAGAGATGCTTATTGGAATTAGGATTACACAACATAGGGTATCGTCGGTCGGAGGGCATCGAGGGGGTCTTGGGGAAGGGGGTTTATTCGTATACTTGTTCTATGTCGGTCGCAGTCATCACTACGGATGTTGGTGGTCAGCTATACAACATGCCGCCACTCCTCTCCTCTTGCATTCAATAAGTGATGAGTCATTTACTGTAGCCTTTATTTGGTTAGTCCATCTCATTGGCGACCTTCCTCTTTTTCATCGTAAACGCGTACAAATTGTTTCTAAATCAGATTGATCTGAACAAGATTCCTGTCACCCCTCTTCGAAACCTGCTCAAGTTATTTCCGCCTTTCCACAAGGGACTCGCGAGAGACGTTCTGGTTTCTCGGTATCGCGTGCTGTCATCTGCATAGTATGTTCTCAATTGAGGACAAGTCATTTACATGCAGAACAAACAGCGTTGGGGATAGAACTGAGCCCTGTGGTACCTCAGAGTTGATTATTTGCACTGGCAAGATCTGGAATTAGCTCCCAGCCGCGGTGTTCCCTGATCGCTATGACACGTCCGTTTTCAAACGAAATTTGAAGATAGTCCTAGTAGTTTTTCCACAGTAGTTAGCAGAATATGACTGCCACGGAATGCCGTGGCACACATATTCTGCTAGCTATTGTGACAATTCGTCACTGTTCGACAATAGTCGAAGTTTATTAGAGGTTACCATTAGAATCAGATGAACTGCAGGCTAGTATATCTAATTATGCTGAGTGTGTTTCCTACTGTGTCTTTTAGCACACACTAAAAGGCCAACCTCAACGATCAGCCACGTACGCAGGATATCATCATCATCATCATCATCGTCAGCCCATTTAAGTCCCCACTGCTGGGGCACGGGCCTCCCTCAATCACATGAGGGGTAATTGCCATACTTACCACACTTGGCAGACGGGTTGGCGAGGGTTTTGGTATAAATGCAGAGTTTTCCTTCTCTGGGTGCTGATGATCATGCCAGCAGCTTTACCTTAGTCGCCTTTTACGACACCTCGGTAAGAGTGAGGGTGGCCTATTCTACTCTGCCGGGGACCACACGGCACGCAGGATATACTATAGTGCTAAAGTGCGTGCGAAAACACAAGTGTACCCTCTATTCCCTTACCCTTATATTCCAATGGGACACTAGCGTGACACGACCGAAGAGGGATTGGGCGCAGGACCAACGGCTTATCGTGATTTCCGAGGCACGGAGGAGGTACAATACCGCCAACTTCCAGACTCCGGGCTGACACTGATAATTTCTTAAGGTGACGGGTAGGGCACACTAGCGACGCCAATCGATTTTAATATTTAGCTACTTAACCAGGTTTATTTTAAACAATTTCGGGGTCATAACCTCTCGGTAAACATTTTTACTATTTATTAAATAACCATGCACAAATGAGGACCCAACATTTGTACACGAAAAATTAATTCACGCTAAAAGTGGCCGCTTTTGGCGGTAATCAATTTTTCACGTACAAAAACGGACTCAACATTCGTGCATGGTTATTTAATAAATAGTATAAGTGTTTGCCGAGAGGTTGTAACCCCAAAAGTGTTTAAAATAGATCCGGTTAAGTAGCTAATAATTAAAAACGAATGGTATCGTTAGTTAGGGCTACCCGTCGCCTTAACAAAAACACTCAGGTACAAATTTTTGCCCGTCGCTTTAAAGTGCGACCCACTAACCACTGCGCCACCGAGGCAGTCACTGTCTTCTTACTATAATGTGTCTTTTAGCACGTACTTACGAGTATATAGTAGATACGGGTTATCAGTACGTTGTAGTACGCTTTTAAGACATCTGCGAGATCTAATGAGCCGCTCTTCTAGAATATAGTACGCACGTCATTTGAAGGTTCCACAGTCAAAATCATAGGAAATATTGCCGCGGTTACACCATTCCATTAAACTGAGGTATGGAGTAGAAAGTTAGGTACGCGAAAAACACACAGCAACACAGAACACAGTTTACTTGATGATCATCATTTCAGCCAATAATCGCTTACTGCTGGACATAGGCCTTCCCCAATGTTCTCCACACAGATCAGTCATGTGCCGCCCGCGTCCAAGGGATTCCCGCGACCTTCACTAGATTGTCGGTTCACCTTGTGCCCCCACAAGGTGAACCGACGATCTGGTGAAGGTGCCTGCCATGGCTGCGACTTCCTGTACGTGGACTCTACTCGAAGACCTTTCCTCCCCAACGGCCGTCTGTTCTCCTCGTAATGTACCCTGCCCATTGCTACTCCTTTGAATGTTAATCCTTTGGGCTGTATCTGTGAACTTTTGACCGTTGGAGAGCTACGCTTTGGCAAGAATGGGCTGGCTCGACCGGAGTGACCACGGCCTCACAGAAAACCGGCGTGATGAAGCTCCGTGGAATCCGGGAGGAAAATGCCTCCACTGGTGTCGCTGGTGTCCATGGGCGGCGGCAATCGCTTACCATCAGGTGATCCATCTCGTCATAACATAAAAAATGAAACTTATTTCACCTGCGGATCTCATCATTTCTGATACGATCACAGTTTGCTTAGTCCTTGTCCATTTTAATAACGGTATCTCTAACACCATGTTCCTCACCTATGTAGAAATCTGCTTCTCCTCCTGCAGGAATCTAGGGGCTGCCTCTAAGATTCTATGCTCTACTTATGTGTACCTTCGTGGTGTTATTATAGCTTCTTGTGTGTGATGTGGACTGTATATGCAATATAGGTACTTACTGGCGTGTGATGGGGGGCCTATCTATCAGGAGATTTATTTTAGTAATATAAAAACCACAGTTTCCAAGGTTTATAGTGCAGCTTTATTTATTGTTCACCACTCACTGTTCATCACATTACACTTTTCAATGTCACAGCGTAAATTCTTAGTTATTACAATATTGTAATCATTCTTCACATTTATTTGCAGCTAAACAATATTGGTGTGAAGCATGTTCTTTATAATTATTATGTATCCACGTATGGGCACCGCGTGCTTCGTCCATTTATTTATAGAGACATTTTAAATGCACTTGTATAAAACACACTACTACATTCGTGATTATAGACGCGAAGTGTTGTGTTGTTTATGTATTTTAATTAATAATTATTACGGCCATGATAGGCACATAATATTGTATAAAAACGTTAAATTCTCATAGCAACTCCCCTTTCTTGTGCAGAGATAAAACGGTAATTATTCTAAGTCTTTGAGTGCCATCATTCTAATAATGAAACGGAAACGGATGCAGTGCGCCTCAGGGTTATCATGCGTGAAAAATAGTTAATGTTCGGTAGGATTCGAACAACCTAATATTCTATTTAGCAATGAAAAACCTTCCTCAATTTCAATTCGCAATTCTAAAACGTTTAAGCTTTCATTCGTGTGTTTACCTCGAGAGAGAAGTAAAACGGTAAAATGCATCTTTAATGGTTGCCGGGGAGGGGCTGCTTGTAAGAAATATTTCTCGAGAGGGGATTAATGGTCTGAGTATGAGCCATTTACGGCTCGATCTCGTAAATATACTCGTATGTTTGGATGTAAGTGCGGTTTGGAAATACCTAATTTTTTTGCTGGATTTGGCATAAAGATACCTACTATTAAATAGGGATGGCAAATATGAACATGTTTAATGAACTGTCCACATTTGCTATCAATCATACTATTTGTAGCATGCTTTTTAAGCAAATATGAGCATTCTTAAGGAATAGGTTATTCACATTTGCTATCAGATAAGATAAGATAAGAAACAATTTATTGACCACACCACATTACACATAGAACAAAACAGAAAAAACAAGGTACAGAGACAAAGAGTTGCAGCCAACAAGGCTCAGCCTCAGCATATGCTGCAACTGCCACACACAGCAGCTGCAGCGCTGATTTTCAGGCTGGACCTTGGATGACGCCTTTGCATTGAATTTTTTTTTATAAAAGATTGACATGCAATATATAATCGCTTCCAGCGATAAGACCGCCGAAATTGTACAATTAAGTTTCTGTAATGCCTTTTAAAGTTGTGTTTTTTTTTGTGCAATAAAGTATATCTATCTATCTATATACAAGTAAAAAGAAAATGAAAAATTACATATACAAAACAAAGAAATAATAACACAGAGATACATACATTATCAATTTAAAAACATTAAAATTATATTTAAAAAAACACACACACACAAAAAAAAAACAACAAAACACCAAAAAAATGGCATTCGCGGGTGTCAAACCAATATTATCATAATATATTGATATTATGATAATATTGATAAGCATGCTACTTATTTCCCATATTTTAGCATGCTTAAAAATAAGCAAAACTGTTGACACATGCTAAACTAAATTCGGAACACAACTTCACTCTACCCGGGAAACGCAGCAAGGACTCCGAGATCACGGTACTTAAACCACTAGACCAACAGGGCGATGTGAGCATACTATTAGCATGCTAAAGCTCACCGCCCGCTTTCCGCACTACAGGTAACAATCGACTGCCGTGCGATTCTTGAGCATGCTCAAAATGAGCATTATTAGTATTAGGTGATGCCTTGATATTGCTTCCGTTGTAATTGCAACTTGGGTTCTTCTCTTGCTTATCATCAGGCCGAGGAGAGTGTATAGTGGCACCACTATAAAAAAAAGCACGTTTGTCCATACATTATTTGTTACAAATGGGGTGAACCCTGCGTCTCATAGCCACTGCGACCAGTAGGTAGATGATCTATTGTGGCAGTTGTCCATACATGCTACTAAGTAGCTGTTGATAAAAATAGCATGCTATTAGCATCAAAATAAGCATAATATGTTTGTAATATTTAGAGAATATTACAAACATATTATATGAGATAAACGTCTTTCACTTAAAAAATAAAAGTAGATTTTTGCGCCTTCAAAAATCAGTGTTAAAATGCAAAGCTACGTTTTATTTATTTTTGGAAATCACAGTACCTAAGTTTTTTTTTTCATTATGGCAGACAAACGAGCGGACGGCTAACCTGATAGTAAGTGAATTACCGCCGCCCATGGACATCTGCGACACACGGCTCCTAGTTTATGAACCACACTTAGACAATTTTCTAAGGGAACCACAGTACCTATTAATTTTATTCAGATAGTTCCGTCTGTACCCTGGCGGCGGGTCTCATCTCATCACATCTTAGGTGTAATTCCCGGTTGCATCCAAAGCTGTCGTTCTGGAGCACAGGGTACACTTAGATCAAAATTTAAGATTTGGCGAGTCTGTTAATTACAGGAAAGCGACTGCCGTCTTCGCAGCCCTTTAACACGGGAACTAGACCAACTGAATCATGGTTAGGTATCCGAAAAATGCAGGTTTCCTCACGATGTTTTTCCTCACCGCCGAGCTAATGGTAGAACTATGCACATAGATTTGAAAAACCCACAGGTACGTGCTCGGATCCGAACCATAACCAGGCGCGTTCAGAACCTCTTAGCTACCTAATAGGTACCTAAGTATATTCCATTTATTTTCAATTGCGACTTCAATTTGAATTCGTGAGAAAACTTTCTTAATATTAGTTTCAAAACAGTCTGCCTCTAACTTTGTAAATGTGACGCCACTTTAATTCAGTTGAGATAATTTTATCAAAGCCCTAATATTTTGCCTTTTACTGTCAGCACTTTGCAACAAAAGGGCCAATACGTCTCCATTCGTCTCTATATATCAGCACCCTTGAATCGGTGTCCATTTTAGGTGCCAATCAAATATGTCACCGCCCAGTTACTACATTTTTATCTCAGCTTATGTCAGCGTGTTCCTGGTTGCTCCCAAAGCTAGTCGCTTTCGAGCCCGGAGTACGCTTGGACCGAGATCCAGGTGTCTTACAAAGAATCTGTCCCGTAACGAACTATAATATACCTGTCGCATCCACACAAAGATAACACACAGCGCGAGTGAAATAGAAGGAAACGCCGATTCAGTCGTAACGTCAGGTTCATTGTAAGCCAGATCACAGAAAACCGGCGTGAAGCAGCACTGTGCTGTGTTTCGCTGCGTGAGTGAGGGTATCGGAGGCCGGAGGTAAAGGTTGGCATTGCACTTGTGAATCCACTGGTGCCGCGGGTGTTTATGGGCGGCGGCAATCACTTACCATCAGGAGATCCGTCTGCTCGTCTGCCACCTATCAAATAAAAAAAGAAGCCATTCGGATTCAAGAAGTCTATTAATCACAATAAAACGATTGCCGTCTGACCTTTGCTACCTTTTGCTTTGACTAAGGTAAAGCTGCTGGCATGATCATCAGCACCCAGAGAAGGAAAACTCTGCATTTATATCAAAACCATCGCCAACCCGTCTGGCAAGCGTGGTGAGTTTTGGTGGTTTGGTGGTGGCAATTACCCCTCATGTGATGGAGAGAGGCCCGTGCTCCTGCAGTGGGGACTTAAATGGGCTGACGATGATGATGACCTTTGCAACCCTTAGATAGGGAAAACCATCCAATACTACACGCAAAGATTCGCGGCGGACGGTAGAGCATTTCATCAAATTAATTATGTATAAAATATGATACGCTACGAATATTATTGGAACGAGTATGACAGTTACTTAACTACTTAAGAGACCCGCGGAGGTCAGTTCAAACTCAGTTCGAGGCAAGCTTCGCCGTTCCTCGGACATATCGCTATCTCTGTCTGTCACCCGCGACCCTTACGTGCGAGTAGAAACAGCGAGATGAAAATTGAGTGCATTTGCGAATACCAAAAATGATTAATGAAACTTGATTATATTTTGATTTCCTTTAAAACATCGTGTAACAAGACAGTTAAAGCTTGAAAAAAAAACGATAGGTATTTTCATTTTACTTTTTCATACGAGTATAGGTACCAGTTTTCATCGTGCCTATTACAAATAGTTAAAAATTTCAGTAGTATGGCTAAATAAGACAACTTCACATGCCAGGTGAATTTTGACACAGCAATAAAGAGAACAACAGAAACCAACATTAATTCTGAAGAGTTACGTTTCCACGTTTCATTGGTGAGTAGTCTCAGGTGGTTTGCGGTCTTGTGGAGGAGCTGCAGTGATGAGAGTCAGCGGGGTAAAACTTTTTGTAATGGAATTTTGGTGGATAATAAGATTAATAATATAATATCCTCCAACCGATTTCGGTTGAGGCGGCCAATCTCTACGATCAGCCACTTACGCAGGATTTGGGTGAAACACAAAAATTGGATATTACGAAAAATTCGAAATAAAAGTTCTCAGATCGATTCTAGCTTTTTTAACTAAACAAATCGTCTTATTAATATCCGTATAAAAATATTATATGAGATCAGTCAGGAACACTTGAGCAAATAATCACATTTTAATTTTTTCTGCGTCTACAGAGGAGATATACATGTCTACAGAGAAGTACAGAATACACATAAATAACAGTAACTAAACTTAATTATAAATTTTAAATGTAACAAAAACACTTCTTAATAAATAATTTTAACACACGGTTAAGTATAAATCAACAGCATTTACCATTCAGAAACAAAATAATTATTAACTTGTGACCACAGAAAAGACATATCATTCTGTGGTCATTTACATAAAACATTTCAAAAAATATCTACATCATCAGATGAAAAGAAATCCATAGATTTATTTTTCCATATAGGTACTACGTAATTTTCATTTATGAGTAAATGCGATATTATCTCTTTGTGGGCCTAGAAACTTGCGGTGTAGTAATATTATCAGGTGTAAGTCTATCCACAAATTCGGGTGAAATGGACACAGTGGAGGCATCGGGAGTTCCTGGAACTTCTATGGAATGAGGTGTATTAGATCGAGATCTATCTAGAAAATTGGTTGAATGAGATGTAGTCAAGGCATCGGGAGTTCTTAGTACTGCAATAGAATTAGGTGTAGAAGCTCTGGATAAATCTGCTATTATCTGATCTTTAAATTTTATGGGTATTAGCCCAATTTCATAATGAGGAAAACTTATATAGGCATTACATTCTAAGCAACTTAGGCGCTTAGCGTGGATAATATGAGGCTCGTCGTGGATTGGACACCTATTTATATGAAAGTTAATATGAAATGAGATCATAAGGCATAAAGCAATAAATGCAATTTTAACTAGTTTCAAAGTTCTACATTACGCATCCGAACAGTCTACAGAAGGAGACATTTTTTGTTTATTATGATTAAAATAATTCTCAAAATACTACTAAATTGCAAACCGTTTTGAAAATGTAGTAGTTTTTTGGCCTAAATAATAAAATAGAACCATTCCGTAGTACAAAAATATAAATTAATAGGATTTTATTAGCCTGAACACTTATTTTCCACTTTTTGTGTTTGACCCATATATTAAAGTGCTCAATTGAGTGCGCAAATGCAAGCACACTCTCTATTTCCATACCCTTATATTCCCATGTGACACCGATCCAAATTAGTAGCTAAACATTAAAATCGATTGCCGTCGCTAGTGTGCCCGACCCGTCATCTTAATACCTAAATCCCGTGCACGTGTTTTCCCGCGGCGCCGCCGAACTTGGCTTATACTAAGTTCTCTACACCTCACGAATGCAAGACTTAGTGCTATAAGATGCATGAGGGAGCTTAGAGCTGCGAACCAAGGTCATTTCACTAAGTACTTTTTACAGAAAAAATAGTTCAGAGGTTTTCGTTAGATGGAGCTTGTAAAAAGTGCGAATAAGTAGCATCATGTGGTCTTTCTTGATTTTGATCTCATTTTGACCGAAAGCTTAAATACCCGCTGACTTCCTCACCATGGTACATTACACCCCACCAAGCTGTGCCAGTAGGTTACAACGAGCGATCTCACACAGTCTCGAAGCGTCAGATAAATCTACTGTTAGTCTGTCCGTTTGTTACCTGCATGAAGCACTGGGTACTTGTATTGAGTACTAGCTTAAAGGAGGGTAGGTTAGGTCGATATGGTCACAAATGAGATTCTCGCACAGTCACTAATAAAAAAATCATACTTAAATCATCTTATAAATTGATTTGCTAAGTAGCTTAAGACGATACCTCGTCAAATACGGATACTAGACAATAGACGAATCACAAATTCGTCGTGAATAGTGTAATTGGGTCCCGCTGAAAATCAGCGCCCTGGCCGGCCAGGTCAGGAAGACCAGGGTAACATGCTGAGCGGGCGCCTATTTGGCAGTAATGAGTTATAAGTTTCATATCTTGTACTGTATTGTATTTATCCGATCCTTTTATTTTACATGTTAAGCTTGTATCTTTATTTTGCCAAATGAATTATTATTTTACTTTACTTTACTATTTAGTTTAGTTTAATACATATCATCATCAGCCCATTTAAGTCCCCACTGCTGGGGCCGGGCCTCCCTCAATCACATGAGGGGTGATTGCCATACTCACAACGCTTGACAGACGGGTTGGCGAGGGTTTTGATATAAATGCAGAGTTTTCCTTGTCTGGGTGCTGATGATCATGCCAGCAGCCTTACCTTAGTCGCCTTTTACGGCACCTCGGTAAGAGTGAGGGTGGCCTATTCTACTCTGCCGGGGACCACACGGCTGCATACACGAATAGTGTATTTAGTTTAGTTTAATACATATATTAGGTCTTTACCTATGAAATTGCCGTTTTGTATGGCGATTTTGTTTTCCATATTAAGTTTTTTTTTAATTTGTAAAGTAACGATTACCTACTACTACTACTACTCCATAATTAACGACGCTTTATTGGACAACGTGTAGGATAGTTTTTCAGAATTAAATATTTTTAATTTATATAGTTTTTCTTTCTTTGTTTCTTATTTTTCGTACTACTAATACGCATATTTTTGGATTATAATCTAGATTATAACCTTTAATTGTATGTTAAGATTGGCAATAATTGTAATCTGTAATGTGTATAAAATAAATCATCCATAAATATCAGCTTGACCCATTTGACGCCTTCCAGAGACGACCTGTCCGGGTTGTCGGGGATCCCGATCTCACGGACAAATTGGAGTCGTTGGAGTCGCGAAGAGATTTTGGCTCTCTTTGCCTCTTCTATAGGCTCTTCCATGGAGAGTGCTCTTTGGAGCTGTTTAATATCATACCAGGGTCACCATTCTACAATCGCACGACTAGACGCCGCGGCAAACTTCACCAATACTACCTGGAACCAATCCCTTCCAGAACGCTTCGTTTCCAGCGCTCCTTTTTCCCGCGCTCGTGCAAACTCTGGAATGAGCTTCCAGCCGCGGTGTTCCCTGATCGCTATGACATGTCCTTTTTTAAACGAGGTTTGAAAAGAGTTCTTCTCTCACGGTAGGCAGCGGCATGACTGTGCTCCGGCATTGTCTATGAGCGGCGGTTACCGTTTACCATCAGATGGTCCGCAAGCTCGTCTACCTACTATAAGCAATAAAAAAAATCAAATAAAAAAAAATTATTAAAAAAATTATTGATAAAAATGTCTATTCTGATAGGTGAAAACAGGGTAATTTTCAAGATTTTTTATTTGCCTCGCAAATACAATACTTAATATCTGATCTCTATTTAATATAAACCTTAACATAGTGTCTTAAATCAAAATAAAATCATAGTATGGTGACTTTTTCTTATTATGACCACACTACGCCTGATGGTAAGCGGCCGTGTAATCCAAATATGATTTTGAGAGGCACAAACGAACTAACAAAGTACCCATTGTGTCTGCCATCCTCAACCTGATGGCCTGCTGAGATGCCGCTCCACGCCCCGCCTAAAAGACCCCGGATTGTATGAAGGAGGAAACACATGAGCTGAAAATAAACGCCAATTTCATAGAAAAAGACCTGCTATTACAGCCAAAGTGTTCAACAGACGAATGTTTGTTTAGGTTGGGACTTGGGAATCGAACCCACGAAATTAACCGTATGAGGTGGGGTCACTTACTAAATGCGCCATGTGGCGAACCGATGTCAACGTTTACCTATCTATTGTTAAAATGCACTCGTAGGCACATAACTAACAGCCTATAATGTATTTAATACAATAAATTTGTGCTCTCATCACATTCACAGTTTCATAAAAAGTTCATCACAATATTCTTGATGTAGGTAAATGTTCTGCTATCGTGCAGGGAGGCTTCGGCTGTATCACCATGATCATCATCATCATCTTACCGTTTTGTCCCGGTTGCGTCCCAAGCTGTCGCTTCGGGGCCCGGGGTTCGCTTTCCTACTTCTACTCCTCCACTTCGCGCGGTCTTGTGCATCCATAGTGGTCAGTTTATTAGCACGCATGTCATCCCTTACGATGTCAAGCCACACCTTTTTAGGTCTACCCCTTCTGCCGGGACCCGGCGGTGGTGCCATGGCCAGACATTTGTTCCCCACGTAGCTGTCCGGTTTCCGGACATGACCGTACCAACGTAAGCGACTCTCCAGTAGTTTGTCTGCTATGTCACGGAGATGAAGGCTCTCACGTTATGGCTGTCCCAAGGCTGTATCACCATGATATTCCCCAATATGGGCGATGAGGGAGAACTGCAGGGGGTTTAGTGGGTATGCCTTTGCCCGGCTTCTCTTTGGGAGAAGCCCCCCACCAAAGGAGAGCCTCACATGACCCGGCCGCCCCCCGGTGGTCTGGTATGCATAAGGTAGTCGGCTCATCTCTTGAGCCGGCGGCATTCCCCTTGCGAAACCAAAAAAAAAAAGGTAAATGTTCTGTAGATCATTTATCTTAACGTGTTATTCCCGATTGCGGACAGAACTATCGCTTTTAGAGCCCGGGGTACGCTTATACTCTGATTCAGGGTCTAATAATTACAATGTAACGAATGCCTAGGTGACTTTCGCAACCCTTTAACAGGGGAACCAGAACCAAGTGAATCTTGGTTACACGTTTCCGAGCTAATGGAAAAAATATGCACATAATTTTGAAAAAATTAAAGTTTCATCGCTCGGATTTGAATCAAAGCATTCATATCTACTGAGCTACCGTCGCTCTTTCTGTAGCTTATCCTTTATTTATCTTTGAATCAACGAATAAAGCCTTCCAATTTTACCAGAAAATGAAAAAAATAAATCCATTTTCTTATCCCATACAATTGTTCAATGGAGTTTGTAAATGGAAAAAATAAACTTCGTCAAAGATGCTTTTGTATAACCGCCGTTAGATTTGTATAAAAATCGAAGAAAAAGTTTTTACTTCGTAGAGTAGATACTCCACGGAATTTGTAGGCAGCCATTTAATTATTCAAATCGGTACATATTGTGTACACACATAAACATTGAACCCGGGACCCCAAAACTAGTCACTTTTGAAATTTTGACTTTTTTTGCTGGTCTCTGTACCAACCTAACCTTACCAATATTTTTGTGATGATAATACATTCTAAACTCAACAAAACAAAAAAATATTGGTTAGGTTAAATTACAACAGTGACCAGCAAAAGAATCTTGAAATTCTTGGGTGAGTTATTTTTGGGTGAGTAGCGACCTAAGCCGTTAAATGGACTACATTCACGTAGTTTGCGGGATGTAAACGAAAAAAAATTACGGGTTTGTTATACCACTATACGCCGTGTGGTCCCTGGCAGAGTAGAATAGGCCATCCTCACTCTTACCAAGGTGTCGTAAAAGGCGACTAAGGTAAAGCTGCTGGCATGATCAACAGCACCCAGAGAAGGAAGACTCTGCATTTATATCAAAACCCTCGCCAACCCGTCTGCCAAGCGTGGTGAGTATGGCAATTACCCCTCATGTGATTGAGGGAGGCCCGTGCCCCAGCAGTGGGGACTTAAATGGGCTGATGATGATGATGATGATACCACTGACTATATAGTCGGCGAGAACCTACAACCATTATCAAATACGCCATCGGGGTCAGTGAATACTATGAAAAGATGAATATATCCATATTGTACAGCTCCTGTAAAAAAGCCTTCACAGCAATCTGAATTCAATTACCCCACTTTCAGAACATTCGCGGCGGCAGCGGGCTCGATTCAGTTTTTACGGTGTTCCCACCGAATAAAACCGAAGGTTTAGAGCCAATGTTTTGAAATTCAGGCTGATATACATGCACATTAGTTCACTCTCTTTTTGAACTAGTTTGAACATGACCGACCATTCATGTCAAAGCGTGGCTCTCCCAGCCACGCTTCAACATGAATGGACCGGTTCGACCGGAGACCGTTTGTTCTGTGTTTCGCTGCGTGAGTGAGGGTACCGGAGGTCAAATCCGAGGGAAGAAGGGTTTAAAGGTTGGTAGCGCACTTGTGACTCCACTGGTGTCGCGGGTGTCCATGGCTGGCAGCAATTGCTTACCATCAGGTGACCCGTCTGCTCATCTGCCACCTATCACATAAAAAAAAGATTAAAAAACCTAACAAAAACAATTTTGATATCAAAATAAAAAATTGAAAAAACTATATTGGCACAGCGGCACCGCCTGTTAGTCTAGTGGTTTGCCTAAGTATCAGCTTAGATATTATAAAATAAAACTAATACGATATGATAATATATCATCATCATCAGCCCATTTAAGTCCCCACTGCTGGGGCACGGGCCTCCCTTAATCACATGAGGGGTAATTGCCATACTCACCACGCTTGGCAGACGGGTTGGCGAGGGTTTTGATATAAATGCAGAGTTTTCTTTCTCTGGGTGCTGATGATCATGCCAGCAGCTTTACCTTAGTCGCCTTTTACGACACCTCGGTAAGAGTGAGGGTGGCCTATTCTACTCTGCCGGGGACCACACGACTATAAGTACCTAATTACCAGCTTAGATATTATAAAATAAAACTAATACGATATGATAATATATACTTAAAATTAATGCAATAAAGAAATTTATTACATGTTTGTATTCACTCGTGATCCTTTTATACTTTTCTTTAGTGACTATCGACGTGTGTAACTCTTTGCTGAAACGACTCAGTGATCCGAGTCAGCCAATGATAGGTAGGTACACTAGTCCAAATCTCCAATGTTCGCTCCGAATGTATCATTCCACTCAAATGGATTTCCTGGTCAATCGGAACTCGATAGTAATCTCGCTCACTGATATGGATAAGCTTAATGAGCCCAATGAGCTGAATGATCCAAGTGAGCCAGATGAGCTGAATGATCTGAGTGAGCCGGATGATCCGAATGAGCGGAATGATCCGAGTGAGAAGAGTCGATGTTCCAATTGATGCGTTTCACTATTCCGAATTCCGCTGGCCGTGTGGTGCCCGGCAGAGTAGAATAGGCCACCCTCACTCTTACCGAGGTGTCGTAAAAGGCGACTAAGGTAAAGCAGCTGGCATGATCATCAGCACCCAGAGAAGGAAAACTCTGCATTTATATCAAAACCCTCGCCAACCCGTCTGCCAAGCGTGGTGAGTATGGCAATTATCCCTCATGTGATTGAGGTAGGCCCGTGCCCCAGCAGTGGGGACTTGAATGGGCTGACGATGACTATTCCGCATTCTTGCACTGATCCAGATGCAAATGATTCAATCTTTTGAAAGATACGCATTTGTCAAGTCTAAGTGACTCGGCTACTAATCATTTGAGTATTGATATTACAAGACAATCCCTTTACACCTGGCTACACTACGCTAAATCTACCAGTCAGTAAAACAATATAAGGTACGCTATTAAGAAAATGCTACCAGGAAAAATAAATCCAAAAAACAATATTGGGCTTCGACAGGCAATAAATCCAGGGATATAATCATCTATATAGGCCATCCTCGGATTTTTACCCAGATCATCCGGTGAGCACACACCTGTACATGATACCTTTACCGGATGTGGTTGCATCACGCGCGTCGAAAAGTTAGCAGGGTGTGGATGCGGCATCTCATCATCATCATCAGCCCATGTAAGTCCCCACTGCTATGGCACGGGCCTCCCTCAATCACATGAGGGGTAATTGCCATACTCACCACGCTTGGCAGACGGGTTGGCGAGGGTTTTGATATAAATCCAGAGTTTTCCTTCTCTGGGTGCTGATGATCATGCCAGCAGCTTTACCTTAGTCTTTTACGACACCTCGGTAAGAGCGAGGGTGGCCTATTCTACTCTGCCGGGGACCACACGGCTAAGAAATAATATTGACACTTATTTTGATACCCATAAAGACTACCGATACTAAAGTGAACATTAGCTTAGATGACGTCTCTGAGTGCAGCCGTAAGTTCATTAGGTGGGAACTCACTTTTGGTTCAGCGAGCTACGGAAAAAATTAAACAGCTCCTAAATCGAAAACCGTTTCGAGGTATTTGGATTTCATCAAGTATTTTAAAATTTTAAAAGCTCGGCAAACAGTATAAGGGTTTGCCGAGAGGTTGTAATCCCAAAATTGTTTAAAATAGATCCGGTGTAGTAGCTAAAAAACAAAATCGATTGGCGTCGCTAGTGTGCCCTACCCGTCACCTTAACGATCAGCCACGTACGTATGACAATATGACAAAAAATATGGATAGATAGATAGACATACTTTATTGCATAAAAAACACAACATAAAAAAGCTTGGCATTACAGAAACTAAAATGTACGATTTCGGCGGTCTTATCGCTGGAAGCGATTTCTACCTGACAAACTTCAGGCAAAGGACATTTGATAGTAGAGGAGGGATATGTTGTGCAATATTGAAAAGGGAAATAAGTTTGAACTGTAAATATATTAAAATTTATAATATTAATACATAAATAAACACAATATTATATACAAATTATGTTATGCTTAAGAAAAAAGAATATAAATAAGTATATAATATTTACTATTTTTAAACGTTTTTCGAATAAAGAAAGAAAAAAAAAGATGACCCATATTCTTTAGTTTTTAATATATGGGAGTTTTTAATGATGTCTTATTTTTTTTAAATATTAATTGTGTAAAAGTGACGTAGTCCTGAGGCTCAACGTATTGTGATGTCGGTGCTATACATACATATGTACAATAAAAAAGTTTAGGCGATTGGTCATGTCATTGTTTGACGTTTGGTTTTTTTGGATTACTTTTTTTTAAATCAACCGTGAGCAAAAGGATTATTAATTTCTCATGCCGAGTGATGATGTCACAGAGGAAGTTTTACATTTTTTTTTATCCATAAATATCTGTTTATAAATTTTGAAATTATTTTTCTTAAAATTCTATTAGTGTAATCTAAAAATAGTATTTTTCATTTCGGAAAACGATTTTTTGTCGTATTGTCCATTATGTATCCAAACAAAGGTGAATTCCCCATTCTCTCACCCTCATATTTCGATGGGATTCCAAAGTGACACGACCGAAGAGGGATAAGGCGCAGGTCCAACGGCTTAGCGGCACGGTAGATGGTCTGACAAATTCCCAATACAATCTATTCGTATTGCTGCCAGGCTTTTGGGGATTCTGCCACAGGGACCATCCTTTTTTTACAGGTGGCAGACGGATCACCTGATAGTAAGCGATTGCCGCCGCCCATGGACACTCGCGACACCAGTGGAGTAACAAGTGCGCTGTCAACCTTTAAATCCCCCTTTCCCCAGGGTTGGGCCTCCGGTACCCTCACTTACTACCGGTACTTTCCGGTACTATGTTTTAACTTTCAGTTGAGCTTTAGTTTTCAATACTAATTGTTTTTATTTCCTAAGTTATTCTTATCTATACGAATTATAAAGAAGTTAGAAGTAGACATCAGACTATGAATATGACAAAAGACTATATTTACAATCGAAAACACCTGCGCGATGTAATCGGCACCCAGCGCCATCTATTAGTCCAGTCAAAAATTAAGTCATGTGACGAAATGATACGGTTACTACTTTTGTATTTTTGTTTTCATTTGGCAAATCCACTGCTTCTTTGATCAGTGTTCGATGTTTGTTTTGTCATTAATAATGCTAACGCCGGAGTACACGCCACGGCTCTCGCTCATTTTGTTATGGGATTAAAAGATATGATCCCATCAAATACCATTATAACAATGTTAACATTAATTGACGTGACGTGACGGATCGATGGTAGCTCAGTGATTAACATTGTGAATAAGATTGCACCTTCGACACGGGGTCGTGGTTGGATTCGGAGCATGTACTTCGGAATTTTTCAAACCTATGTGCCTTTATACTTCGATAGCAAATTTTATTTTCATTTATTTTATTAGTCACACACAACAGAGTTACAGCAAATGAATTTTGCATATATTATTGTGCACTACTTTTTTGGCGGTAATTAAAATTTCTAGTACAAAAGCAGACCCAAAAGTTAAGTATGAGTATTAAATAAATAGTATAAGTGTTTTTCAAGAGATTGCAGTTCGAAATAGTTAAAAAGATATCCGGTTTAGTTGCTAACAATTTAAATCGTCGCAAGTGTGCTCTACCCGTCACCTTATGGAATATATACGCCCATAGATTTGAAAATTCGAGAGGTGCATGCTCGGATTCAAACTACGACCTCCTGCATGGAAGACTCGTTCTTATCCACTGAGCTACTAGAACGAGCTAAACCTACTGGCTATATTATCACTATAATAATAATAATGATATCCTCCAACCGATTTCGGCTAAGGCGAACAATCTCAACGATCATATATTATAGTGCTCAAGTGTTATTTTTTTTTATATATGAGAGGTGGCAGACGAGCAGACGGATCACCTGATAGTAAGCAATTGCGCTGCCCATGGACACCCGCAACACCAGTGGAGTAGCAAGTGCGCTGCCAACCTTATCCCCTTCCCCCCCATTGGGCCTTCGGTAACCTCACTCACACGGCGAATACAGTGCAGGCGCTGCTTCACGCCGGTCTTCTGTGAGGCAGTGGTATCACTCCGGTCGAGCCGGCCCATTCATGCCTAAGCGTGGCTCTCCCACATTTCCCACACTTGTGTGTGAGCAAACACAAGTGCACTCTCTCACTAGCCTTCATTAAACAATTTCGGAGTTACAACCTCTTGGCAAACACCTACATTATTTATTAAATAACCATGCACAAATGTTGGGTCTGTGCACAAACGCGAAAAATGTATTCACGCTAAAAGTGGCCGCTTTTGGCGGTAATCAGTTTTGCGCGTACAAAAACGGACCTAACATTTGTGCATAGTTATTTAATAAATAGTATAAGTGTTTGCCGAGAGGTTGTAACCCCGAAATTGTTTAAAATAGATCCGGTTTAGTAGCTAAAAGTTAAAATCGACTGGCGTCGCTAGTGTGCCCTACCCGTCACCTTAACGTGTTTCCCGAGGCACGGGGGTACAAGACCGCCAACTTCCAGACTCCGGGCTGTCGCTGAGAATTTCTTAACAGAAAAACTCGTGTAAAAATTTTAGCACGACCCGGGGGTCGAACCCCGGAATCCAAGCGCAGCCGTCGATTGGTACCGACTCCTTTGAAGGCGTAAACCTCCGTCGGTATTAGAAGTGTTTTTTAGTTTCGAAAATCGAGGTATCATGGAATTTCAGTATCGTTTGTTTGTGCATTGGTTTGTGCGTTGATAAAAGTGTAAAAAAATGTAAACACTAGAAAATTTCATCATCATCATCATCATCAGCCTATAGCAGTCCACTGCTGGACGTAGGCCTCTCCAATTATTCGCCACTGTGATCTATCCATGGCTTCTCGCGTCCAGCTCTTGCCAGCCATCCTGCGCAGATCGTCCCCCCACCTAGCCAGAGGGTGCCCTACATTACGTTTGCCAAGACGCGGTCTCCACTCTAGAACTCGTTTACCCCATCGGTTGTTGGTTCTGCGGCTTATATGGCCAGCCCACTGCCACTTAAGCTTGCTAATTCGGTGAGCAATGTCGATGACTTTGGTTCTCTGCCGGATCACCTCATTTCGTATTCGATCTCGGAGAGAGACGCCGAGCATTGCTCGTTCCATAGCCCACTGAGCGACCTTTAACTTGTGGACCAGCCGTACCGTAAGTGTCCACGTTTCGGCTCCGTATGTCATGACGGGTAGGACGCACTGATTGAAGACTTTCGTCTTTAGGCACTGTGGTATCGACGAAAATTAAATCGGCTAGAAAATTTGTAAAAATATATTTATTTGAGTAAAGTTATAATTTTGGTTATTATTTACAATAAAAGACCACTTGACGCTTTGAAGTGCAACACTATCCACTGCGCCAACGAGGCAGTCACCACTTTATGCATGAAGTAAATGCATATCATTCTTAGGCCCTTTAAATAAAACCTGCCCACTGACCCGAATCAAAAAGAGCTATAAAAGTGTGGTTTCACGTAAAAAAAGTTTTCCCGCTTTCAGCGCCTGAAAGCCGGGTTTGGAGAATAAAGTCAGCTTTTTCTATTTTATACGCTAGAGTTGGGCGTAGGAGCAGTGGAGCGGATTAAATACTAGGTCAAGACATGATGTGATAGGGAACGGTTATTTGAGGCGACGGGTAGGGCACACTAGCGACACTAACTGATTTAATTTGTTAGCAACTAAACCGGATCTATTTTTAACAATTTCGAACTTCGCTCCCTAGACAAACACTTATACTATTTATGTAATAACTGTGCACTACTTTTTGGTCTGTTTTTGCACTGTAAATTGGTATTATCGCTATAAGTGGCCCCATTTGGCGGTAAACCAAATTTCGCATTTCGAGTGCAATCGCTATCAAAAAGTTATGAATGCTTCGAAATGATTGTTAAAATAGATCCGATTTAGTGGCTAACAAATAAATCAGTAAGCGTCCCTAGTTTTTATTTGTTTATGCTAGAGGCGGACAAACGAGCAAGCGAGTCACCTGATGGAAAGTAATCAACGCCGCTTGTGAACATTCGCGAAATCAGAGAGATCGCTAATGTGTTGCCGGCCTTTTTTAAAAAAGAGTAGTGTGCCCTACCCGTCACCTGAACGACACAATTAGGCTCAATCATCACTTTAAAAGTATTAAATGTATATAATTATAATATCACTGTTAATTCTGTATCTATATTCGTAACATGGGTGCTTGAGCGATCCTATCTCGGTGTCAAATCAATGTATCTGGTGAAATATTATTATTAAGTTTCTGAAAGGTATAATGATGTGATTCAGTTGGTCAGTTTGGGAAGGTTCGACTTCATTATAATTAAAATAAGCAAAGTAAAGTTGACATTAATGTCAGCTAGACCCTACCTTCTGTGTCTATTGGGCTAGATAGATACTCTTTATTACAAAAAAATTACTGAACTTAATGCTTAGGTTCGAAAAATGCTTTAGTCAGTGGTAAATACAATCTCAGCCGTCTTATCGCTAATAGCAATGTGCCAAATTTTATTGACCGTGGGGGAGCCACGCTTTGGCATGACCGGCCTAACAGAAAACCGGCGTGACGCAGCACTGGGCTGTGCTTCGCTGCGTGAGTGAGGGTACTGGAGGCATACTCCGGGGGAAAGGGAGGTTTAAAAGTTGGCAGCGGACTTGTGACTCCACTGGTGTCGCGGGTGTCTATGGCATATTATATGTATAATAAAAAATATCACTAATATTTATACCTGTGACAGTGATGAAACACTTCCCTATGACGGTCTCCATTCGGCACGGTTCCGTGGAATTATGTGGCTAAGTTTTTGCCACGTGCCTTCCACCGTAGTGGAAATCCACGATGAGTAACGCTGGGAAACCCAAGGAGGACGGAGTAAAAAGTTTGATTAGAACTACACTTCGAAGGCGAAGGGACTTGTCAAAGGAAACTAGGTACCGTCGGTTTATTGCAAGAAGTTTATTTTTTGGTTATAGCAATCTTTTGCAATTTATTCTTAAGTATATAGTATTTTTAGGATCAGAAGCGGTAATTGATTAAAAAAAACAAAGTTTGAACCTAAGTCCGTTATTTATTTATTTAATCATTTACATGTCAGTTAACAGAATACGAAAATTCCAACACACCAACAAGTCATCATACATAATTACATATAGCACAGAATAATTCACATTAATAATAATAAAACAAGATAAATTAAATTAGAAAAACATGTCCGCAATAGAGAAACGGGTAATTAAATGAAAAATATATATTATTTATGTTATAGCATTTATTTAAATAATTTTACTAAACATAAACAAAACAACCAATCTCAATTGCGAAATTTAATTAGTAAAATACGAATACACACTAAATAAACAACTACGACAGAATTAGAAAGTAAAGTAAATAACACGTGTGAGTTTCAACGATCGTTGTGGTTCGAACGTTCCGTCCGCTCCGAGCGCCAAGAAGCAAATGAGCTTTAACTTCGGACAGCGTTCTATTTATAAAACCTGAGGGGTTGCTCAGTCTACAGAAGGGGGAGATCCTTATAGTATTATTTGTAGGTACATACAAATATTGATGAAACTAGTGTTGATACGGAATAAAATTAATTTTTGAAAAAAAATAAAAACCGACTTCAAGACTACACTAACAATATATACAATTGAACTAAAAAGTATAAAATAATATTTTAATTACAAGCCAAAGAACACTAAGGGAAAATCAACGAAATTATTAATACTTATGCATACTATTTACATTTTAAAATCAGTTATTTTTGGAGTCGGTGCCAGCCACGGAGGACAGGGAATCCCGTTCCAGAACAATAATTATATTACTGTGTTTACAACAACGTATTAAACGCCACGCCACGGAGTGGGCGGGCGTCGGTCGCGCGCAGCGGGACGTGGAGCGGGACGGGCGGGGACGTGGCAGACGACGCTGATGGTTGTGTCTTAATGCTTAAAAAAATTTATGCGCTTCTTTTCAATTGTCAGTTGTTTTTCAATGTTTATGTTTCTTTTTTGTGTTATTAATAGATAAATTATTTTATTGTCTTCTTTTCAACTATCGGTTGTATTTCAATTATTTATGTAATTTCTTTTTGTGTCATTAATATATTGTTTTTGTTTTGGCTGGCACCGACTCCAAAAATAACTGATTTTAAAATGTAAATAGTATGCATAAGTATTAATAATTTCGTTGATTTTCCCTTAGTGTTCTTTGGCTTGTAATTAAAATATTATTTTATACTTTTTAGTTCAATTGTATATATTGTTAGTGTAGTCTTGAAGTCGGTTTTTATTTTTTTTCAAAAATTAATTTTATTCTTCACTTTTTAGTGATCAGTGATAGATTTTTAGTATGGGTAGGCCTTACTAAACACGCTGCCCAAATGAGGCAGGGTCGTTTAGAGGAGAGTGACGCCGAGAGGCAAGATCGCTTACAAAAGAATAGAGAAAGAAATTCTATGACCATTGCGAATGAGAGTGAGGAGCAGCGGGCTCACAGACTTTCTTTGATGAGGACATATACAAATGTGTCAAGAAGTTATGAAACTTCAGAAATTCGCGCTCGACGACTCGGTTTAAAACATGAAAGATTGTCAAACGAAACCGAAGAGCAACGTTCTCATCGCCTTGCCTTGATTCATGAGCGTTTATCAAAAGAGACCGAAGAGCAACGTTCTCATCGCCTTGCCTTGATTCATGAGCGTTTATCAAAAGAGACCGAAGAGCAACGTTCTCATCGCCTTGCCTTGATTCATGAGCGTTTATCAAAAGAGACCGAAGAGCAACGTTCTCATCGCCTTGCCTTGATTCATGAGCGTTTATCAAAAGAGACCGAAGAGCAACGTTCTCATCGCCTTGCCTTGAATTCATGAGCGTTTATCAAAAGAGACCGAAGAGCAACGTTCTCATCGCCTTGCCTTGATTCATGAGCGTTTATCAAAAGAGACCGAAGAGCAACGTTCTCATCGCCTTGCCTTGATTCATTAGCGTTTATCAAAAGAGACCGAAGAGCAACCTTCTCATCGCCTTGCCTTGAATCATGAGCGTTTATCAAAAGAGACCGAAGAGCAACGTTCTCATCGCCTTGCCTTGATTCATGAGCGTTTATCAAAAGAGACCGAAGAGCAACGTTCTCATCGCCTTGCCTTGATTCATTAGCGTTTATCAAAAGAGACCGAAGAGCAACCTTCTCATCGCCTTGCCTTGAATCATGAGCGTTTATCAAAAGAGACCGAAGAGCAACGTTCTCATCGACTTGGTTTGATTTGCGCTCGTTTATCAAACGAGACCGAGGAGCAACGTTCTTATCGTCTTAATTTGCAACGCGATCGTTTATCAAATGAATCTGCCGAATCCAGAGCGACTCGATTAGATGCTATGCGACAAACCGCTTGCAACCGCAGGAACGCATGTTGTATTAATGATTTTGAGGAGCCTATAAATATTTTTGCAGACGTTCCATGTGCCATTTGTAATAAAGCGTTATATCCACCAGAACGTTGTAATTTGCATACTGCAATGTACAGTGCATTATTACCCGAAGAATTGGTTTCTCAGGGTCATATCGTAACATGTTCTCGCTGTCAAAATAATATTAGGAAACGGGAAATTCCGTCGGTAGCTTTCTGGAACAAAATGACAGTCGCGACTGTGCCTCAACAGCTAGCTAACTTGACCAAACTTGAAGAACGATTTTTATGCCGTGTTGTACCGTTTCTTAAAATAATGAAGCTTCAAAACCGTTTCTGTCAAGATTGGTGCAAGGGACAAGTTACTTTGTTTGCGAAAGACGTAGTTGAAGTTGCGGAACAACTACCACTTGCGCCAAACCAAGTGGGATTAGTTCTGGTTGTGGAAAGTCTCGAGAACTTGCAACGCTCCCAAGAGTTTAATTACAATTTGTTCGAAAGCCTCCACCCAGTCTGTTACCATTTTGGTGACCCATTGATCATGAGCTGGTTTTCCACCACTTTTTCGACTTTGGGACCTAATTCTTAGTTATGATCATGCAGTTCATATTGTATACTGATTTTCAAGTCGTTGAGAGTGATGTTAATTATGGAGGCCATTTTTAAAAAGAAAATGACCACTTAGCATTTGCCCAACATTTTGAATAATATTTATTTAGGACCACCTTTCTATGTGTTACCGTTTAGTCGGACTGTTCACCATAACCTGGTCTCCAAAATATTCTTTACTAATATTATAATAATAATAAATAGTAATAATTGTTCGGAAGCTGCCACTCACTCTGTTATAAATTCTGTAGGTTGTTGAATTTGACCTGGTCTCCCACCACTATTCCACCATTACATCCTGGTCTCCCATTACTTTTTCCAGACCGCATACTTCCCGAATTTCAGACCGCAAACTTCATATATATACCGAATTTCATCTCCAAACAACGACGTAATCTCTGTATTTTTTGGTTATTGTTGTTTTGTTCAAAAACCACCAAGTCAATTTTGATAAAAAAATTATGGGACCACCTCTGAATGATGGCCTATCAAACAAAAAAAGAATCATTTAAATCCATTCATAATTGGCGGAGAAATCGAGAAACATACATACAAAAAAAAAACATACGGGTCGAATTGAGAACCTCCTCCTTTTTGAAGTCGGTTAAAAAGCACTTACGAAATTCGTAGACATACCAAGGTCTCCGGTAGCTTAGTCGGTAAAGCAGTTGCCCGGTTAGCAAAAGATCGTGGTTTCGAGTCCCACCCAAAAACTGTCGAAAAATTTTAAGTGCGTTTTTTACTTATCTTCAAGTACAGTTTAAATTAGAAATAGAAATATTTCACTTTGATCTGACTCCGAGATAGGTAGCTCGAGCACCTGTGTTACGGATATCTGAATCAACAGTGTGATTACAAATATATACATATAATAATTTTCTTTTGTAAATTAATACATACTTACTTACAATACATAGAAAATACCCAGACCAATATAAACAGACGTCATGTTCATACACACAAATGTTTGTAGGTACTGTGTGGGGATGAAACCCCTAAGTAGGTATAAAAGGTTAAATGAAATGAAATGAAGATGGCACATTATATTGTAGTTTCATTATATGCAGCCAGAGGCGAAGAAATTAATATTTTTAAAACATTGGTGATATATTCATAAAAATCTTAATACGTTCATAACCACCAAAATTTAAATTAGAAAAGTATAACTTTAATCAACACATAATAAAAAAAAAATTCAAATTAATTAAAATAAAGATCAAATTTTCATTCGTTCATTATTTTACTTAATTATTGCAAAATTTTAATATGTCTTTTTCTATTTAAATATGGAGTTATTTGAGTTTAGTTTATTATTATAAGACTCTATAAGTTATCCAAAATACATAATTTCTGTCGCTCTATTTATTATATCTATCTTTCTTAGACATGTGTAGGTTAACTGAAGTAAACCCCCGTGATAACCTGGCAGTTTTTAAAGCAAAGTGTATACATTCCTTTTGTGTTATAGTGTTTATTTTCCTTTTGTGTTTTCCTTTTGTTTTTTTTAATTCCTTCCCGATCCGGCCAGTTCGATTTGTGTTGTTTTTTGCGTAACAGCGCAAACACAATTAGCGTTTGGATTGCTGTGATGGCGCACATCACTCCGTCTGCCCGAATTGGGACGTGGATTACGACAATACAGTGTTTTATACCTTAAATTAGACACCCTGTATGTTTTTGATATCGGAAGAGTTATACAGATCACAAAGGGAGTGATAGTAGCTCAGTGGATTAAAACGCGCCTTCCATGTGGGATTCGTGGTTCAAATCGGAGTATGCCCTTCTGGAGTTTTTAAACCTCTGTGCATACTTGTACCATTAGCTCGGCGGTGAGAAGAAACATCGTGAGGAAACCAGTTGGGATAGTTTCTGAATCGTGTAACTATGGTTCAGTTGGTCTGTTTCCTCTGTTATAGGGTTGCAAAGGCTTCAGAGCAGCAGCTTTCGACCCCGGAACTATTTTTATTTTTTTATTTGAATGAAATGGGGTGAGCATTGCATCTCATAGCCACTGCGACCAGTAGAAGATCTATTGTGGCAGCCCCAAAACGTATTACAGCACCTCATGTAGCCCCAGCTCCAGGATAAACCCGAGGATGGAGCTGATGGGGGAGCTCTTGATCTCGTCTGCCGAGATAATGTGTGCTCCCAGGTGCCGGTTCCTGCAGTGGTGCAGCGCTATGCACTATGTCCGAGTGAGTGCCCTAATATGTCCTCTGGTCAGTTTTGTTATTTCTACAGCTCGTTTCTGGTTGAACGGTTGTATTAAGGGGTTGTCCATTAATCACGTGAGACTTGAAAGGGGGGGGGAGGGGTTTGATAAAAATCATGAAAATAACACAAGGGGGAGGGGGGTGTAAGATATCCGCTGTATTTATTTATTCGTCCAACGTTTTTCGTATGATTACACTCTTCGTTTATTATTATTTTTATTGCAATCAAAAAGAACTTGCATCCTAGTGTAGACATTTTTATCATGGTCCTTAATTTCAGAATTTAAAAAATATGTAGTTTATACCTGTATTTAGGTACTAAAATATACGTGATGTTGGGAAAGGGGGGGGTAGGGGTAGTCTTAAACCTCACTACGTATCACCAAGGGGGAGGGGGGGCTTAAAAATGCTAAAAAAAGATCACGTGATTAATGGACGGCCCCTAACGCCTTGGACTGTTCTAGCCGAGGTAGTCTTTTCCAAAATTCAGTGCTTTGCTTATGCTCTCATTCTTTTAACTTGAACCTGACCATACCGGAACTACACGCCAAGATGAGAAGGAAGAGTCACACATTACAAATGCAAAATAAGAACTCTCGTGTTTCATTCCACTTCTCGTCGTCAAGTACATAGGTAATATTATTTTGACATCCTTTTCAACTCTATATTAAATAAAAATGGATCTTCTCAATGTATGTGTGCCTATTAACATTCAAAGGACTGGCAATACAAGTTAAAGTGGCTTTTACCATCAGAGAGATCTCTCACAATCGGTCGATCTAACCACAACTACATTGTGTGCCGATGAGGACGCTCAACGTGGCAGACAGATAAATTATCGTGGTCACACCCGGCCTTGTTGTGTCCCTCTTTCCCCCTAACAAATCAGGGTTGCTAAAGCAATGAACAATATCGAATTACATTATTTTTAAAGAAAGTATCTTCTATTTAGGTTTCGAGGGGTGAAAGGCGTTAATTTCTTTTACCTATAACAATATGGCCAGTTTACTTTTTCCGCCTACTGGGCATTTTATTTCCGATATAATATTTATAAAATCCTCTATTTTTCTTCCTAGTAAAAAGAAATTACATTGCACTTGCATACATTGATATTCATCTGATTGGCTGTAGGTACTCAGATTTTTTTACAGTCTTTCATTTCACATAAGATTTAAAAATCTGAACTAATGTGGAAGAAAGAATATAACCTGTACCACTTCAAAATGATTTATCGTATTAGAATGTGTTATATATAATATAGAACGCGTAAATAAGAAAAGATATGGAAGGCTCTCAGAAAAAATAATTATAAAAATCACAAATAGAAGCGGTCCTAAGTGTAACCCCTGTAGAATCTCAAAAGGTACAGGCATGGTGAAAGAGGAGAAACTCTTTATGGCCACTAACTGGGTCAGGTTATTTGAATATGTTTGTAACATAACAGGAGATGCTTATCGCTGTCAAATGCTTCGCTGAAATCAAGTTATATAGCATTTAAGTACTGAAGCAATTTTTCCTGCATTAACACTAAATTAACCGAGTAGATTTTAACGACCCGTTTGGAACAGTGGCAGTGAACGCTGCCTTTGGTCCAAGGGTTCGATCCCCGCACAATACAAACATTTGTGTGCCTGAACATCTCTGTTTGTATTGGTCTGGGTGTTCTGTATTTATTTACAAAAGAAAAGTATTATATGTATATATTTGTAATCCCACTGTTGATTCTGATATCCGTAACACAGGTGCTTGAGCTACCTATCTCGGAGTCAGATCAATGTATGTGATGTTGTGAAATATATTTATATTTATATTATTTATTTATTTACAAAAGAAAAGTATTATATGTATATATTTGTAATCCCACTGTTGATTCTGATATCCGTAACACAGGTGCTTGAGCTACCTCTCTCGGAGTTAGATCAAAGTATGTGATGTGAAATATCTGTGGCAATACAAGTCACAGATTTCGACATTTTCGCCTGTTCTCATCTCTAGCAATCGGTAACCCTACCACTGATGGACAGTTATTGGTCAATCGGGATCTGTCGAACCGTTGTCTAAAAGGATTTTTATTGTGATAAATTGCTACTTATCCCATTAAAAATCCTTAACATAGTCTTTAAATGAGTGACTGACCGATTGGTAGTGACCCTGCCTCTTACGCCAAAGGTCGTGGGTTCGATCCCCACCCTGGACAAACATACGTGCGATGAACACTTGTGTTTGTTCAGCGTCTGGGTGTAATATATGTATTAAAGTATATATTTGTGTTCCTCTGTTGTCTGATATCTGTAACACAAGTGCTTAAGCTACTTAGTATGGAATCAGGTCAACGTATGAGATGTTGTGAGAATTATATTATTATATTATGTTGTGAGAATTATATTAAATAAGACTAACAGACGAACAGATGGTTCACTTGACGGTAAGCGATTGCCGACGCCCACGGAGTGGACACCCGCAACACCAGTAGTGTCACAAGTGTTCTACTAATCTTAAAACTCTATTTCCCCCCAGATTGAGCCAGATTGGCTTGGCGAAACACAGTCTAGAAGAGGCTTTTCTGTAAGGCCGTTGTAAAATTGTATTATTTCGACATTTTCGCCAATTGTCATACTCAACCAATGCGCAACCCTAACACTGACGGATGGAGGACAGATATTGGTCAATCGGGATCTGTCGCACCCTTGTCCGGAAGGATTGTAGATGTTGTGCTCCTTACGACAGATGGACGGGCTTTGCGCTGTTGCGTACCATTGTAAAGCTTTCATTTAGTTTCACCTGCCCCAATGTTTGTCTGTAATGAAATCTAACAAGTCTAATTTGATCCCCTTCAATCCCATAATCAGAGTTTAAAAAAAACACACAAATCAAAGTTTCATCATATTTTCTTTATTATCTGATAAGGGGTAGACGAGTAGACACATAATAACTTTAATGAGATAAATGACTGGTATGAGAGCTAACATAACATCAATAGTTGTACATAAAGATGCTAGATATAATTATTTATATGGTAAACAAGTTGCGAATTGACACTGGCTACCGCAAAATCTCTCGCTAACAAAAATTACCTGGGCAGCCACAGGAGTTACAAGTGCGCTACCAAGCTTTCCTTTCCCTTCCCCTGTCTCCGATACCCTCATTCACTCGGCTGAAATACAACGTGTCGTGATTTCTGTGAGGCAGAGGTATCACTCCTCTCGAGCTGGTCCATTTATACCAATGTGTGGCTCTCACTCGGTCAACTATATCAATAGCATAACCATAAAAGTATTCCACCACCCTCATATTGATAGGCGATAAAATCTGCTCGATGACACCAAGTGTTCCGCAAAATTAACTAGAAATAAGTTTTACTTGACTACAAGTAAAACCAATATGGAAGTGCCAAAACTATCTAGATAACTTGCCATAGGCAAAGTAACCTATCAGCATCTCGGAAATAAAGTTCTAGCAGGGTAATTTCACAGCGTTCTTAAAGCCAGTAACAAGTGTAGGTACCAAAAACCGGCCAAGTGCGAGTCGGACTCGCCCATGAAGGGTTCCGTAGCAGCAAGTAAGATATATGGAAGGTAAATTGCGGTTTACGGCTTATAACGTATTAAAAAAAACTACTCACTATATCTAGTTCAAACCAATTTTCGTTGTTAGTTTTCATGATTATGTACATCATATATTTTTTTAGTTTTATAATTAATTTATTATAGAAGTTAGAGGGGAAGGGGCACAATTTAACACTTTGGGAGCGTCTCTTGCGCAAAGTATTGTGTTTAGAAAAGACCCCCAATATTTTATTTTTTCCAATTTTTATGTAAAAATCGTAATGCGGTTAACAAAATACATCTATTCACCAAGTTTCAATAGTATAGTTCTTATAGTTTCGGAGAAAAGTGGCATGTGACATACGGACGGACCTAACATGACGAATCTATAAGGGTTCCGTTTTTTGCCATTTGGCAACGGAACCCTAAAAAGATCAACACTGAATAGGAATGAGAGCGGGAGAAGCTACGCCGATCTGTTAGCTCCAAATAGATTTTTACCCTTATTCGACAGATTGCAGTTTTTATGCTGTATTACAGATTTTTATGCTGTATTTAGTGGGAAATGAAAATATGTTGGAAGCGTAATGGTGGATTTCTCAACAGAAAACTCAGGTACAAATGACCCGGGGATCGAACCCGGGATCCCCAAGCACAGTCGCGCTTTAAAGTGCGACCGACTACCCGAAGCGCCACCATTTCAGTCAAATAGATTTATAGGGACTTGCCACACTGCCGATTTGCAAGTGGAGGATGCTGCGGGGCTGCGGGTGCGCAGAGTACGTCCCGCTTCTTCCCTCGGCAAAATCGCTGCGCACCCGCGGCGTGTTCGTTGCGTGACCTGTCTCGCTTTAAAATCCCTTGCACATCTGGCCTCACATGGAGTAAGTGCCCCCATTTCTGGGCCCGATCACCCTAATATCAGCTTCTCTCTTTTAACCGCGTTCAACGTCGTGAAACACGAATAGTCGACGACGGGAATCTCACTGATCGCTTAGACTCTCTGGCCCTGCGGAGAGAAGTCGCATCTCGCCTTCTGTGGTGCCTTCCCTCGCGCACCAGGCATGGTGCACATGCCCCCACTGTCCGGGCGCTGCGCCTCATAGGAGATATGCTCGCTCATGACTGGGATACCGACCTATTCGCCGACGCCTTACGGTTCCGGCAGCTTTGTTGCAAAGCTCTTATGTTCATAAACCGGAACATTTGACATGTAGTTTTATTTGAATTCGCTTTTGATAATTATTTCTATGTGATTTGACTATTAATGTTTTTGATTTGATTTTAGATATTTATTTCCGTTTTACTAAAATTTATTGACATGTTATTGTAATTTTTAATTTTATAAGTATTTTTTGTTTATGTATTATCCCATATATTGTCTGTCATACTATGATTTAATTTTTGACTATGCTTGTTTTCCCACTAGCATTCTGACAATTTGCAAGCAGGTAAAATATACATAGAGATTTATTTATTTAATTCAATTGTACATGCTGACTTACAGTGTATACTGTAAGTCAGCATGTACAATGTATACTGTAAGTCAGCATGTACAATTGAATTAAATAAATAAATCTCTATGTATATTTTACTTACCTGCTTTACCATGGTGAGTGTTCCAAGGAGTTGAGATAGTACCCGCTGCTGAATTTCACCATCGTACTACACGCCGTAAGCTAGGATTCCACCCGTACTATCTGAGGACTGCCACCATGCGCTTTTACACGTCCTTAAAAGCACCTCCTTTGTGGAATCAACTTCCCGCAGCCGTATTCCCGAAACGGTACGACATGAGATCTTTAAAAACCGGCCAAGTGCGAGTCTGACTCGCGCACCGAGGGTTCCAACCAAGAAACCAGGGTTAAAGGGACAGTAGACCTAGGTATTTGGTATAAATTTCAATTTGATACCTTTATTCGTTCGTGAGAAATAAAGTAGTAAATTTCATTTTATTAAAATATTTTTATTATTTTATATAACTAAAAAAATGTGATTTTCGCAATTTTTCCTATATTTGCATTATATGACAATGCTTCATGCCAAATTTCAAGATTCTGAGTTTACGGGAAGTACCCTGTAGGTTTTGATTCCTTTGCGAGTGTCGAAAATTTGATGAAAATATCGATATAATCGGCTGTATCTTTTGATTGCGTTGGCTTAGAAGTTTGATTTTTTCACAGCTTCAAGGGACAGTAGACCTGAGTAATTGATATAAATTTCAGCTTCATACCTCCACGCGTTCCTGAGAAAAAGGGTCTTGACAGACGGACGGACAGACGGACAACAAAGTGATCCTATAAGGGTTCCGTTTTTTCCTTTTGAGGTACGGAACCCTAAAAACGAGCCTTTATCCTACAAGGCAGCGCTATCTCCACTCCTTCTGGTGTGGATTGATGCCCAGAGGCGGCGATGATCACTTACCATCACTCGCTTACTTGCTTACTTGACTCGCTTGCTTGTTTGTCTCCCTTTCTCATAAATATTAGCCAGAGTTGGCAGGTCAGTGACTAGAACAGTGCTCGTGGAAGCTTCTGTCTATCATCATACTACTATCAGCCTCCAAGATAAAGTTTCAACAAGGTAATTCCATCTGGCCCCGCCCTTCTAGATAACCTAGGACTTAACTGCTTTGAGCGTGTACCGACGGATTTATTTTCCTAGAAATCGCCTAGCGAAATGGGTCAATGTACACTGGCGAGCAGGGAAATTATGCTTACAAAAAAAGCGTATTACACTTTAAAATGGGTGTATTTTAGAATACGTTGAAATAACGAATATAGCATATCAATAACTTCACTACTATGGATGCCAAAGACCATGCGAAGTGGATTCTCCACTCTTCCTCCTTCCACCAGGAGGTGAAGAGGAGAAAAAGGAAGAGAGCGGGATAGCACGCTTGAATTGAACTGTTATCTAATTTTGGAAATCATGTACTGATATTGCAACCCGTTTGGAAACAGTGGTAGTGAACGCTGTTTTTAGTCGAAGGGTTGCGGGTTCGATCCCCGCTACAGTACAAACATTTGTGTGCATGAACATGACTGTTTGTATTGGTCTGGGTGTTTTCAATGTATTATAAGTATATATTTACAAAAGAAAAGTATTATATGTATATATTTGTAATCCCACTGTTGATTCTGATATCCGTAACACAGGTCCTTGAGCCTATCTCGGAGTTAGATCAATGTATGTGATGTTGTGAAGTATTTATTTATTTATATTTATATTTACTAATCAAGTTATGTCAGTTCAATGGAAATTGTTTTTTGGAAAAATGTAGCTATGTACTCGTATACAAATTAGCTATACCTACTTTATACACCGTTATTTTTTTATTGTTTACATCCCGACAACTTCATATCAGAAATTAAGTCCATTTTGCAGGTTAGATCAACAAAATAAGCAGAAAAAGCTGTTCTATATATGATCATGCCAGGTGGATATTCAATTTTTACCCGACTACGTCGAAGCAAAAAGGAGGGTTATGATTTTGATCTGTATGTAGGTATGTATATTTGGCTGTTCTTCTGTTCCCTCAAAACTCCTAAACTATGTAGTTATCAAATTTGAACAAATGAGGTGTCGTTAGAAGCGTCTTGATTGTCTTCTGGTAATAGGCGAAATGACGTCACGTTAAATTGATTACAGCGCCCTCTAGGGGACTTAGAGTAAGTAACTCAAAAAAATTGCTTGACGGTACTGTGTGGGGTATCAAATGAAAGCGATTTTTAGCACATTTCGAATATGTAATTTTATATATTGAACAGCTGATATTTTTTCACTTATATTGTTGATTTAAAAAAGGCTTAATGGATTTCAATCGCGGTACCTATTATGAAGTTTTCGGAATGTAAACAATAAAAAAGTAACTGTGTGTAATATTTTTAAATAATTATAACCGTTGCATTCAAAATTGATTCATGTCTTTCTATATTCGCCGGAACCATTAACTAATTATGCTGGCTACAAAGCAACAGCTTGGGATACATCTGGAACAAAACAGTAAGATGATAATGATTATCATGTCTACCATTACCATCTCAGCGTGTCTTCCTGGTTGCATCCGATTTTTTATATTAAGATTTTTTATGTACTTTAAAAAGTTTTATTTCGTTGTTTCTTCTGCACCTGCTCGCAAGTACACTTCCGTCGCTCGTCCACTTTATTTCCCGCTGCAGATTCTGAGTTGCGTTAATAAGGAGGCCACTTGACGGCTCGCAGAAAAAAGTTGGAAAGCGAACCCGACTAATAAAAACACGAAAGTTTCTGAGTTTTTTTTATTGAGAAAGTGAGGCACACGAGCAGGCGAGTCACCTGAAGGTAAGTGATCACCGCCGCCCATGGACATCAGCCACACCGGAGGGAGTGGAATGTTTGTAAGGATATTTTTCTTTACATACATGTGTGCCGTGTCCCCGGCAGAGTAAAATAGGCCACTCTTACCGAGGTGTCGTAAAAGGCGACTAAGGTAAAGCTGCTGGCATGATCATCAGCACCCAGAGAAGGAAAACTCTGCATTTATATCTAAACCCTCGCCAACCCGTCTGCCAAGCGTGGTGAGTATGGCAATTACCCCTCATGTGATTGAGGGAGGCCCGTGCCCCAGCAGTGGGGACTTAAATGGGCTGATGATGATATTTAAACCCTCGCCAACCCGTCTGCCAAGCGTGGTGAGTATGGAAATTACCCCTCATGTGATTGAGGGAGGCCCGTGCCCCAGCAGTGGGGACTTAAATGGACTGACGACGATGACATTTTTTTTTTATGTGATAGGTGGCAGACGAGCAGACGCATCACCCGATGGTAAGCGATTGCCACTGCCCATATCGACACCCGTGACACCAGTGGGGTCACAAGTGCACTGCCGACCTTTAAACTCTCTGGATTTGGCCTCCGGTACCCTCACTCACGCTGCGAAACACAGCACAGTGCTGCTTCACGCCGGTCTTCAATGAGTCCGTGGTATCACTCAACTCAAACATACAAGTATTAACAATGAAACGCATTCTGAGTAGGATTAAAATTAAAATTAATTAACAAAATTTAATATCAGTGTGACGCGCCAAAATCTACAATGAATCTGACAGCTCGAGTAACAGACGCCACTAGGGATGGAGTAGGGATTCGGCGGGTAGGGCTAAAAGAAGCCGCGTGGGCTGATGCAATTCAAAGGTTTTAAATTAGTGTCTAGTGGTTTTTAGTGTGCAAGTTTGGTGTTTATTTGTGCATTGAAGTGCCGCAAAGTGATCCTAATAATAAGAATCATTGGATTGTATCGTTTTTAACACTGCTATTGTGTGTCGAGTGCGTTGTCTCGTGACAACTTGCTTGGACCTAATAGAGTCTTAAAACCCACGATTGCTTTTAGAGTGATATCCGCTGAATCCGTAGGTCGATAAAACGCAAAACACCGGCGTTTTATTGAGTGACTGTGACTTTGACTGACTTCGACTGTTGATTACCTACGCATGATAATGGCAGGAGTAATTCTCAGTCGAGAAGTTGATTGCCACAAATAATATAAGAAGAAGAAGAAGGGATGGAGTATAAACTAGTGAAGTCCAGCCATTCGATTTTATTCGGTTAACACAAGTTTCCTTATACTATCTTTATAACATTGTAGAGCGGATGAAACAGTAAATAGGGAGTCATGAACTTTACCTGGTTGCGCCCAATGCTGTCACATTTATTTATTTTTTTATAGAAAAGCCAATTTTATTCCGTTATCTTGCTATGCCTACTCTACTTTGTTGTGGCATGATCATCACGCACCAGAGAAGGAAAACTCTGCATTTATATCTAACCCTCGCCAACCGTCTGCCAAGCGTGGTGAGTATGGCAATTACCCCTCATGTGATTGAGGGAGGCCCGTGCCCCAGCAGTGGGGACTTAAATGGGCTGATGATGATATTTAAACCCTCGCCAACCCGTATGCCAAGCGTGGTGAGTATGGAAATTACCCTCATGTGATTGAGGGGAGGCCAGTGCCCAGCAGTGGGGACTTAAATGGACTGACGACGATGACATTTTTTTTTTATGTGATAGGTGGCAGACGAGCAGACGCATCACCCGATGGTAAGCGATTGCCACTGCCCATATCGACACCCGTGACACCAGTGGGGTCACAAGTGCACTGCCGACCTTTAAACTCTCTGGATTTGGCCTCCGGTACCCTCACTCACGCTGCGAAACACAGCACAGTGCTGCTTCACGCCGGTCTTCAATGAGTCCGTGGTATCACTCAACTCAAACATACAAGTATTAACAATGAAACGCATTCTGAGTAGGATTAAAATTAAAATTAATTAACAAAATTTAATATCAGTGTGACGCGCCAAAATCTACAATGAATCTGACAGCTCGAGTAACAGACGCCACTAGGGATGGAGTAGGGATTCGGCGGGTAGGGCTAAAAGAAGCCGCGTGGGCTGATGCAATTCAAAGGTTTTAAATTAGTGTCTAGTGGTTTTTAGTGTGCAAGTTTGGTGTTTATTTGTGCATTGAAGTGCCGCAAAGTGATCCTAATAATAAGAATCATTGGATTGTATCGTTTTTAACACTGCTATTGTGTGTCGAGTGCGTTGTCTCGTGACAACTTGCTTGGACCTAATAGAGTCTTAAAACCCACGATTGCTTTTAGAGTGATATCCGCTGAATCCGTAGGTCGATAAAACGCAAAACACCGGCGTTTTATTGAGTGACTGTGACTTTGACTGACTTCGACTGTTGATTACCTACGCATGATAATGGCAGGAGTAATTCTCAGTCGAGAAGTTGATTGCCACAAATAATATAAGAAGAAGAAGAAGGGATGGAGTATAAACTAGTGAAGTCCAGCCATTCGATTTTTATTCGGTTAACACAAGTTTCCTTATACTATCTTTATAACATTGTAGAGCGGATGAAACAGTAAATAGGGAGTCATGAACTTTACCTGGTTGCGCCCAATGCTGTCACATTTATTTATTTTTTTATAGAAAAGCCAATTTTATTCCGTTATCTTGCTATGCCTACTCTACTTTGTTGTATTGAGTATACTACCTATGTAGGTATCATTAAATGGTAGTAAGATAATCATAATTTTGGTAGATAGCACTTTTTAGTCTTTACTTATCATCATGTAGGTAGGTACCTACCCAACATTAATTATAAGGACTTTGATAATATTTTGTGGCCGTCTGGTCCCCGGCAGAGTAGAATAGGCCACCCTCACTCTTACCGAGGTGTCGTAAAAGGCGACTAAGGTAAATCTGCTGGCATGATCATCAGCACCCAGAGAAGGAAAACTCTGCATTTATATCAAAACCCTCGCCAACCTGTCTGCCAAGCGTGGTGAGTATGGCAATTACCCCTCATGTGATTGAGGGAGGCCCGTGCCCCAGTAGTGGGGACTTAAATGGGCTGATGATGATGATGATGATGAATATTTTGTATTTTTTCGTTGTAACAAAATAACTTTTATCGTTGGTTTGAATAAAATAATTTACACAAGTATTTTGGTTAATAATAATTCACTATTAGAAATTATAAAAATATTGATCGTATAAATCAGTTAGCCACCCGCAGGCCGCATATTTATTTAATGGATGTATTTTCCCCCTGGTTCGATACCCTGTGGGCGAATACTAACCGTGGGGTAAATAGGAAGACTCTTTCTTCCTTTCTTAATATTCTCTTTCTTATATAAAAACTGTTGGAAAAAGTAAAAAAAAAAATATTATTAAAAAAACAAAATACCCGACTGCACACTAAAAAAAGAGTAAAACAAGCCCCACAATAATATTGATCAATCAAATGCTAAAAACTAATTATGTAATACCGTTTAAACAATACCTATATTAAAATACACTACAATATGTGTTCGTAATCGATAGTTAAATAAACAGAAACTTATTTTGAATACAAATTTACTGAATATAATTTATAAATGTTGATGGAAAGCATCGCAGGCGGGGACCAACAGAGGCTTACCAACAGAGGCTTATTTATAGTCATTTCGGTTGTGCACCATTTAGCAGAATTTTCGTTGGTGGCGGTCAAGGTGGTCCCCGCCTGCGATGCTTTCCATCAACATTTATAAATTATATTCAGTAAATTTGTATTCAAAATAAGTTTCTGTTTATTTAACTATCGATTACGAACACATATTGTAGTGTATTTTAATATAGGTATTGTTTAAACGGTATTACATAATTAGTTTTTAGCATTTGATTGATCAATATTATTGTGGGGCTTGTTTTACTCTTTTTTTAGTGTGCAGTCGGGTATTTTGTTTTTTTAATAATAATTTTTTTTATTTATAACTTTTTAGCTGTTTTTATTTAACGAAAATGTTGTAGATGTAGAAGACTATGTATATGTAAGTACCATTTTAAATTATTTCGACCACATTTGGCTTTAGATTACGAGTGATCCCCCTCCGCACCGCGCCGCGCGCCGCATGCCAGGCCACGCCCTATCTTTTTGCTTGCTAACGCATGAGTTGCTTTGCGTTGACGCAGAATTAACATGTTCCCGTGGGAATTTTGAGAAAAAACGTATCCTATATTAATTACTCCCGTGATTGAAATGAATCTAATGATACCGCATACATATTTTTTTAAAGGGAAATTTAGAAAAAATATTATTATGTCTTTATCCCGTGGGACTTTTAGGATAAAATGTATCCTATGACACTCCCGTAATCAAGACAAATCTAACGATACCTCATACATCAAAATCCATCAAGCCGTTTAGGCTACAGGAGGTCACAAAGGAAAAGACATACATACATACTTACATACACTCGAAAAACATTACCCTCCTTCTTTGGCAGTCGGGTAAAAAAGACGACTCGCTTACTCTCTCTTGCTGATGCTTCTAGCATTAAAAAAATATCTTAATAAATTACACAGATCGTAGGACAGACACTGTGTTAAACAAACAAACAAACATTTTTTTTCCCAAATAATAGATACATTTGATAGATAAAGATTTTTTTTTATGATATAGGTGGCAGACGAGCAGACGGATCACCTGATGGTAAGCGATTACCGCCGCCCATGGACGCCTGCAACACCAGTGGTGTCACAAGTGCGCTGCTTACCTTTCAACCCCCGGTACCCTCACTCACGCAGCGAAACACAGCGCATGCACTGCTTCACGCCGGGTTCCTGTGAGGACGTGGTATTACTCCGGTCGAGCCGGCCCATTCATGCCGAAGCGTGGCTCTCCCACTGTTAAAATTTACTATTAGAAATCGTAAGTAAGATATAAGTAATCGTAACATTTACTATTAGAAATCGTAAAGAAAGTCGTTAAAATTAAAGCGTATAGCGCGACTAAATAGCGATGCGACTCCCCACACCTACCGCCGAGGGCGGGTGCGCAAGTTACCCGCTCGGTTTCGGGAGTAATTTATTGTCACCCATCGGTGCCCCGCGCGCGCGCCGCCAGTGAATCAGGACACCGAGTCTAAGCGACACGCTCTCGGCGGACACGCACGCGCGCTGCGTGGATGCTATTGTACATACGTATCACTTGTCGGGTTATCGATGTACCAATACGTGTAATAAACGTCTTAAAACGAGAATGTGTCTCTCAGTCACCGTTTCATCACCACCAACCCGTAAGGAAGGTGCCCGGTACGCACACAACCTTACAAGCGGATAGATAACATTTGTGAGCTCTAATCGTGCTTAAATAGGCACTGTTCTACCTGACAATCACAAAAACCATCACGTGGTTCCCAAATCTGCTGCGAATGGGAACATCAACAGCAATACAGTTTTTACTTACTTACTATAATATAACGACGAAATTTTCAAATGTTAAAGTTTTACTGTGTTTTAATATTAATGCTGCTTTAAGTACTACTTAACGACATTCGACTTGAATTAGCTAAGATAAGAAACAATTTATTGACCACAACACATTACACATATAACAAAACAGAGAAAACAAGGTACAGAGACAAAGAGTTGCGGTCAACAAGGCTCAGCCTCAGCATATGCTGCAGCTGCCACAAACAGCAGCTGCAGCGCTGATTTCAGGCTGGACCTTGGGTGACGCCTTTTCATTGAAAAAAAATATTATAAAAGATTGACATGCAATATATACAAGTAAAAAGCAAATGAAAAATTACATATACAAAATAAAGAAATAATAACACAGAGATACATACATAATCAATTTAAAAACATTAAAATTATATTAAAAAAAACACACACAAAAAAAAAAGAAACAACAAAAAAATGGCATTCGCGGGTGTCAAACCAATATTGTCATAATAAGCGACAGTGGCGCCATCAATTAACTGCGCGCATTATTATCTGTGCCACAATATGTACACAATGATGGAGAAAAAACAAAACAAAAAAATAATAATAAAAAATAGAAAGAAATTTTGACAATTGATTGACACCCGACAACTAACCCAAAGAGTAATGTTATATGACTAACTTACCTACGAACCAATATTATATAATTTTTATAGTTATTCTATTCTACTAGTATATTATAGCTGACTGATCTGTACTGGTTACTCTAGAACTGCATCTATATAGTTTCGTCGAATTAATATTGTAACGAATCAAACTAATGTTGTCAGTAAATTCCGCTTTATATCCTCTGTTCTTTCCTTGACTAAAGAATTCCATTTGCATCCGGAACTTCCACAGCATCCTCACCACCTCTAAAAGCCCAGGCGGTTCCAGATTCAGCATTCTGCACAATTTCCACAGCTACCTTACAAACATGTTCTACATCTTGCCACTGATCCTCTGGTATGTTATCCAAGTATCCTTCATGAAATTCTAACGCCTTATTAGGTTTTATATCAGAGATTATATCTGTTCTTGTGTAACCAGGACAAAGGGTTAACACTCTGACTCCAGTCACATTAAAGTTGTAGGAATTACCAAGAGATCTACTAAACCCCATTACTGCATACTTGGATGTTTTGTAAAACGGGAGATACGGATCCACAGCAAAACCATAAATGGAAGACACGTTTAAAATTACGCCTCCGTTGCCACCTTTATCCTTTCTCATATGCTCCAAAAATTTCATAGACCACTCAACGGTTGCAACCGTATTGATTTTAAGAGTTCTTCTTATATCATTTTCGTCCACAACACCAGCGTTGTTCACAAGGATATCAACTCCTTCCACATTAGCAATAATCTTCTCATATACTTTATCAAGGTCTTCAGTCACGTCTCCTTGTATAAATACTGCTTTATCATTGCCGTATTTGGTATTCAGTTCTGCAGCAGTTTTGGTTCCTAGATCTGCATTGATATCAATAAGAATAACCACTTTACAGCCAGCCTTCAAGAAACCTTCAGCTATAGCCAGACCAATTCCCTTAGCGCCTCCTGTGATTACTGCCACTTTATCATTGAAATCCAATTTTGACATTTTTTTGTGTTTCTGTTGTCAATTCAAGACCGCTTGCAGAGTAAAAATGAATCAAATATTGTTTACTGATACGTTATCCTACATTATTATCTTATCTGCTATTACTAAATTATATTGTCATTTTTTAAAAAGCAATAATGATAACGAAAGACGACAAATGTCTACCTATCGGTAGCGTAGATCAAGGAACTTATATTCCTTGTCGTAGATATTATATTGTTTGAGTTTGGCACGTAAATTTTTTTTCTAATTGATGTTTTATGATTTATTCGGTAACCATTTTTCCCCGTCCGTAATACTTACTTTTACAGACAAACTATTTCACAGTTCTTTATTTTTAAATTTGAAAAATATTTGATAAATGCAATCTTCGATATCTTAATTCATAACGATACTACCTACGTAATTATTATTATGATAACAATGATACCAAATTATTTTTGTTACAATGGTTACTAGGCAGGCCTATCGTAAATACACAATTTTATTTTTTGCTTAAATCAAACAACGTAATCATTGATTTATTTGATTAGAGTTTGTATTTTGAACGATAAGTATTTATTGAAATGTTATTTTTTTGTGGCATTGGTAGCAAACGAACAGACGGATGATCTGGTACCTTACACAGTACACACGCAATATCAGTGTATCACACGCAGTATCAGTCACAAATACAGTGTTAAGTGCAGCTAGTATTTACGTTCGATAATATTTTTTCGGGAAAGCGTGAAATAAGATCTATTACTCTACACTATCTCAATAAAGGTGGGAGGGTTCTAAAGCGAGTTACGTCACATTTTAAACTCATAAAAATGTCGATGCTCTATTTTGGAAACCTTAGGTTTTTGTTTAGAATATCTTCCTTGAAACCCTATTTGTCTTGCTATTTTTTATGGTGAGTGTAGTGGCTTACCTTCAAGGACGTGTTTACCTTAGCTTGTCAAAAAGAAAGTCAAAAAAAAGTTGCGATGACATAGCATCGCATCCGTTGACAATGTCAAAACAAACACACCCACAAGATACTTCTTCGCCTAGCTGTCCAAAATTTCCTTCATCCCTATACGATATATTACCCCCCAAAATTCCACGGCCTATAAACTTCTAATATTTATTAACTCTACCTTTTCCCCTTTATTTAAAATATATAAGTATATATGATATAAAATTATAATTGTCTTCTTGTGTTATGTTTTTGTCTTTTATCGCTGTGCTTCTGTGTTATTGTGTCCTGTCGTCTGTGATGTTTACATGTGCTGCTTTTGTTTCTTGTAGATTTATGGCGTTTTTTAACCTTGGAGAAGACCTCAATATAGATCGAGCATTTGTCAAAATTACCAGTCATTTTTAAATCGACGTGTCTCTCTTATACACTTGACATTGGCGGAATCACACGCGCAGCCGTATCCGTGCGCGGGATAACATATAACCTTTAAAAAATCTTCTCCGCCCTTCGTTTGAAGAATTCCATATTTATTTATTTCTTTGTTTTTTCTTCCTTTATAAACCTAAATTTTCTTTCTTTGTTTATTACCTTGTTATATTTTTATTTTGTATATGTGTGTGCATGCACGTCCTCCAACATTTAGCCTGAAAACCAGCGCTGCAGCGGCTTCGTTTTCTGCAGCAAATGCTGAGTTTGCGCATTGTTGGCTGTCGAAATTATCATGTCCTAATACTGTATATTGTTATTTCCTTTTGTTTTTATTGTCTCTCAGTGTATCTATATTCCTTGGGTTTTGGGTTCTCTGGCCAATAAATAAATCTTTATCTTTAAAACACTGAGTTTTCTTTACACTATGTTGGAACCGCCGAAGCTCTAAGATTCCTATCAACTGAGAGTCATCTACTCTTGGAGAGCCGTAAATCTTAACAATGCTCCGAAAGAGCCCGCGTGATGGTAAGTAGCCGTCTAAGTTTTAGAGTTAAATTGTAACATTTGAGTCATTTAGGCCCAAACTAATTACTTTTTCCTGTCCTGCCTGTTGTCTAGTGGTTTCAATACCAAGCCGTGATCTTGGGGTCCTGGGTTAGATTCCCACGTCGAGGAAAAATCATGTTTCGCATTTTTTGAACAAAGCTCGGGTTCGTGACCACCAATCAGCATGACAAGCGTGGGGATCAAGCCTAATCCCATCATAGTAGCGATGACTTGATTTCTATGATGGAGGCCTTTGCCCTGCTGTGGGATAGTATAGAGGATGATACTTTAATAACTTTTTCTATAGAAACAGGTTTGCTATTTTTAAGCATGCTATTGATAGCAAATGTGGACAGTTCATTACGCATGCTCATATCATAGAGTAAAGCTACAGTTACACATCCTCATTTATAGCATGATTAAAAAGCGTGCTAAATATGATATGATCTCTGGTTAACTTCCCATACTTGTTTAAAATTGCTAATTTTCCTGCCCAGGCGGCTTGAAGTCATTGTTTCGGAAACACGCTTTACTAGCGCGATGTAAAAATGCATAGTGACATCTACCGAAACAACGCCGAACCATCTGCTCGATTGCTTTTTAAAGCAGCATGTGCTTTTTACAAGCTCCATCTAACCAAAACCGCTAAACTATTATACCCAAACTAAATAAAAAAGTACTAAGTGAAATGACCTAGGCTCATATTTGGCATGCTTTATAAGCATGCTACAAAAGAGCATGTGTTTCGGTTCGAAGAATATTTATTGTCCCAAAGAAATTTACATTTCACTTAAACGACAATATTCAACTTAAATTATAAGTATAATATTTAACAATTTACCAAAATTGGCAAAGTTATAAAATGGAGTAGAAAATTAAAGGGAAAGAACATAATTTTTTTTAATCGTTTTAAAGTTTGATAGACAAATTGATTTAAAAATATTCTAAACCTATATAGACAATTGTACACCATCAAAGGTAAGGGAGATGGATCGTTTTGGTACAGAAATGGTACAGTCGCCTGCAATAAAATGTAAATACCCCGACTCTTATGACTAGAAAAATAAGGTTCAAATTTGAATGGGTTTGTGTGCATGCGACCGCATATCATCAGATATTACATATATTACATATGATATTGAGAACATCACACCATCAATTAAGCTTTAAATGTGGGAGAGCCACGCTTAGGCATGAATGGGCCGGCTCGACCAAAGTGATACCACTGCCTCACAGAAGACCATCGTGAAGCAGCGCCTGCGCTGTGTTTCGCCGTGTGAGTGAGATTACCGGAGGCCCAATAGGGGGGAAGGGGAAAAGCTTGGCAGCGCACTTGTGACTCCACTTGTGTTGCGGGTGTCCATGGGCGGCGGTCAGCTCGTCTGCCACCTCTGAAAAAAAAACTGAAATAAGGACAGTTACTTACCTCTGGGCAGCAACATTCCCACACGGTTGGACGCCGGAAATGACGCGTCGCGCCCGCCCGCTGCCAGCATAATCTGCGCCCCAGTTTCATATTGATTCATTGGATCCAATGCGACTATGCGTTCCAGTGGGGTGAACGCCGTGTGGTTCCCGGCAGAGTAGAATAGGCCACCCTCACTCTTACCGAGGTGTCGTAAAAGGCGACTAAGGATGCCGTGTGGTCCCCGGCAGAGTAGAATAGGCCACCCTCACTCTTACCGAGGTGTCGTAAAAGGCGACTAAGCATGCCGTGTGGTCCCCGGCAGAGTAGAATAGGCCACCCCCACTCTTACCGAGGTGTCGTAAAAGGCGACTAAGAATGCCGTTTGGTTCCCGGCAGAGTAGAATAGGCCACCCTCACTCTTACCAAGGTATCGTAAAAGGCGACTAAGGATGCCGTGTGGTCCCCGGCAGAGTAGAATAGGCCACCCTCACTCTTACCGAGGTGTCGTAAAAGGCAACTAAGCATGCCGTGTGGTCCCCGGCAGAGTAGAATAGGCCACCCTCACTCTTACCGAGGTGTCGTAAAAGGCGACTAAGCATGCCGTGTGGTCCCCAGCAGAGTAGAATGGGCCACCCTCACTCTTACCGAGGTGTTGTAAAAGGCGATTAAGGTAAAGCTGCTGACATGATCATCAGCACTCAGAGAAGGAAAACTCTGCATTTATATCAAAAACCCCGCCAACCCATCTGCCAAGCGTGGTGAGTATGGCTATTACCTCTCATGTGATTGAGGGAGGCCCGTGCCCCAGAAGTGGGGACTTAAATGGGCTGACGGTGGCGATGTTCTAGTGGTAGTAATGGTGCATGTACACCTAAATTCTGCCATGTCTTCTTAAGATACCGAGCAACTTTTTGACCGTGGGAGAGCCACGCTTCTGCATGAATGTTCCGGCCCGACCGGAGTGATACAATGGCCTCATAGAAAACCGGCGTGAAGCAGCACTGTGCTGTGGTTCGCTGCGTGAGTGAGGGTACCGGAGGCCCAATCCGGGGAAACCCGGTGAAAACCGGTGTAAAGGTTGGGCAGCGCACTTGTGACTCCACTACCTACGCCACCCCAGCCTGGTACGGTCTGACTACGGAGACGCGCAAGCGCAAGCGATTCCGCGCACAGCAATCCATTCAAAGATTAGGCTTAAGGTGGCCCTAACTAGCGACACTCTATTTAGATTGATAGCAACTAAACCGGATATCTTTTTAACCATTTCGAAATTCGAGCCTCTCGAAAAGAATATATACTATTTATTTAATACTTATAATTAACTTTTTAATATAAAAATAATTCTCACAACATCTCATAGGTTGACCTGATTCCGTACTAAGTAGCTTAAGCACTTGTGTTACATATATCAGACAACAGAGGAACACAAATATATACTTAAATACATATATTACACCCAGACACTGAACAAACACAAGTGTTAATCGCACGAATGTTTGTCCAGGGTGGGGTTCGAACCAACGACCTTTGGCGTAAGAGGCTGGGTCACCAATTGCGCCATCCGGTCAGTCGTTATCCGTTCATATGTTTTTGCACTCGAAATTTAGATTTACTCCATAAGTGTCCGTTTTTGGTGGTAATTCATATTACGAATAGGAAGCAGACGAAAAAGTTAATTATAAGTATTGAATAAATAGTAAAAGTTCTTTTCGAGATGCTTGTACTTCGAAATTGTTTAAAAGATATCTGGTATAGATGCTTACAATTTAAATCAAATGGCGTCGCTAGTGAGCCCTATCCGACACCTTAATCACCACGTGCTTGCCTAATGCGGATCGGTGATCACAAACCCGAGTTATGTTCGAAAATTTTGAAACATACCTTTGCTCGACCCGGGAATCGAATCCCAGGACCTGTAGATCACGGCGCGGTACTTAAACCACTAGACCAACAGGATGTATAATATAATAAATCAAATTTTAATCTATTGCTGAAGTTTTACAAGACGTAATACGTCATAGCAGAAAATTATTAATATTATTTAATTACAAAACTCTGTAATTAATTTCAAAAAGTTATCAAACAGCTTGTCTACATGAAAGGGATATTGCATTTTAGATTAAAGTCAATATAACAGGTTTAACGTTACTGATTGAATTAAAACAACGGAGTTACAAATACGTAAATATTAAGTCTTAAATTTAAACAAAGCTGTTATAAATAGTTTAAAGGATTTAAAAGACTGGCGACTCGAGTTTTTAAGGTGACGGTTAGGGCACACTAGCGACGCCAATCGACTACTAGCTAGTTAGCTACTTAGCTACTAAACCGGATCTATTTGAAACAATTTTGGGATTACAACTTCTCGGCAAACACTTATACTATTTATTCAATAACCATTCATGAATGCGGACCCAACATTTGTACGCGAAAAATTGATTCACGCTAAAAGTGGCCGCTTTTGGCGGTAATCAATCTTTCGCCTACAAATACGGACCCAAAATTTGTGCATGGTTATTTAATAATTAGTATAAGTGTTTGCCGAGAGGTTGTAACCCCGAAATTGTTTAAAATAGATCCGGTTTAGTAGCTAACAATTAAAAACGAATGGCCGTGTGGTCCCCGGCAGAGTAGAATAGGCCACCCTCACTCTTACTGAGGTGTCGTAAAAAGCGACTAAGGTAAAACTGCTGGCATGATCATCAGCACCCAGAGAAGGAAAACTCTGTATTTATATCAAAACCCTCGCCAACCCGTCTACCAAGCGTGGTGAGTATGGCGATTACCCCTCATGTGATTGAGGGTGGCCCGTGCCCCAGCAGTGGGGACTTAAATGGGCTGATGATGATGATGATGAAAAACGAATAGTGTCGCTAGTTGGGGCTACTAGTCGCCTTAACATCACTAACAGGCTGACCGGCCTTTTAGGAAGGTATACCGTTTCAGCCAAACTTTAGGTAATTAACGACGACAATTACTAATTTGTATAGACGGTAGCTCATTGGATAAGAACGTGCCTTCCGTACGGAGAGTCGTGATTCAAATCCGAGTATGCACCTGTGGATTTCTCAAATCTATGCGTATTTCTACCAATAACTCGTTGATGAGAGCAAACATCGTGTGGAAACCTGCACGTTTCAGATTTTTTCTGAAACGTGTAACCATGATTCAGTCACCATTCAGTCTGGTTCCCCTGTAAAGGATTGCGTAAGTCGATGGCAAGATGGCAGTCGTTTCATAGTCCTGAATCATGGTCTAAGGTACCCTAGGCTAGAGTCCAGGGTACGGAGGAGATAGTTGAGGGGATGGAGTTGTGGTATACTCTATTTTGTGGCAAACCGAATTCAACGCTCACGGTTTTGTAGGCTACTCAATGAACATAGTGATATAGTTGATATTCACCATGACTCACCTACCAAGCTCTGCAAATCAATTAAAAACTCATGGAAGGATCCATGAGTATAATATGTTACAGAAAAAAGTAAATTATTTAATTATTTTTTTTTCTTCCACTGTATAATTATTAATTTTAGTGCATGCTGTGTTTGCCTATAAGTGTTTATGGCAATTGTGTACACACCAGTGTATGTTTTTAATGTGAAGTATCGTTGTACAGTCCAAAAATATGTATACACTTTAGGACGTTGTCACAATATATAATATAAGAAAGTAGACATCTACTTTCTTATAGGTAACTATTGTGACAAGGTCCTAAAGTGTATACATATTTTTAGAGTTGACTGTATATAAACGTTGGTGAACCTTATAAATAAATATATAAATAAACGCGACTGAAGCCGCGGGGGACCGCTAGTACTTACATATCCGTGTCGCTATTAAGTAAACCCGCATTGTCGAATGCGGGTATATCAAACAAGACCTTTTAAGATATTGCATAGATTTGTCGTATAAACTGGAGGCCAAGTTCATAACAAAACAGGACACGGCTATGCTTACTATCGATATAGGTCTCAGCTGTACACGGGTAGTGCATTACAATAACTCTTAGAAATATGAAGAGAACCGTAAAAACTGTATTAAAGATAGTGGGATAAAGTAGGTTTTAAGTATTATATGCTATAAGTTCCCAAGACAGGTGGCTGACTGAAAGGCTTATATCAAAGTATAAAGATGGCCAGTTATCAGTACGTATACCCCCTTATTTCAAACCGCGGTCTGAGGTAAAGTTCCGGAACTAAATTCTTGCCCGCTCCAATTAACATTGCGTATTGAATCGGGACGGCTTGAGCTTTAGTAAGGTAATTACATAATAAAAGGGGAACTTCCTGAACAAGGAAGTTCCCTTAAAGTAAAGTCCCTTAAAGTAAAGTCCCTTAAGTAAAGTCCAGTAAAGTTCTTGAGTGGAGACCGCGACTCGGTAAGCGTAGTGTAGGACGCCCTGCGACAAGATGGGATGATGACATTCGAAGGCTGGCTGGTGTGGGCTGGATGAGAGTGGCCGAAAATCAGGAGCAGTGGCGTGCATTAGGGGAGACCTATGTCCAGCAGTGGACGAGTGTGGGTTGCTGATGATGATGTGATGAGGGGAACTTCGACATATAAACTTATACCTATTATAAGAGTGAAATTGTGTGTCTTACTGTCTATCTGTGTGTCCATATTTTACGGTAAATCGGAGTGACGGATTGAAGTGAATTAAAGGGATGGAACATGATATCGGCTAAGTACTTTGGGGAAAACCGAATTCTAAGCGAGCGAAGCGGGCGGCGGTTAGTACAAATCAAAATTAACAAAAGTAATTATTCCCTATTTTTCAAAAAGTCTTCATGATATGGAATATGTGAAATATTTCATTCCTCATCTGATTGAAACATTTATATTGATCATCAAAGTTTTAACTCATTCCCTGCGATTGCGGGATTTACAACAAACTTTTATAAGTAGCGTATTTGATTTATTTCGACTCTTTGGTTCTATTGAGATCAAGGAATATTTAATGAGTATAGCTGATATAACCCATTCGATAAAAATATATATGATATACATTAGCATGAATAGCCGTGTGGTCCCCGGCAGATTAGAATAGGCCACCCTCACTCATACCGAGGTGTCGTAAAAGGCGACTAAGGTAATGCTGCTGCCATGATCATCAGCACCCAGAGAAGGAAAACTCTGCATTTATATCAAAACCCTCGCCAACCCGTCTGCCAAGCGTGGTGAGTATGGCAATTACCCCTCATGTGATTGAGGGAGGCCCGTGCTCCAGCAGTGGGGACTTAAATGGGCTGATGATGATGATGATGATGATGATTAGCATGAAAACTAACAACGAAATTGTTTTGAACTAGATCTAGTACCTAAGTAGTTTTTTTTAATACGTTATAAACCGTAAACCGCAATTTACCTTCCATATATCTTACTTGCTGCTACGGAACCCTTCATGGGCGAGCCCGACTCGCACTTGCCCGGTTTTGTAACCTTGTTTTCCATACACAACAAAGAACTTACCTATTTACGTACTTACGTTTTCCTTCTCTGGGTGCTGATGATCATGCCAGCAGCTTTACCTTAGTCGCCTTTTACGTCACCTCGGTAAGAGTGAGGGTGGCCTATTCTACTCTGCCTAATCAGACGGAAAAATGGAAGATTTTTTTGTGATGAAGTAGCAAGAATAAAATCAAATTCGATATAAGTTGACTTGTACCATTTTTCACAGGACGCACAGAAATTTTCGGAGTTTACATGGTGAAGAAACCTGCACGTTTCGGATAGTTTCTGTAATGTAATAATATAATAATAATTCTCACATCTCATACGTTGACCTAATTCCGTACTAAGTAGCTTAATCACTTGTGTTACAGATATCAGACAACAGAGGAACACAAATATATACTTAAATACATAATATTACACCCAGACACCGAACAAACACAAGTGTTCATCGCACGAATGTTTGTCCAGGGTGGGGATCGAACCCACGACCTTTGGCGTAAGAGGCAGGGTCACTACCAATCGCGCGATCCGGTCAGTCGTAATGTGTACCTAACCATGACTCAGTTAGCCTGGTTCCCCTGTTAAGGGCCGCGAAGGTCAGAGAGCAGTCGCTTCATTGAAATTCGACACGGCCTCACAGAAAACCGGCGTGAAGCAGCACTGTGCCGTGTTTAGCTGCGTGAGTGAGGGTACCGGAGGCTTGATCCGGGGGAAAGGGGGGTTTAAAAGCTGACAGCGCACTTGAGACTCTACTGCTGTCGCGGGTGTCAAGGAGCGGTGGCAATCGCTTACCATCAGGCAACCCGTCCGCAAGCGGGAATTACACGCTAAGATGAGAAAATGCGGATCAATTTTTAAACCGTTCAGTGTAACAAAATCTTGCACGGACCTAATTAAATTATTTAGAGAAAAAATATCCCGACCTTAAATCTTTGTTTAAGGTGACGGGTGGGGCACACTAGCGACGCCAATTGATATTTTGTAGCTACTAAACTGGATTTATTTTAAACAATTTCGGGGTTACAACCTCTCGGCAAACACTTATACTATTTAATAAATAACCATGCACAAATGTTAGGTCCGTTAGTGGTCGCTCTTGGCGTGAATCATTTTTTCGCGTACGCGTTGGGCCCAACATTTTTGCGTAGTTATTTAATAAATAGTAATTTAGTAGGCCCAACATTTTTGCGTAGTTATTTAATAAAGTGATTGCCCAGAGGTTGTAACCCCGAAATTGTTTAAAAAAAACCGGTTCCAAATCTCCTAAAACTACTTCATTGAAAGGGCTGCGGTAGGCCTCCGAAAAGTTCAAACCCCAAATATATGGGTAAAGTTAAGTTATTAACAAAGCGGTTTTAACTTCAACTCAGTCGACTGTAAAACAATTAATCTCAATTCGTTCTAATGACTTAATTTTGTCAGTTAGCGGAAAATAACGACAGAAAATAATGGCAGAGAGAAAGAATAGGTTGGACTCAAAAACAAATCTTGATCTGTGGATTCATCGTCATCATCATCATCGTCAGCCCATTTAAGTCCCCACTGCTGGGGCACAGGCCTCCCTCAATCACATGAGGGGTAATTGCCATACTCACCACGCTTCGCAGACGGGTTGGCGAGGGTGTAGATATAAATGCAGAGTTTTCCTTCTCTGGGTGCTGATGTTCATGCCAGCAGCTTTACCTTAGTCGCCTTTTACGACACCTCGGTAAGAGTGAGGGTGGCCTATTCTACTCTGCCGGGGACCACACGGCCAAGGTTTTGTGGATTCAGTAGCCGGATTAATAAAAATAGTATTCAACAAAAACAGTTAAATCGTGTAAATAAGACGATACCTAACGTACCAAATATTGAATAGAATAAAATAGAAAAACGTTAATTTAGCTTATTTCCCAGAGTAGGCCTTTGCCGTAGGGCAAATTCAGGTTTCATTGCAGAAGGAACTGATATAGGCTGACACTTTACTTTATTTTTTTGTTTTATGACAGTCATTTGTCATTATAGTCCATTCAGTATCTGAAAGTGAATAGCGCAATTCTATTTTGACATTAAAAGTGAGACGCACCTTTTAAACCTAACCGATATTTTTAAGAATCGTGATATTTTCTTTAGAAATCTAATCGACTTTTTACTTTTAATTTTAATCAATATTTTATCTATGAACTATCTGGACATGAAATACAATATGTAAGTAAATATGCTTAGTGGTACACACGCAACATACATACATACAGACATATTTTGCGCGAAACAATAATGGTGATTTGATGGTAAGTTTGTGTCAATCCATGAGCAAAAATTGGCGATTATGCAATTCATAATCATAGGATACCTATTTTTTACAAATTTTATTGGTAAAAACTATTTCAAGTATTTACTTGTTCCGATTAATTGAGAATGATTAATATTTGTTATTTCGGAAGAATAAGAACACAAAAAGTTAATGATTTTTACTTTTGTTGAAAGATGGATGTATGATAAGAAACGTTTGAACTGTCCTATTCACTGTCGATGCTTTTTTGGGAGTATAAAGGTTGGCAGTGCACTTATGACTCCACTGGTGTTACGGGTGTCCATGGGCGGCGGCAATCGCTTACCATCAGGTGATCCATTTGCTCGTCTGCCACTTATGTCATAAAAAAATGTTCATACACTTAATTATGGAAAGTCTTTATGTGTATTGAAATAAGTGTCAATATTTGTTATTAAGAATTAATTAATGGTCTGATTCTCTAATTGCGGCAGTCACAGCCTGAATTTCAAATACAACCTGTGCGGATAAAGAATGGGATTAGAAAAGGCGGCGCATCTATTCACTTCTCGCTCGCACACTATTTGCGTCTACACTTACACCCCACGAGTGCGAGTATAGACGCAAATAGTGTGCGAGCGAGAAGTGAATAGATGCGCCGCCATTTCTGATCCCATTCTTTATCCGCACAGGTAGTACTACCTCCACATGAATTTGACATTAAAATGTCAGGTACATTTCAAACATTTTTATCATTATTTTAAGGGTGTTTGACTTTCCAGTCAGTCCACTACGGCGCATTATTAATCTCCATCGAATGACTTCACTTGATTAGTACACAGATAATAACGGTTTATAATGGCAGAAAACAAAGGCGAGGCAAGACAATGGGCGATTCAATGAAATTTAACCGGGGAATAGCAATATTTCAACGCGAGATGGAACAGATACCGCTGGTTTGGAGGTTCAAGAGAGCATATCACGTGAAGAACCGGGAAATAAAAAAGGCCCACAAAATAATAATAATATCCTCCAACCGATTTCAGCGGCCAATCTTAACGATCAGCCACTTACGCAGGATATTAGTGCTCAAGTGTATGCGCGAACACAAGTGTGCTCTCTATTCTCTTGCCGATATTCCGATGGGACACCAGTGTGACACGACGGAATAGGGATCGGCTCTTTTTTTTTTATATGAGAGGTGGCAGACGAGCAGACGGATCACCTGATGGTAAGCAATTCCGCCGCCCATGGACACCCGCACCACCAGTGGAGTCACAAGTGCACTGCCAACCTTTTCCCCTTCCCCCGATTGGGCCTCCGGTAACCTCACTCACACGGCGAAACACAGCGCAGGCGCTGTTTCACGCCGGTCTTCTGTGAGGCAGTGGTATCACTCCGGTCGAGCCGGCCCATTCATGCCTAAGCGTGGCTCTCCCATATTTAAAACGGCTCTACGTGCTTTCCGACCCACAGCGGTACAAGACCGCCAACTTCCAGACTCAAGGCTAACACTAAGAATTTCTGAACAGAAAAACTCAGGTACATATTTTGGCTCGACCCAAGGATCTAACCCGGGACCCCAAGCGTAGTCGTCGCTTTTAAAGTGGGTCGCACTACCCACTGCGCCAACGAGGCAGTCAAGGTCACAAAATAAGAAGTCATAGAAGGACGGGTTTGGCTAACGTTGATACACGTATCAAAAAAAGAATTGTGGCAAGCACGTGCTAAGCAATATTTTGTATCGCGCCTCATTCGCACACGTTTTTTCGGATAAAATTCAGATCGCTATTTCATCGTCAGCCCATTTAAATCCCCACTGCGGGGGCACGGGCCTCCCTCAATCACATGAGGGGTAATTGCCATACTCACCACGCTTGGCAGACGGGTAGGCGAGGGTTTTGATATAAATGCAGAGTTTTCCTTCTCTGGGTGCTGATGATCATGCCAGCAGCTTTACCTTAGTCGCCTTTTACGACACCTCGATAAGAGTGAGGGTGGCCTATTCTACTCTGCCGGGCACCACACGGCCTATACGGATGGCTGATTAACAGATTTTAATAAAAATAAAAAGTTGACCTACTCCAACTAATCATACAAAATGAGGTCAAAGGAAAGAGAGGTCCTGATAGAAGAGGAACTTCTTGGCTAATCTACGTGAATATCACGGCAAAAATACTAAATCGCTCTTCCCGACTGCAAATGAAAATGAAATGAAAATGAAAAATACTTTATTACTGTCCGAACAATCTTACTTAGACTAAAATACATTTGAGGGTAGTGTGTACTTAAAATACATACTTACAATGTTTCTTATATGAAGACCCGATTGGAACAGTGGTAGTGAACGCTACCTCTGATACAAGGGTTGCGGGTTCGATCCCCGCACAGTACAAACATTTGTGTGCATGAACATGTTTGTTTGTATTGGTCTGGGTGTTTGCTATGTATTATAAGTATGTATTTACAAAAAGAAAAGTATTATATGTATATATTTGTAATCCCACTGTTGATTCTGATATTCGTAACACAGGTGCTTGAGCTACCTATCTCGGAGTCTGATCAATGTATGTGATGTTGTGAAAATATTATATTATATTATTATTAACATGCATCTACCGATCACCAATCCCGCACTTAGTTCATTAAAAAAATTGTGTAAATATCTAACGGTTTTATGTTCTAAACGAAATGTGGGCGTTTCACTAACCGCTTACACTTACTTTTAGAACATAAGTTACATGTTCGTTTTAGAACATAAGCTTTTCCAACAGATGCCGCTGGGTATTGATTGCATCGCGCTAGTGTATCGCTTTTTTCTGTTTACATTCAAGTAAAATAAGCCGTTGTCTTTAGAATGAACCTCATTATAAATAGTAGGTATATATGTAAAACTCGCGGTTTCCAACAAAATATAACCCTGTACATTCCCAATTTATTCAGCCCCAGTTCTTTGTGTTCGAAGCGTCGATCTTTCAATAGCGGCTCTAATTTATGGACTTAGCCCAAGAACAAAAGGATTTCTGTTCAATTAAATTATCCGGTAAATGTGGGGAGTTTGCCGCCATTGATCGTTAGTGAAGTTTCGAGGTGACATTTTGTTTTATTCAAAAATTTAGGGCAAAATGGCACCTTATAGTAAACCGTCCTAATCGCAAATATACCCCAACGCTTACGCTACTACGATTTGGGCATGATTTAGTTTTAAATAGTCTTTGTCACCCGTCGGCTCACGCAACGCACTGACTGGCCACCCACCGTTCGCCGACGAAAAGAAGTATAATAACAAATGACAGGCGGGAGATTCGGATTCACGCGCGCTTAGTGTCAACATTAAAAAAGTAATATTTGCACATTATTTGAACGGTTTTCACTGTAATATCCTATTTTAAGTTGTGCTAAATTAGTGCACTATCTGTATAATTACGAACTTAACTAAATACAAACTATTTCGTCACCAAAGTGCAACTTTCATTTCAATCAAAAAGTCTCATTCGAAAACCTCCATTTGATTTTATATTTTTTTTACATGATGCGCTCCGTTTGATATCTCTTAATTTCTAAGGCAGTCAACAAAATTCTCAATGAGGTTTCTCTAAGTATTTATATACGATGGCGTTCGACATAAAATTCTTAGAAAAAAAATCAAAAAAAGTTTTTTTTTTGTGATATACCACTTCAAAGAACCCTAAATTTTACGGTACTTAAAATGGAATATCAAATAAGTTTTTTCTTTGTTCATTAAATAAGTACACCTTCTAAAAAAAGCACGTTGCATAGAATTTCTCTACAACGCATTTTCATCATGACTTTTAGGCCTGGGCTGGACTGGTCACCGTCTATTTGTATTTTTTTAATCAGGCTTTTCCATCAGATCTTCTAACAATTTTCCGATTTTTTTTTAATGTGATGGATCACCTGATGGTAAGCGATTGCCGCCGCCCATGGACATCAGCGACACCAGTGGAGACACAAGTGCGCTGCTAACCTTTAAGCCTCCCTTCCCCTAGACAATTAATTGAAAATCACCAATATACGATTTCTCGGAATCAATTTCCTTGAATCTCGTATCGCACGATAGATATTTCGTAGACAATATTAACTGCTACGACGTGCCCCGTAGCTATCTACGACGCAGTGCTACGGCGTACGTAGCACTGCGTCGTAGATAGCTACGTGGATATATTGTAAAGGTAATGCTAATTTCTGGGTTGTTAGATAAGTTCTTTTGGGTCGTTAGCTGAGGTCTTTTAATAAGGTATTTTGCGTCTTTAGTTTGCTTGTGTTTGAGAAATAGATTACTAATTGTGTAGGCACTCACTGCACTTAAACGAAGCTTATCACATTAATAAGCGGCGGTTACCGTTTACCATCAGATGGGCCGCAAGCTCGTCTGCCTATTATAATCAATAAAAAAAACATACAAAAATATTTGACGACCCGTTTGAATCTGTATTAGTGAATGCTACCTCTGATGCAAGGGTTGCGGGTTCGATCTCCGCACCGTACAAACATTTGTGTGCAAGAACATGTCTGTTTGTATTGGTCCGGGTGTTTTCTATTTATAAATACGTATTTACAAAAGGAAAGTATTATATGTATATATTTGTAATTCCGCTGTTGGTTCTGATACCTTTATGGTACCTATCTCGTAGTCAGATCAGTTGAGATTGGCCGCCATAATAATATCCTCCAAGCGATTACGGCGGACGCAGGATATATAGTGCTCAAGTGTGTGCACAAACACAAGTGTACTCTCTATGCCCTTAACCTCGTATTTCGATGGGACACCAGCGTGACACGACCGAAGAGGGATCGGGTGCAGGACCAACGGCTTAACGTACATTCCGAGGCACGGGGTACAAGACCGCCAACTTCCAGACTCCGGGTTAACATTAAGAATTTCTTAGGAAAAACTTAGGTACAATTTTTTGGCCCGACCCGGGGATTGAACCAGGGACCTCTTGCGACCCACTAACTACTGCGCCACCGAGGCAATCAATAGCCACCATGGAAATTGCACCGCGGACATGGGTCGGTCTATCTCTTTGTGCGGCTTCGCTGACGTTGACCGATGGCTCGTCAGTCTCACCACTCGCCTTATTAAATAACGCCGACTGTGACTAGATCCGATTGTGGATGGCCGCTGATTGATGATAGTTACTGTCTGCGCGATATAAAAGAGATGTCATTTAAGAGTGATCATAGCAAATGCATGGAGAAGCCAGCGGCATGGGCCATTTTCGGAAAAAACATCACAGAGTGTGAAACAGATCCAATCAGTCCTGACGCAGATTCTATACGGGTGCGGTAGACTGCCTCGGTGGCGCACTGGTTAGTGGGTCGCACTTTAAAGCGACGGCTGTGCAAGAGGTCCCGGGTTCGATCCCCCGGGTCGGGCCAAAAAATTTGTACCCAAGTTTTCGGTAAGAAATTCTTAGTGGCAGCCCGGAGTCTGGAAGTTGGCGGTCTTGTACCCCCGTGCCTCGGAAAGCACGTTAAGCCGTTGGTCCTGCGCCCAATCCCTCTCTGGTCGTGTCACAGTAGTGTCCCATCGGAATATGAGGGTAAGGGAATAGTGAGTGTACTTGTGTTTGCGCACACACTTGAGCACTATAATATATCCTGCGTACGTGGCTGAACGTTGAGATTGGCCGCCGTAGCCGTAATCGGTTGGAGGATATTACGGGTGCGGTAGAGAGAGAACGTCAACGTACGTTCAAGTATGGCTTTCTATGAAAAGGCACAGTCGGTTTAGGGTGCATGTCTATGAGCAAATTACGCCCACAATAAAAAGCTTGATGACTGTACTAATGAGAAGTACAGATAAAAAAACGTCGCTGAAAAAGTATAAAACAAGCCTTCGTTGTCAATTTATGCAATATTCACTATGTATAGATAAAATTTCATGTTTGGAAAGGCGTAGTCACACGTTAAATAAACTACCCTTTGACAACGTGTGACTGCGGATTTCCAAACATGAAATTTTATCTCTACATAGTGAATATTGCATAAATTGACAACGAAGGCTTGTTTTATACTTTTTCAGCGACGTTTTTTGTCGTAGTTGGGTTTTAGTTTTTTTACTTTTATTTTATTTGTACTATTTTGGTGTCCAAGTGCTAGTAATATATATATATTCAAAATGTACAAGTCAAGCGCTTTCAAATGATACCAAACACGGCATATTTATCATAACTTTATTTTTTTACTCTGTATGTTTTGTCCGCTAGAGGGCGCCACATTAGATTTTGTGAAACTTCATATAGCCTATAACCAGCGGACGATCAAGACACTTATAATGATATGTCATTTGTCGAATTCTGATAAGTAGTTAAGAAGTTACGTGGAAACAGATGAACATACATACATACATAGCCTGTCAAAATCATAACCCTCCTTTTGCTTTGCCGTAGTCGGGTAAAAAGATCATTCGCTTCTATAACCTGGAACTAAGGAATTTTCGTTATTAATATAATAGTACTAAAGTTTCATTTTGCGTGAAATTTGTCAGTCACTTCCAGTTGTCTGGAATGATTGTCAACAAATTAGATCGGATTCTGGCGGTGGGAGCCAAACACTCCGCATGGGCTGATGCAATTCAAATGTTTTAAATTTGTATCTAGTTTTTAGTGAACAAATTTGGTGTTTATTTGTACAGTTAAGTGCCGCAAAGTGAATCTAATAATAAAAATCGTTGAGTTGTATCGTTTTTAACACTGATATTGTGCGTCGAGTGAGTTGTCACGGACAACTTGCTTGGGCCTAATAGAGTCTTATAACCCGCGATTGTGTTTAGAGTGGTATCGGCAGAATCCGTTGGTCGATGAAATGCAAAACATCGTTTTACATTACATTTTACAAATGTTTTATTGAGTGACTGGGACTTAGACTGACTTCGTCTGTTGACTACCCACTTATCCTCAATAATTGCTGCTGAGCTGCTGTGTCTCTGTGGATGGTGACGACTTTTTCCCTTGTTTCACGCCACACGTGAAACAAGGATGCGTTCTCGCGCCAACGTTATTTGCCTTATATTTTTCAGTAGTTGTCAGGGATGCGCTGCAAACCGTTCAGGAAGGTATACGTCTACGTTACCGAACAGATGGAAAGCTTTTCAATTTACACAGACTCCGAGCGCGCACCAAAACTTCCTGTGATGTTTTGTCTGAGGTCATGTACGCTGATGATCTGTGTTGTCTGGCGGATTCCCCACCTGGTCTACAAAGGATGACTAGTCTTGACAAGTCGTGCTGCAAATTTGGCCTAAAGATTAGCGTAAGCAAGACCGAAGTTATGTCTATCGGTATACAGGATGAAACATTACGCATCACGCTTGGTCAGGATGTCCTGAAGCCAGTAGAAAAGTTTAAGTACTTGGGAAGCACGTTAACTTCCAAATGCGACCTTGATGCCGAAATCAATAGCAGAATTTGTGCTGCTTCAACTGCTTTCGGTAAACTAAGAGCTAAGGTATTCCGCTCGCATGACATCAAGATAGCGACAAAAATGGCAGTCTATAGGGCAATAGGACCATTGCCCTATTTATGCCCATGCAGGTTAGGCAGGAGCCTAACCTGCTATATTCTTCGGAAACGTGGTGTCTTTATCGAATGCAAATGCGATCTTTGGACCGGTTTCACATGCCCTTTCTCCGTGAAATTATGGGAATTCAATACCGCATCAGAAATACTGAAGTCTTACGTCGCGCTAATATCTGTGGCATTGAAGCATCCTGATGCGCCGTCAGCTCCGCTGGTGTGGTCACGTTTATCGGATGTCTGACGATAGAATCGCGAAACGCATCTTATACTGTGAGCTTCAAGAGGGCAAACGTAAGCAAGGTGGACAGCTCCTGCAGTATAAGGATGTGCAAAAGCGCCACATGAAGAGCTGCGGCATTGATCCCAAAACATGGGAATCTCAGACAGTAAATAGACCTGAATGGAGACTTTTCCTAATGCGGACCAACGACGCTTTTGAAGACAAGCGCAAGGAGGATATGCAAAAAATAACCGCCTTCCATAACCACGAACTAAAAAGTGTAAAATAATATTTTTAACACTTTATACATTTGAAATAACATTTTATAACTCGAGGGAAGGTATTACCGAAGACAGCGACTAATTTAATACAACATTCAATTATTCAATAGGGATTAGGCGCCGACTTCGGTAAAACCTTTTCTCGAGTGTACTGTCATAAAATGTTATTTGAGGTGTATGAAGTGTTAAAAATACTATTTTACACTTTTTAGTTCGTAGTTTTTTTGGCATTCTGAAATGGCAAACTTATCGGTGAACAAATATAAAATGTTTGCAAAGAGAACATAAGACAATTATTACTTACAAATTTAGGTCTTAAATTAGAATTATTTCATTATTCAGCCTTATCAAAGACATTTTTTTTATAAATTAGTCAAGCTAAAACTTTGATCTACTTTTCAATATTTTCGTTTCTACGTGTTTATGAGTCATGCTGTCTCTTTGTCCGGCTACGCTGACTTCGCTGACGCTGACCGATAGCTCGTCAGTTTCACCACTCGCATTATTAAATAGCGCTGACTGCGACTAGATCTGATTGTGGTTGCCCGCTGATTGATGATACTGTCCGCGCGATATGACTATGACTGACCGGATGGCGCAATTGGTAGTGACCCTGCCTCTTACGCCAAAGGTCGTGGATTCGATCCCCACCCCGGACAAACATTCGTGCGATGAACACTTGTGTTTGTTCAGTGTCTGGGTGTAATATATGTATTTAAGTATATATTTGTGTTCCTCTGTTGTCTGATATCTGTAACACAAGTGCTTAAGCTACTTAGTATGGAATCAGGTCAACGTATGAGATGTTGTGACAATTATATTATATTATATAAAAGAGATATTGCTAAGGAGTGAATATGGCAAATGACGCACGCAACGTAACTTGATGACTTAATAAGTACTTACCTATAAATAAAAGATCATTCACTTCTTCTGACCGTGGTAGAGCCACGCTTCGGCCGACTCAACAGAAAACCGCGGCGTGAAGCAGCATTGTGTTTCGCTGCGTGAGTGAGGTTACCGGGAACCCAATCCGCGGGAAAAGGGGCTTAAAGGTTGGCAGCACACTTGTGTCTCCATTGGTGTCGCGGGTGTCCATGGGCGGCGGCAATCGCTTACCATCAGGTGATCCGTGTGCTCGTCTGCTACTTATAACATATAAAAATCGGTATTTTCGTTATTATTAGAACTAAAGTTTCGTTTGCGTGACATTTGTCAGTCACTAGCAATTGATGTTACAAGTAGTCCGCTAAAGAAGTCCCATGAAGAACGCATTCAGTTACCATCAACATTCAATTTTGAGCTTTATGGCAATATACATAAGGAATCTAACCTTTTAGGTCTAGTGGACTTCATTCGTGGCGCAGACTCTACGTTATCATCGGCCATTTTTTTTTCTATTATCAAATCTTTTATGTTTTAAGTACGTGCTCACGAGTTACGCTATCTTTCTGTCCGGCTTCGCTGACGTTGACCGATAGCTCATCAGTTCCATCGCCACTCACTTTATTGAATCGCGCTGACTGTCATTACTAGTGTTGCCGATATATCGATAGTTTTATGATCGATTGTTTTAATTTTAAAACGACAATTCTATCGATACGGTCTATCGATTGTGTCTATATCTCTGACCCAGGTAATATTGGATAGTTTGGTAGTAAGTATTAAGTAAGTAACCGTCTTATTCCATTTTCGAGATTATTATACTAATGAAATAAACATTTTCCCCAAAGGAACATAAGGTCTTATCTCAGAAAAAAAACACTTTCCCATACGAAACTAATCAGCTTATTGGTGGAAATGGTATGGAGAGGCATTTTTTTTTCAGTTTCAACCCTACGTTCCTTGGTGAAAAATGTTTGTTATCATCAGTATAATTACCTCGAAAAGGGTGTATGACGGTTAAAAAACGCACGGGTATATCGTGAAATGTTTAAGGATTTTTAATGGGTATATCGTTGGCATTGAAGTTATCGATCCTTGCATCTCCAAAATTGTTGCTAATACATCAATATTCACAAAATTTTACCTCCTTTTATAAAACCACTCATGATTCAAAACCAGCGCTGCAGCGGCTTCGGCCACTATAGCAAATGCTGAGGTTGGGCCTTGTTGGCTACAGAAATTGTTCTATTTGTGTATATGTCACTCGTGTTTAAAATTGTATTCCAAGAGTGGGGCCAATAAAGACATTTTTATTTATAATTATAAAAAATACTACTTATTGTGCATTGGTATCGATAGTCTAATACAATCGATACTATCTATAGTATTGATAGTTTTACGTTTACGAGTTAGAGTCCGCGCCACCAAAGAAGCCCCATGAAAAAGTTGCCATCAACATTCTATAGTCTTGGCAAACGTAATGTAGGGCGCCCTCTGGCTAGGTGGGGGGACGATCTGCGCAGGATGGCTGGCAAGAGCTGGATGCGAGAAGCCATGGATAGATCACAGTGGCGAACAATTGGAGAGGCCTACGTCCAGCAGTGGACTACGATGGGCTGATGATGATGATGATGAACATTCTATAGGCTTTATGTCCAACAAGGAACCGAACATTTAAGATCCGTGTTTTGTCGTAGGACTTGTTTCATGGCGCAGACTTTACTTACTTTCTAAGCTATCAATAGACTATTGATAGTCGATACTAATGCTATGACGTCAACTATCGATACACTAGTGGCTATACCTAATAGTGATTAGTTGATTAATGATTGCGTCCAGTCGAACGTCTGCTTATAGTGTGAAAGTCACAAACAAGAAAATTTAGGCATTTGACTGCCTAGGTGGCCCGGTGGTTGGTGGGTCGCACTTTAAAGCGACGGTTGCGCAAGAGGTCGAAACCGGTTCGATCCCCGGGTAGGGCCAAAAGTTTTCGGTAAGAAAATCTTAGTGGCAGCCCAGAGTTTGGAAGTTGCACGTTAAGCCGTTGTTGTTGCGCCCGATCCCTCCTCTCCGGTCATGTCACACTGGTGCCCCATCGGAATATAAGGGCAAGGGAATAGAAAGTGCACTTGTGTTTGCGCACACACTTGAGCACTATAGGTAATATATCCATCGCAAATGGCTGATTTTTGAGATTGGCCGCCTTAGCCGAAATCGGGTGGAGTATTATTAGACTATCGATAGTCGATACTAATAATATGATGTCAACTATCGATACACCAGTCGCTACCCCTAATTGTGGTTGGTTGATTAATGATTGCGTCCGGTCGAACACCCGCTTAAAGTGTGAAAGTGAAAGTCACAAACAAGATCATTTAGGTTTAGGAGTAAAATTTAGCCATTTAAGGTGACGGGTAGGGCACACTAGCGACGCCAATCGATTTTAATTTTTATCTACTAAACCGGATCCATTTTCTAACAATGTTGGGGTTACAACGTCTCGGCAAACACTTAAACTATTTATTAAATAACCATGTACAAATGCGGACCCAACATTTGTACTCGAAAAATTAATTCACGCTAAAAGTGGCCGCTTTTGGTGGTAACCAATTTTTCGCGTACAAAAACGGACCCGATTTACAACGATTGGCGTCGCTAGTGTGCCCTACCCGTCACCTTAAATCTAGTATTATTGTGTTGTGTCTACCGAGCCCATCCTCGTTAGCACGAGGTGAAGGAGACACAGCACTGCTTGAGGGAGCTTTCTAGAGCCATTACTCCTGCCTCACCTGTCCAAAGACTCCCCTGGGGAGTATGGGGTGCGGGTAGTGACTGTATCTATATCATATCATTATTCCATAGCCAGAGCATTCCCGAGAGATCAACCAAGATATCTCGAACAATACCGTGAGCGACCATTTGGGTTCGAATATGTGAGGTAACGTTTGGTCTAGTGGTTTAAGTACTCGGGGTCCTGGGTTCGATTCCAGGGTCGAGCGAAAAGTATGTTTCGAATATTTCGAACATAGGTCGGGTTTGTGATCACTAATCCGCATTAGGCAAGCGTGGTGATTAAGCCTAATCCCATCATAATAGCGATGACTTGATTTCTATGATGGAGGCCATTGCCCTTCAGTGGGACGGTTTACAGGCTAATACTTTATGTGAGGTTAAATAGAACAAGATAAAAAAAGTATTTGTTTACACATGACACGACATTAAAATTCTTAAAAGCCAAAACTACAAATAAAATAAAAATAACATAAAAAAGTATTTGTTTACACATGACACGACATTAAAATTGTTAAAAGCCAAAACTACAAATAAAATAAAAAGAACATAAAAAAAGTATTTGTTTACACATGACACGACATTAAAATTCTTAAAAGCCAAAACTACAAATAACATAAAAATAACAAAAAAAGTATCTGTTTACACATGACACGACATTAAAATTCTTAAAAGCCAAAACTACAAATAAAATAAAAAAAGTATTTGTGTACACATGACACGACATTAAAATTCTTAAAAGCCAAAACTATAAATTAAATAAAAATAACATAAAAAAGTATTTTTTCACACATGACACGACATTAAAATTCTTAAAAGCCAAAAATAACATGAATAAAGAAGTTTTGTGAGAGTTAATGGTTATAAAATGTCTCTAACTCTTACAAAAAATCTTTAACAAATAGGCACCTACTAAACACATTTGGCTTCCACATGGTCGAACATACAGTATCCAAGCAATCAATGTAATGGTCCACCGGACTTCATTGAGATAATTTTACCTCACTTAAGGAACCCAAAACGTTCAAGAGTAAAAAATAAATCGTGACCTGAATCTCCTTAACGATCGGCTGCGGAGCCTCTACAGAGGACTGAAATATACTGATTACGTTTTTTTTATGTGATAGGTGGCATACGAGCAGACTGATCACCAGATGGCAAGCGACCACCGTTGGATACCCGCAACAGCAGTGGAGTCACAAGTGCGCTGCTAACCTTTAAACTCCCCTTTCCCCTGGATTGCGCTCCGGTACCCTCACTTACGCAGCGAAATACAGCGCCGGTTTTCTGTAAGGCCGTGGCATTACTCCCGTCGAGCCAGCCCATTCATTCCGAAGCGTGGCTCTCCTACGATTTTTTGGAAAAGAGCGATGATAGCTCAGTGTTTTTTTTAATACTACGTCGGTGGCAAACAAGCGTGCGGCTCGCCTGATGGTAAGCGATTACCGCAGCCTATAGACGTTTGCAACTCCATTGGACCTGCATACGCGCTGCCAACCCCTTAAAAACCTTAAAACTCCTTTTTTGAAGAACCTCATGCTGTATTCCCCCGGGAAAACCTTCAAAACGCGTCTTACAAACCGAGCTTGTGGTTTGAATCCGAGCACGCACCTCTGGATTTTCAAATCTGTCTGCATATTTCTACTATTAGCTCGGCGGTGAGGGTAAGCATCATGAGGAAACCTTCACGTTCCCTATAGTTTTTGACATGTGTAACTTAATTCAATTGGTCTGGTTCCCCTGTTAAAGGGTTGCGAAGGTCAGACGGCAGTCATCATCATCATCATCATCATCAGCCCATTTAAGTCCCCACTGCTGGGGCACGGGCCTCCCTGAGGGGTAATCACATGAGGGGTAATTGCAATACTCACCACGCTTGGCAGACGGGTTGGCGAGGGTTTTGATATAAATGCAGAGTTTTCCTTCTCTGGGTGCTGATGATCGTGCCAGCAGCTTTACCTTAGTCGCCTTTTACGACACCTCGGTAAGAGTGAGGGTGGCCTATTCTACTCTGCCGGGGACCAGACGGCAGTCGCTTTATTGTTATTATCAGACTCCCCAAATCCTAAATTATGGTCCAAGCGTACCCCGGGCTCCAGAGAGACGAGCTTTGCGGGCGAAGTAAGGGAATTACACGCTAAGATATAGAGGAAGGTCGTAGATCCGTGATTTATTCCGCTCATTTGGATCATTCGGCTCCGATGAGAGGATGGTAGTCCGATGATCATTCAGCTCATTCTGATCATTCGGTTCACTCGAACTCGAGATCCATTTGAGTCGAATGATACATTCAGAGCGAACATTAGAGATTCGGAACAGTGTAACATTTGGCTGAGTCGGATCACTGAGCCATTTCAGTAAAGAGTTGCACACGCCCATTACCTTTCACTAAATGAATCGATAGTATTTCATCACCATAACCGCAATATACAGGGTGAACATTACCGTCCCTCGACCAGTTCACACCAGAAAAAGTAAGATAAAAATTGCGACGGAAAAGGGGATATTTTATAACAGGATCAAGTTACAGAACGAAGACAGGCTAAAATAATATTTTCTCCTTTGGGTAGGATGACGAACTCTATGTAAATTCGAGTTTTTCCTTTGCGATTAATTAGCTACTTAGCTTAAGCTAAAAATGAAATTTTCGGTATTCTTAATTTTTAACCCCCGACGCAAAAACGACGGGGTGTTATAATAAGTTTGACGTGTCTGTGTGTGTGTGTCTGTGTGTCTGTCTATGGCATCGTAGCTCCGGAACAAATGAACCGATTTTGATTTTGTTTTTTGTTTGAAAGATGAATAAGGCGGGAGTGTTCTTAGTCATGTTGGATAAAAATCGATCCAAGATGGCCGCCGTCACAAAGATATGGATTGTATGTTTTAACGCAACTCCCACAATGTGCGTATCATATAAAAGGGCTTGAGTAGCAGAATATATTTACTGTGGCAAATTTCAAATCGGGGTTTTTTTAAATTTTCAATTTAATTTTATATTTTTATATAAAATCTAACTCAGATTAGGATCAGGTACGCTACATCTAGCGTAGCTGAGTTTGAGTCATTACTCAAAGTTATTAATTTATCAATTACTTAACGACTCTAAATGCATTTCGGCAAAGCGAAGCGGTGTGACGAAGAGTAATAGAAATTACTGGTAATCACAGCAGACAGTGACGAACTTGGTGTGGACACGAGTGCGACTGTTGTGTCAAATGTTTTGTGGGTACACAAAACATTTGACACAAACAGCAGACATACCACTGTTGTGTAAAATATGTTTTGAGAAACATACAAGTTTCTTCATGATCTTTTCCCTCATCGCTGACCGAATATTAAGAATAAGCAATACGATGCACCGTTATTTTTTTATCGTTCACATCATCGACCCGTTGGTCTAGTAGTTTAAGTCATTATCATTAGCCCATTTAAATCCCCACTGCTGGGGCACGGTCCTCCCTCAATCACATGAGGGGTAATTGCCATACTCACCACGCTTGGCAGACGGGTTGGCGAGGGTTTTGATATAAATGCAGAGTTTTCCTTCTCTGGGTGCTGATGATCATGCCAGCAGCTTTACCTTAGTCGCGTTTTACGACACCTCGATAAGGGTGGCCTATTCTACTCTGCCGGGAACCACACGGCGAAGTAGTTTAAGTACCAGGTTGATCTCGGGGTTCTGGGTTCGATTCCGGGGTCGAGAAATGGTATGTTTTGAATTTTTCGAACATAGCTGGGGATTGTGATCACCAATAATAATATAAATAAGGCAAGCGTGGTGATTAAGCCTAATCCCATCATAATAATTATGACTTGATTTCTATAATGGAGGCCTTGGCCCTGCAGTGGGACAGTCAGTATATAGGCTGATACTTCACTTTACTTTAAATCCCGTAAAAAGAAACAGCTGTTCCATACAAAATAGAATTTTCCCTTCGCAATTATCTATGGAGCAGTTGATATTTTCGCTTATTTTGTTAATCTGACATGCTAATTGGGCTTTATTCGCCATAACTATTATGAGGCTTTTGGTAGGTAAACGAAAAAAAAATAACGCTGTATATTTGAAAACTAGACCATGCACGAATTTGAACCACGACCCGTTCGTTTTTGGTAGCTCAGTTGAAGGTGAAGGTGATGGTAGCTCAGTGGAAAAGAACTAGTGTCTTCTACACAAGTTCTTTTCCACTGAGCTACCATCGTTCAATGCAGGTGGCTTATTTTAAAGCCGTAACGAACGAGAGAAACGACTGACCGGATGGCGCAATTGGTAGTGACCCTGCCTCTTACGCCAAAGGTCGTGGGTTCGATCCCCACCCTGGACAAACATTCGTGCGATGAGCACTTGTGTTTGTTCAGTGTCTGGGTGTATATGTATTTAAGTATATATTAGTGTTCCTCTGTTGTCTGATATCTGTAACACAAGTGCTTACGCTACTTAGTACGGAATCAGGTCAATGTATGAGATGTTGTGAGAATTATTATTATTATTATATACTTGTCGCATTCAAACAAGGGAGACACACAGCGCGTGTGTAAGAGAAGGTCACTCCGATTCGGCCGTAACGTCTGCTTTAAATTAGGCCCTCAGGATACAATAGATAGATAGATAGATATTCTTTATTGCACAAAAATAAAATACAAGCATGATACAACAGCAACAGACAGTACAATAAGGCGGTCTTATCGCTTGTAGCGATTTCTTCCAAAGAACCTTTGGGTAGAGGAAAGAAATATCGTATTCGTACAATATTCAGTAGGTACCATTCTTAATAACCTAAAATTCACAGTCACCCTACTCAGTAGGTAAAATCAAGGCCGTGGGAGGGAAAAAATAAATTTCAATAGTCGAAGTCAGCGTTGGCCTGCCCAGTGGCGCGGAGAGATAAGGGGCCATCAGACAACCTTACGCGGCCAGGGCACTAAACAGGGAAGTCAGGGGTTTTCGCTAATAACAGCACTGTATTATAGCCCGTGGCTCGACTTGTACTTCTTTTTAGGGTTCCGTAGCCAAATGGCAAAAACGGAACCCTTCTAGATTCGTCATGTCTGTCTGTCCGTCTGTCCGTCTGTCCGTCCGTCCGTATGTCACAGCCACTTTTTTTCTGAAACTATAAGTACTATTAAAACTTGGTAAATAGATGTATTTTGTTAACTGCATTACGATTTTAACACAAAAATAAAAAAAACAAATTGGAGAGTCCTTGTCCTTAGAACTGAAACTCAACATTTTTTTTTGTCAAATCCATACGTATGGGTATTTAAATGATGTTAAGGTTTCTAATATATTTTTTCTAAACTTTATACTTTGCGCAAGAGACGCTCCCAAAGTGGTAATATATGCCCCCCCCCCCCCCCCTCTAACTTCTATAATAAAATAATTATGAAACTAAAAAATATATATGATATACATTACCATGAAAACTAACAACGAAAATTGTGATTTGAACTAGACCTAATAAGTAGTTGTTTTTAATACGTTATAAACCGCAAATCGCAATTTACCTTCCATTTAGTCAACTCAATTGTATTACGATTAAGTAATAATCTTACTTGCTGCTACGGAACTATTCGTGGGCGAGTTCGATTCGCACTTGGCCGGTTTTTTATATATCTACCCGAAGATATCTTGCTAATGTCAAGTAACATATTGAGAATAAGTGGGTAGTCAACAGTCGAAGTCAGTAAAATTCACTGTCACTTAATGAAGAGCCGGTGTTTTGCGTTTCATCGACCTACGGATTCTGCCGATACCACTCTAAACACATTAGCGGGTTTAGATTCCAAGATTAGGTCCAAGCAAGTTGTCACGTCACTTGACACACAATAGCAGTGTTAAAAACAACACAATTCAACTGTTCTTATTTATTAGAATCACTTCGCGGCACTTCACTGCATAAACACCAAATTTGTTTACTAAAAACCACTAGAAACTCATTTCATCACCAGCAACCCACACTCGTCCACTACTAGACATAGGTCTCCCCTAATGCACGCCACTGCTCCCGATTTTCGGCCACTCTCATCCAGCCCACACCAGCCAGCCTTCGAATGTCATCATCCCATCTTATCGCAGGGCGTCCAACACTACGCTTACCGAGTCGCGGTCTCCACTCAAGGACTTTACGGCTCCAACGGCAGTCAGTTCTGCGGCTAAAGTGACCAGCCCACTGCCACTTCAGTTTGCTGATTCGGTAGGCTATGCTGGTGACTCTGGTTCTCTGTCGGATTACATCATTTTTGATGCGGTCCTTCAGAGATACTCCGAGCATAGCCCTTTCCATAGCTCTTTGAGCGACTTTGAACCGGTGGACTAGTCCAGCCGTGTGTGTCCACGTCTCGGTACCGTAAGTCATGACCGGGAGGACGCACTGGCCGAAGACTTTCGACTTGATACTTTGAGGGATGGGTGACGAGAAGACTTGACGAAGCCAAATGCTGCCCAGCCTAGCTGAATTCCTCTATTGGCTTCTCTCTCGAAGTTGTTTCTGCCTAATTGGAGCGTTTGTCCTAGATAGACATATTCCTGAACAACCTTGAGAGGTACTCCAATAACAGCGACCGGTCCCGGATCAACGAGCTCGTTGAACATGACCTTGGTTTTATCCAAGTTCATCCGAAACTCATTTAAAACCTTTAAATTGCATCACGGTCCCTACCGCGAGAATACCGACTTGTTCTTTTTTAGGGCTGACAGATCGAAGGCCAATGTCACACATGAGTCAAGAAGTAACTTACACAGGGTGGAAAAAACATTAGGCCCTGGAGAAACTCTACTTTAAATCCTTAAGTTAGAATATTGTACGTAAAGGAAACATAACTTTTTTTTTCAATAATTGCATTCAAGGTTTTATTTCTGCTTGTGTTGACCGGTAATTGAACCAGAAATTAAAAAAAAAGATTTGGCTATTTTATTCCACTAATCGATACAGTCATTATTAATTGCAAGAAGGCTGAAGATGATTGTAGACCGAGTGGACTGTGTCTTCCTGCTGCACTGTGTCGCATTGCATCCGAAATAGATTACTAATACCTAGGATTCAGATGTTACTAACAAAATATGAGTTATTGACTTGAAATAAATGATTACCATTACCATTAAGGATACTAGTGATGACATCACTTGCTATGCACAGGGACCACAAAGCGGGACGCCCGGGCGAGCGGGTCGATGACGAAACATATACACGCGCGCGCGCACCCGCCTCACGGACAGACCTCACCAATCACGGAACCGCGCGCATGTCTTATAATCTTGTATATATTTGCTCACTATTTTTTTACCTTATTATACCTAACTCGGTATATAACTTATAGTCCACGTCTTTTATTAATCACCTCAAACGTAGGCTCCGAAGCACACTGTAGAGGACTACGCCAACATATTTATGGTCCTTCGAGCCGGATTTTCTACAAAAAATCTTAGGTCTGTCACTCGTATTTTGTGTAAGATAAAGTGTAGGTTTTGTGGATATTTTTTTTTATGATATAGGTGGCAGACGAGCAGACGGATCACCTGATGGTAAGCGATTACCGCCGCCCATGGAGGCCTGCAACACCAATGGTGTCACAAGTGCGCTGCTTACCTTTTAACCCTCCTTCCCCTGGATTGGGCCTCCGACAGGCAAGTGTAAGACCTAATGTTTCCTGAAGAAAAATTAGTTTTGATATTGACTGGCGATTGGTGAACTAAAATTTCCATAAAATACCCGAGAAGTATACTCGGGTATTCAAAAATCACTCCAGTAATAATTTTTAGTTTGATTTCCGTGCATTACAAGTACAATCCAAAAAAAAATTGATGCAATTTTTTCTTCTAAAAAATAAAGTGACGTTGTCTTTAATTAAGTAAAAAATGTTACTGTACTTAAGGACTTCAGGTACTCTCCCTTCATGTCCCATAGTCTTGGGACATTCTATATAGATTGCTTATATTTTTTTGTAATTCCACTAACAAAAATCTGATCCTGCTTCATCAACATTATAATTAACAGGTTGTGAACGACTCTTGCATTGTAGAAATCCTTTGCATTTCATGTTACCTATGGTATGCACTCGCATCGCAAATTGCATAACGAAATTGAAGACAAAAACAATGTAACTTAATAGTGTTATAAGCCCTCGGACACACCCGTCGGAGGCGCCTATATAAACGGGATTATGGGGATCATAAAACCTCTTCACTGTGATTAACTCATTAAGCCTCACCTGCCAAGTGTATAAAGCATTTCAAGCAAAGGTGTTGTCCCAGATTGTATGCCCCCTGGGCGAAGACCTTGTACAGTTGGTAAAAAAAGGCAAATATACCTTAAATACTTTGTAACCGTCTAATTCCTTTAAAATTACTTTCATTTTCTGGTACAAATAAAAAGATCACAAAAAATATAGCAATAGTAACAGCAAAAACCATAATGGCGGGAATTTGTTTATGACGTCTGTCAATTTTGACAATTTCAAAATCGCGTCGCGCATTAGTTGTTCTCGACTGCTTTTTACTATAAAAAACGAAGCTTAATTGTTTCAGAGATATCGAGACACATTAACGCAACAAACAGAACAAGACGAATGACTTGAAAAGAACGGTGATATGAGTTGTCAAAGTGACAGTGACAAGTGAATTCTGACAGCGGTTATCATTTAGAGTTTATGGTATCTTTTTTTTTGTTCGATAATTTAGTCATATTATTTATGTTTTACTGAGATAATTAATAAATGGTTTTCATTATTGTACCACCATACAACACAGTTAAATGTTTTTTCAGCATTTTTATAAAAATCAGTAGATTTTTTTTTGATTTTTCGAAATACTGTACAATGTCCTCGCCCACTCTGGGACATCACCTTTGAACCTTTATCATTTTTGATGATGTCTCTATAATTTTTTTTTAGAGTGTGTGATGGGTTTTACATAAATTTCCAAATCCTTGATCAAGGCACTCTGGGCTGTGAAGCAATAGTTTGAACGCAACTTAAACATACTGTTGGAGAGTCACGCTTCAACATTTCGAATGGGCTAGTTTGACCGATGAAAACCGGCCTAAAGAAGCGCTTGTGCTGTGATTAGCTGGCCAATCCGGGGGACGGTTTTAAGATTGGCAACGCATTTGTGATTCCACTGGTGCTGCGATTATCCATTAGCGGCGGCAATAGTTTATCATCGGGTGACCAGTACGCTCTTCTGCTACCTATCTTTTTTATGTAATAGGAGGCAATCGCTTACCATCAGGTGATCCGTCTACTCCTCAGACAGATCACCTGATGGTAAACAATTGCCGCGGGCCATGGACTCCCGACACACCAGTAGAGTCATAAGTACGCTGCCAACCTTTAAGCCCCCTCTTTCCCTCGGATTGGGCCTCTGGGACACTCACTAACGCAGTGAAAACAGCACAGGTGCTGCTTCAAGCCGGTTTCTTTGAGGCCGTGGTAATACTCCGGTCGGGCCGGCCCATTCATGCCGATGCGTGGCTCTCCCACGGTAAATGTAACTGTAAAGTGAACTCCTTTTTCCGCACCTAGACTCTCTTTCGGTCCTTTGTGCGTGATGGGTCGTCTGACTATAGAAGATAACCCAACTCCGCCCAGAAGCGCAGAAGTTTCCTGGGAACCTCACAGGCTTCGCGGAGCGACCTCACCGTTCCGAGGATTTTACCTCGTTCCTTAGCCACAGCATCGCATCCTAGGATTACGTGTATGACGGCCTCCTCAGCGACGAAGCACCCCCTACAGAGGGCTGTTAATCAAATCAAAAATGTCTTTATTCTATTTAAGTCCATACAGAACATTTATGAATGTCAAATATTATGTAATCTACCGCTGATTCGGAATGTCAATTTCTACCGAGAAGAATCAGCAAGAAACTCAGTAGTTACTCTTTTCAAATAATATGGTAATTACAATATTCATTCTTATTCAAATTGTGATTACAGTGACAGTATGATATACAATGCTTATAATCAATATCGTTTAGATAAATCGTCAAAGAAAAATTTATGAAATGAATTATACATTAGAGGACAGGCGAAGAGATCAACATGTCCAAGAATCCTTATCATTCAAATAATCATCTACTTTATAGTAGCCTTTTTGCATTAGGCAGTTTTTTACATGCAACTTAAACTTATGTACAGGTAAATCAATGATATTTTGACGTAACTTATTAAAGATTCTAATGCTCAATCCTACAAATGAATTTCCAGTTTTATGAAGCCTTAGATGAGACAGCAAGCCTATGTTTATTTCGCGTGTTAAAGCTATGAAAATCTGATTTTTGCGAGAAAAGGTGCGAGTTCTTGCGTACAAACATAATACAATCAAAAATGTATTGAGATGATACGGTTAAAATATTAATTTCTTTGAATACGTGATCTAAGACCGTAGATGGCACAGATGACCCTTTTCTGCAAAATGAAGATGGCTTGTAAGTCAGCACCGGATCCCCACAGTAGTAGACCATAAGATATCAGGCTATGAAAATAGCTAAAATAAACCAGTCTCGCTGTCCCGATATCAGTCAGATTCCTTATCTTTCTAACTGCATATGCAGCTGAACTAAGTCCTCCTGCCAAGACAGCAATATGAGGGCTCCATTGCAATTTTGTATCCAGAGTGATACCTAGAAAAACTGTGGAGTTTATGATTTCGATAGGTTCGTTATTCATGACAATATTCATTTTGACCTGCCTTACATTAGGCATTGTGAACTTAACACATTTAGTTAGTTGCGCCTGTTACGAATAAGTGTTTATTTAAGAGGCAATGGCCCTGATCATTATTTTGAGATTATTCCTGATGACGTTTACAAGGCGTTTTGCTAGTCGCGGGTTTGTTGTTGGCATTGCCAGTTTTGACTGCCCGCAATCTGTAGTCTACAGCCATCTTTGATTTTGTTCTCTCCCACGGTAATCTATCTCATAATAAAGCTGAAAATGTCCCGCTGTAATGATGAATAACTTTACTAAACCGAACTTGGTTTTTGAAAATAAACTCGTCTCGAAAACTTCGATACATCAACGTCAGCCGGTATCAGAACACACGGAAACTTCTTCAAGCAAACGCGGGCAGAATCATCCGTCATGCCGCTGTCATACCTACAAGTAACATGTTGAGTTCGCGCCACAAAAGAGGTCCCTTAAAAAGCACGCTTTAGGCGCCATCAACATTTAAATTAGAGGTTTATGTTCATAGATAGACATAAAGCGAAGCGTGAAGAAGCATCTATGCAGTATGGCAGTGCCAACGGAAGCGTTGTAGACTTGCGCAAAATCAAAATCAAATAATTCTTTATTTGCATAGGCTTGTTCACAGCACTTACAAATCGTCATACAATTGAATGATTTAAAACCATTTATAGGTACTTATGTAATAATTTACATGTTAATACATATATATGTTGATACATAAAATATACTAAAGAAATAAATAAACATAATGCGATTCTACCACCGGCTCGAAAAGTTGTTTCTGGTCGAGAAGATCCGGCAAGAAACTCGCCAGTTACTCTTTTTAATCGCCAACTTTTTTACAATGGTTTATTATCCTCATACCAAGTCATACAGTCGAATGCAACACAAAATAGAATGAAGCAAATTAAAAGCTAAATATGAGGTAAACCGAAGCGGACCAGTCAAAAACAGTTCATTGAAGTGAAAAAAGATGATTTAGTTCCTTTCATGTAAATGAACTGTATCACATATTTGTTGTATATATTTCCGTTCTTTTCACTCTTTGTCGCTCTAAGACAGATTGATTTGACTGAACTAAATGATGCAGTGAACTACTTCGGACAAGAAAGAGTGAGTGACAAGAACCGGCTTAAAAGGTGAACTGGTACAATTGAACTACTCACTCATGAACTACACAAGTATAAAGCGATGCCTTGACATCGCGTCCGTTGTAATTGCAACGTAGGCTCTCCTCTTGCTTACCATCAGGCTGAGCCAGTAAATTAACCAGCAGCTGCCCAGATCTAGGTAAAGTGATTGATAGGATTGAAGACTTAGAAAAAAGAAACTTGAGTCTTCAAAAGCAACTACTGAGGCCGAAAAGAAAATTGAAATTATTCTAGCGGAAAATTTTAAACTAAGAAATCTTCTATCTTCTATGTAAGCAAATCTAGCCCAAAAAATATCACATTCAGTAAATAAAGGAAGAGTTTGAATAAGACAAAATTAAATTTCTCTTCAGAAGAAAATACTCCAGGTACGTCTATTCAAACAGTTGTATCAATACAATGGTTGCATCATATTCAAGAGAAAAAGTAAATAGGGAAACATATAAGAACACAGATCAGACTAAATATATCGTGCACAGAAGAAGTTCCCACTAGCCTGAGTAACCAGAAAACTAAAAATCCATAATATTGGAGATGAACAAGTGAAAATACTCCCAAGTAATTTGGTTAATACTATGATGAACAAATTGAATGACGTTTATGAAGTTTCTGTTACAGTTATGCCCGATGCTACATATCTTCATATACTCTTTGAGTATACAGCCCTACTCAAAGCATATACTCAGTAGTACTGAATTTTTTTTCTTAAGTTGTGTATAAGGACGATATTATAGTTTTATCGGCTCTAATGACAAGAACCCCTATGTTATGTTTGCAAACATTTGTAGCACACTGCATAATATTAAGGATTGTAAGATCTATAGATTAAGCGTTAAATCGAATCCTTATTTGAATGTAAAATACTAAACTCTGAATTTAAATTATTATTGGAAATCTATAAAAATTGTAAATTTCTAGGTATTGATTACGACATGAAACACTCATAGAAAAGTTATTCTATTGATAACTCACTCAACTCAGAAATAAATATTACTAGATATGAGATAGATTTCATCAAAAATATTAGATCAAGAACAGTCAAACAAATACAAACACAAAATTGAAGGCTGTTATCCAGGTACAAGTGTAAGACAAGGTATTAAAAAAAGTAAAGTATCAGCCTATAATCTGTCCTAATGCAGGGCAAAGGCCTCCAACATAGAAATCAAGTTATCGCTACTATGATGGGATTAGGCTTCATCACCACGCTTGCCAAATACGGATTGGTGATCACAAACCCAAGCTATATTCGAAAAATTCGAAACATACTTTTCGCTGGACCCGAGAATCGAACCCAGGACCCCGATATCACGTCCCGGTACTTAAACCACTAGAACAACAGGGGGTTCTAGACCAACAGGGCGCTATACCGTATTATTTTAACCTAATTAAAACCAAGTCTAGCATTGAAACTGATATGCTTATAAAGAGCTTCCTTAATATTCCTGTAGCAAAAATCGATTGTCCTGACCCAGAGGTATATTCGTACACCATAGCACAGATATTATAATTGAACCTTTCTGTCATAAAAAATAGCGTAGGAAGTATAAAGATGCATATTTAGGTGGTGCTGATCAACGTGAAAATATTGATGAAATCGCTCACATTAACATCCGGAGCATTTTCACAAATTTTGGATTTAACCCGGGACTCCAAGCGCACCCGTCGCTTTAAGGTGACGTGTAAGGCACACTAGTAACTCGGTTGGTGCATGCACTGTTTATGGGACCAGTGACCATTGATAGTGTATGCGACCTGCGCAGTTGTCATCTGATGCGACCGAGCGGGTGAGCAGGTTGCGGATAGCTCGCCCTCCCCCACTCCCACCTCTTTTCATGAGGACGGGAGAGGGTGTCACGTTGACCCCGGACAATAGATGGCTGCTCCAAAACCCAATCCCAGGCTAGGAGCATTCCTGTTAACCTCAATCCCATGCTCCCCTCCCCATCCCTCCCAATCATCCCCACCCTAATCACCGCATCCCTCCCCTCTTTTCCTGGAGGAGGAAACCTCGTCTCCAAAAACCCCAATCCAAGGTGTCATCCGATCCGTGCCGATGGATGCATGGCCGAGGGGATGCTCGGTCGCGAACGGAGGGGCCTCGAAACCAGGCGAAATCGAGGTCTATTTAGCCTTACCCCTGCAAGCGGGGCTCTGCAGGGGTGGACCTTTACTTCCCTAGCTTCTTGTGGGAACTATATGGATATTGTAGACATAATAGACGACCATTTAAATTCTACCGAAGAGGTACTAGGTACCTCCGAGGCTATGCTCCTTGGCAGCGATACTGAGGAGCATACGAACACTGCCGGAGCACCTGGGACTGAGGGACCAGGTACTTCCAATGCAGAGTCGACCCCTCTGGGCGCAAAGCACCAAAGGGACACGTCGACCAAGGGGCCAGAGAGTAAACCCAGGGTTAAGCTCTCTGGAGCTGATAGAAAACTAATATATCGGCTTGTAGCGAAGGGTATGACCTTCGAGCAGGCGCTAGAACTGCGCATGAGTGAAAAGGCCAAGCAGAGGACCCGAGAGGAGGGGGAAACGAGGGAGCGGGCGTCAAAGCGCCCTCTCAATACCTCGTCTACCTCGAATCAAGGTAATCCCACCAAGGCACCGACACTTGGCGAGCCTTCCACCTCGAAGCCTACCTTTAAGGAGGTTGCTGGGTCCGTCACGTGCGGCATCATAGACGCCCTGGGTAAAATTGACCAGGGGAGGGTCGAAATGCTCCAAGGTGCTATCTTGGAGTGTATTGACACCTCAGACGATGGTGACGGCCCCAGCTTTATTGAATGCAAACCGCGCTCGGGTGGCATCCTTAACAAAACACATAACCCCCCCCCTTCGTAAAGAAACAGACACAACCTAGGCACCTATATATAATCCTATCCCATCCCTCCGTCTTAGCTAAATTCCCTAACCCTTCCCCTCCCAGTCCCCCAAAACAACACAATGATTAAGGCGATACAAGTAAACCTCCAGCACTCAAAGGCAGCCACAGCTGCCCTTTGCCAAAGATTCCTCTCTGAGGACCTGGACATCGCCTTGATCCAAGAACCGTGGGTGAATAAAACCACGGTAATGGGGCTAAACTCGGCAGGTAAGATATTAAGTAACTCCTGCGGAGTGAGGCCAAGAGCATGCATGCTCTTCAAGAGAGATATAAATTACCTCCCGATCCCTTCGCTGTGTACAGACGATGCTGTTGCAGCGTATATAGACCTCCCCGGGGGGAAAGGTGCAGAGACACTCATAGTCAGCTCCATGTACCTACCCGGAGAGGACCAGGATCCGGTGAACAAGGTGACACCGGTAGTGGAATATTGTCTGGAGAGAGAAACCCAGCTGCTGGTGGGTACCGACTGCAACTCCCACCACACATCATGGGGCAGCTCCGACACGAACGCAAGAGGTGAGTCCTTGTTTGACTACTTGCTCACCAACAATCAATTTGTTCTTAACGTGGGTAGCAAACCAACCTTTACCACACGTTCTAGGCAGGAAGTACTAGATATAACATGGTGTTCAGGTAATCTCGCACACCGAGTAACCAATTGGCACGTCTCAGATGAGCCGTCCTTGTCCGACCACACCCATATTAGGTACGACATACTATGCTCGGGAACAAAGGAACCGAACACGTACCGAGACCCCAAGGGAACAGACTGGGAGGGCTTTAGGAACTCCCTTAGGTTATACCTTGGAGATTTTAAATACATTAAAACTGTGGACCAAGTGGAAGCCGCAGCAGAGGACTTAGGCAGAAGCCTAATGAAAGCGTATCTAGAAAATTGTCCTCTTAAGACCACTAAGAGCAATAGGAACGCGCCTTGGTGGAACAAAAACCTGGAGCATCTGAGGCAAAAGGCCCGTGCCTTATTTAATCAGGCAAAAAAAGACAAGAACTGGGATGCTTACAGGAAGGCGCTAACACGCTTCAATAGGGAGCTCAGGAAAGCAAAAAGGAGATCCTGGCAAAAATTTTGCGGGTCCATCAAAGACACTGCCCAAGCTGCCAGGATCCACAAAATATTAGCCAAGACACCTGAATCCCATCTAGGCCTGCTAAGGAAAGCGGACGGATCTTTCACGGAATCCCCGGAGGAAACACTGAGACTGCTTGCTCAAACGCACTTTCCGGAATCCGTGTACATTAATAACGAAAGAGAACTCCAGGACAGTAAGTCTCCGGACAGGAAACCGCGGAATGAAGACTGGAGGAGAGCTTCCGTTATTTTTCGTCCCCAACAGATAAGTTGGGCCATTAGGAGCTTCAAGCCTTATAAATCTGGTGGGGTCGATGGTATTTTCCCGGCTATATTGCAACGGGGCGAAGATATCATCATCTCAACGCTGATAAAACTTTACCGTGCAAGCTTTGCTTGGAGTTATCTGCCATCAGCGTGGACTCGGGCGAGGGTCACTTACATCCCCAAGGGAGGGGACAAAGACAAATCACAGCCCAAGTCCTACAGACCGATAAGTCTCACCTCATTCCTACTAAAAACGATGGAAAAGGTGTTAAACAGTCACATCAGGGCAACATACCTCGTTGAAAAACCCCTGAGTGCAAGACAACATGCCTACCAAACAGGCAAGTCCACGGAAACGGCACTTATTGATCTGGTGGACAGAATTGAGAAAGCCATAGAAGACAAAGAAATTGCACTCTGTGCCTTTCTCGACATCGAAGGGGCTTTTGACAACACCAACTTCGATGTTATAACACGTAGCATGGTGAATCGTGGAATCGACGATACCACCACCAGATGGATGGGATCCATGCTACAAAATCGAACTGCAACAACAACGTTGATGAATAAAACTCTTCATTATAGAGTGACCAGAGGGTGTCCACAGGGCGGAGTCCTATCACCCCTTCAATGGTCATTGGTTGTTGACAGTCTCATCTGTGAGCTCAATGAAGCCAGATTCCTGACTCAGGGTTACGCAGATGACATAGTAATAATGGTCATAGGAAAATGTCCTAGCACCATTTCCAGTCTTATGCAAAGGGCCCTACGAATAGTAGAAAACTGGTGCACAAGACACGTGCTAACAGTCAACGCACGGAAGACGGTCTTAATCCCGTTTACCAAAAGAAGGAAACTAGAGGCGCTTCACGCCCCAACACTTCTTGGTACGAAGCTATGCTTGTCCAACGAGGTCAAATATCTCGGAGTCTTTCTAGACCAAAAACTAACATGGAACAAGCATCTCGACTACATTACTAGAAAGGCAAAAATAGCGATGGGGGCAAGCAGTAGGTTGGTGGGGCTAAAATGGGGGCTACGGCCCAAGGCCGCACTCTGGATTTATAAAACCATAGTGAGGCCGATCGTCACTTATGGCTGCTGTGTGTGGTATAAGAAGACGCACCAACTCAACTGCGTGGAGAACCTCAGCAAAGTTCAAAGAACAGCCTGCCTTATAGCCACTGGCGCTCTTTCGTCCTCTCCCTCTGCAGCACTGGATGCCCTCCTGAACATTCCACCTCTGCACATTCACGTGCAGATGGAAGCGAGGATGGCCATTACGAGAGCAAAAATCAGAGGAAGGACGAGATGGCAATCTAGGGTCATAGGTAACCTCTACAATGAACTAATGAAAATTCCGGTCATGGATATGCCCTCTGACTCCATGATCCATGAATACCGCTTCGATAAGCGGTTTACAGTCTTGTTACCTAGTAGACAAGACTGGGAGGCTGGAACTCCCGGAAATGTTAAGCAGAATGACATCGTTTGGTATACGGATGGTTCCAGGAGGCAAGGCGTATCCGGGGCGGGATTTTATAATGATCGCTTCAGAATACGCAAATTCGCCAACCTGGGTCGCTATACCACAGTGTACCAAGCAGAAGTCTTCGCAATAATTGGCTGTGTCCAAGAGAGTCTGCAAATGAATCTCCAGAATAAGAAGATATTCATCTTCTCAGATAGTCAAGCTGCCCTCAAGGCGTTAACATCCTGTGAACTTGACTCCAAACTCACTAGCGAGTGTGTCCTGCTCCTAAACCAGCTTGGCAATGCCAACATCGTAAATCTGATTTGGGTACCGGGACACTGCAATATCAGAGGCAACGAAGTCGCTGACGTGCTAGCAAAGGCCGGGGCAGAGAGCCCACTACTCGGACCGGAACCAATAAGTGGCGTTCCAGCCTGCATGGTCAGGTTCGAGTTAAAAGAGTGGGAGCATAAGCAAAGCACTGAATATTGGAAAAGACTACCTCGACTAGAACAGTCTAAGGCGTTGATACAGGCGTTCGATCAGAGACGAGCTGTAGAAATAATAAAACTGAGCAGAGGACATGTTAGGGCACTCACTCGGACCCTCACAGGGCACTGCAAATTAAATAAGCACCTGCACAACATGGGCCTTTCAGATACCAAAATCTGCAGGTTCTGTCGCGAGGACGAGGAAACGATTATCCACGTCCTCGGCGAGTCTGCACCGGTGCAGAAGCCGGCACCTGGGAGCACACATGATCTCAGCAGACGAGATCAAAAGCTCCCCCATCAGCTCCATTCTCGGGTTTATCCTGGAACTGGAGCTACATGAGGTGCTGTAATAGGTTACGGGGCTGCCACAATAGATCATCTACTGGTCGCAGTGGCTATGAGACGCATGGCTCACCCCATTTCTAACAAATAATAATAATAAGGCACACTAGCAACGCCGATCGATTTAAACTTTTAGCTTCTAAACTATTTTAAACAATTTCGGGGTTACAACCTCTCGGCAAACGCTTATACTATTTATTAAATAACCATTATTATTTAATCTATGAATGCAAAGCACTATTATTTAATCTGTGAATGCAACCTACAAACCTTCAAAAAAGAGAGTATTCCTTTTTAAAAAACCGGCAGCACACCTGTGAGTCCTCTGGCGTTGCACATGTTCTTTATGTGATAGGTGGCAGACGAGCAGACGGATAACATGATGGTAAGCGTTTGCCGCCACCAATGGACACTAGTTATTAATTAAGTCACAAGTGCGCTGCCAACCTTTAAACCACCCTTCCCCCGGATTGGGCCTCCAGTATCCTCACTTACCACAGTGCGGCTTCATGCCGTCACACAGTGGTTTTCTGTGAGACCGCGGTATCACTCACAGAAATCGAACAAAACCGTTGACAACACTAGTTTCCCACAACCTAAACGCAATTTTACCTCCATTTTATCTGCAACGATCAGAATTTTATCTGAGCATTCCGTCCGCTTGAATGACCGGAGACAAAACAGCAATACAAAGGAGATGTTTAGCTGGAAATATTTTCAGAGTGAAATTTGATAAAGTCGCCCAGTAAAATAAAATATGGGTGAATTCCCAGAGCCGGGACACTGATGGTTAGGTTGAGGATATATGAGAATACTTAGCGGATTATTTTTAATAGGGGATAAGCTAGCAAACATATTCAAATTATGGTAAGGGATTACCAATTACTATTGTGTTCAAATTGCGGATTTTAGGAGGACCTTTGGCCAGCAGTGCATGTTAGGTACACAAAATACACTCGACAAACGTCCGTGGCACTCACTCAGCCGGTCTCACTGAAAACCAGCGTCATGGCCTTTGTCCGAACCGTAGCTTAAGCTGAGTGAGGGCCATTTAATATAGACGTCATAACACACCATTATTCATTTGGCACTGTCTGGACATGATTGAATATATTTTTGTTTATTTTGATTCTATTTATATGTATTTTTAATTGTTTTCTGATTGTGTCAAATTATGTTCTGTTTACAACTGTCCTGTGCTGTGATGTCTATAATAATAAATGTTTTCTTTCTATCTTTCTTTCTTTCAGTGTGACAACGTAGGCTAAAAAAAGTGTAGAACCAGCGGCGTCTACAAAGCTCAAATTGCTTAGCTCAACCCGCTCAGCTCGAACCGCTCAGCTTACACGTACATAACCACTAGAGAACCCGGAATAATGTGAATTCGTGGCGCCGAAAACGGACGATAAATTGCGTCCTCCCCGTGTTTTGTTTGCGGAGTCCCGTTTGCCCCCAGCAGGGGTACGAATGTAGTGGAGGATGTATGAGATAAGGTGTGAAGTGTATACTTAAATTACGACTGCGTATTTCGCGGGCTAAGTGAGTTATAAGTTTGTCTTGAGTGCCGACTTGAAAGCGGGTTTCTTATTTGTTCAACTCAGATTATTATCTATCACCAACTTCAGTTACATTAGAATAGAATAGAATAGAATTCATTTATTTCAACCATAGGTCATATTGAGGATAAGATAACATTAATAAACAAGATTAATTTCATAATTACATTACACAATTGTCAAAATTTAAAATACAATTAAATTAGGATGTCAAATTACAATTTAAAATTAATTTATTGAATATATTACAATTAGAATCGTGAGATATGTACTACCTACTGTTTTATTGTTTTACTAATTTGCTCATTAGTCAGTACATTAACCATCGACACATGGTTGATGTACTGACAGTAAAACCTAAGCGCGAACATTTGCAGGATGATGTTGTGGCTGCCTCGGACCCTGCTCACTAAGGATGCACATCGCTTCCGTAGGGTCGTGTAAAAACAGTCTACACGCCACTCAGCAAACATCCCCGAAGCACTGCAACACCGAGGCAGCCCCATCAGCATCCTGAACGCATTGTTGTACTGAACTCGTAGGGCACTGAACTGTTTCTGCGTATATGCCACCTATAGGCTACAGGTGTAGAACGACGTACAAAATGCTCTAAATAGAGTTATTTTGACGCCATCCGAACAACGAGCAAACCTACGAGCTATCATATTAGCCCTCACAGACAGTGCCCTACGCTCTCTCTCAACGTCTACATCGTCCCTCAGATCAGAGGTCACCCAATGCCCAAGATACTTAAACTGATTAACTCTTTTTAGTACCGAACATTAATTAAGTGACATTAACAGCGACATTAATTAAGTGGAGTAAGTATACTTATTAGACATAAATGTTAAAACCCGCATTTCGAATCCAAGTCAAGTGGTGTTTTAGTTTTCAGTAAACAAAATAAAATGAAAAAGCTTCGCACGTAACTATTTTGATTCGCCAAATACATACTATTTTGTTCCAAATTTGAATCCCTATTATTTACCGACAATGTACGTAGGTTTTCAATTTGTTTTTATTCATATTTTGTTATCATCATTATAAATATTATCATTATTCAAGTTTTTACGTGGTGGTGGTTTTATGTGGTGCTGGCGTAGAATGCTGTGAATGCCATGGACAGCTAAGCGCACCAACATTTCTATTCTTAAGCAACTAAAGATAGCAAATACTCCTCGTCTATCTACTACCTGGCTACATCGAATACTGCGGTATTTTAGTCATGTCGCACGAAGGGACACCAGCAATTTGGAACGCCTTATGGTGACTGGTAAAGTCGAAGGTGAAGTAAAAGACCTAGAGACAGAAGTTCCAAACGATGGTCGGACCAAATAGCAGAAGAAATAAATATACTTACCGGTTAGAGAAACACTCCACCAAGCTACAGAACGGGACCGATGGAGACAACTGGTTGACGGAATTAAACGGAGTCACGATCCGCAGCGAGGGACCGACTGAAGAAATATTCTTCTTTCACGTAAAACTATTTACTGCTTAGGTACTCATCATCATCATCGGCCCATTTAAGTCCCCACTGCTGGGGCACGAGCCTCCCTCAATCACATGAGGGGTAATTGCCATACTCACCACGCTTGGCAGACGGGTTGGCGAGGGTTTTGATGTAAATGCAGAGTTTTCCTTCTCTGGGTGCTGATGATCATGCCAGCAGCTTTACCTTAGTCGCCTTTTACGACACCTCGGTAAGAGTGAGGGTGGCCTATTCTACTCTGCCGGGGCCACACGTGCTTAGGTACTAATTAAGGTAAATTATTTTTTATGCACTGAAGTCATGCATTCGGCGGATATTTGAAAAAAATAACGATTTTTTTAAATTTACCTAGCGAAACCCCTAAGTATGGTGTAAATATTTTTCTTTTTTTTTTTGCTAGTGGCAGACAAACGAGCTAGCGAGTCACATGATGGAAATTAACCGACGCCGCCCGTAAACTTCCGCGAAATCAGAAATCGCTAATTTCTATTTCTATTACTATAATAACAGAGGAAATAAATACGATTTTATATGGCAAAGCATTTTAATTAAACTTTCTAGTGAAACTGGCAAGGTCAGCTCGACCAAATGTAGCATTTATAATATTTTACCGTTCGTTTTAATAAAAGTCAACTGTACGTAATTTATGTGTTGACCTAGGTATCAAATAACTTGAAATACTTTAGTGGCCGTCTGTTCTCTCAAAACGATGACTGGAAACGTCATCGTTTTGAGAGAACAGACGGCCAATATCTAAATGTAATAAATATATTGTACGTTCAAGAAAAAAAAATTGAATTTTCTCTTATACACAATAAAACCTCCACAACATAACAATATAAAAAAAAAACTTGTCGCAGGGCGTCCTACACTACGCTTACCGAGTCGCGGTCTCCACTCAAGGACTTTACGGCTCCAACGGCTGTCAGTTCTGCGGCTAATATGACCAGCCCACTGCCACTTCAGTTTGCTAATTCGGTGGGCTATGTCGGTTACTCTAGAACAACGAAAACACTAAAACAATGAAACTATCCTATGTAAATAAGGGTGTGTGAAGTGTGAGGTCAATCAGGTCCCGGCGTCAGCATGGTGATGCCACGACACCAACAGAAACGACCAGAATACCCGCGGCAGCGCTGGTATTCTGGCAGGACCTGTTGTGAGGGACGATAATGAAGAAACATACATAAGTGAATACTAATGTAAGATAGAAATAATATGGAGGTACTTATATTTACATACGCGATAAAAATGGAGAGATTTAAAGAATCAAAGCTGTCGCCTCGTAGCCCGGGGTACACTTGGGCCATGATCCAGTTGTCGCCGATCACTGACCAAGCTGATTCAGCTGTCGGTCTCCTCACAGTGATGGCTTCGCCACAGGAGTGGACCGACGGCCGAAGAAGCCTCCCTTTTATGCTTTTTGTACTTTTTTGTTACAGCTTCAATGGATGATGGAGACAGTACTGTGGGGTTACCTTTTGCTGCCCGGGTAGTTTTCAAAAAATTCAAAATTCAAAAGTACTTTATTTGCTTAGGCTTATATACAGCTCTTACAAATCGTCATACATGAAAAAAATATAAATTATAGCTATGTATATTATACATGTAATTAAACATATATGTCGATACAAAAAAAATTACTAAGAAATTAATAAATATAATGTGATTCTACCACCGGAATCGGAAAGTTGATTCTGACGAGAAGATCCGGCATGAAACTCGCCAGTTAGGTACTCTTTTTAATCACCAACATTTTTTTAAGTACAGTATCGTGGGTGTAGGCGAACAGTTTATCATTTCCACAAATTCTTGTCATTTAAGTAATCATTAACTGTATAATAGGCTTTTGCCATTAAATACTTTTTAACATGTGTTTTTCGGCATCAGTCGGATGGTTTGCCCTCATCATCCGGGAAGCGACAGTAGCCCGCGTTGTGGCTGGTGTTAGTCTCCGTCATCCATCGAACTAGCAGGTCCAGTCGCCGACCCCCTCCAGTGATGTAGCTTCGCCACAGGAGGGGAGGATGTTGAGGATCGACGGCTGGACCAGCCTCTTTTATATTGATTTTGTTTTTATACTTTTTTTACTAATTTTGATATATTATTGTTTTGTTTGTGTCTTTTTGTCTTATGTCGGTCGAACGAAAATAGATGGCTTTGCTAATATCAGCGACTTTTTATTAACATCCTTTAAACCAGCGCTTTAAGTTTATATACAGTCCATCGTCAACACCAGGATTCGGGAAGTCTATTAATGACCTAACCTGATGTACCTAGCATTGAAGTGACTACCATCTTACCTTCGCAACACTTAGACAGGGGAACAATACCAGCTGATTTTCGGTTACACGTTCAGAATCATATCTCCAAAATTTTGAAGTTTTTTTTTTTATATGCGAGGTGGCAGACGAGCATACGGATCACCTGATGGTAAGCAATTCCGCCGCCCATGGACACCCGCAACACCAATGGAGTCACAAGTGCGCTGCCAACCTTTTCCCCTTCCCCCCATTGGGCCTCCTAACCTCACTCACACGGCAAAACACAGCGCAGGCGCTGCTTCATACCGGTCTTCTGTGAGGCAGTGGTATCACTCCGGTCTAGCCGGCCCATTCATGCCTAAGCGTGGCTCTCCCACATTTGTGTTTTTCCTCACCGCCACACTTAGTGGGAAGAAACCATTCTTACCATTAAGCGTGGTGGTTTCTACCAGAAAAATGCACATAGATTTCAAAAATCAGAGGTGCACATGCCTGGATTTGAGCAATGTCCCCCCTATGGAAGCTACCATCTGAGCTACCATTGCTCGTTATTGTATGGCATGAGTTCATCATCAGCCTATCGTAGTCCACTGCTGGACGTAGGCCTTTCCGATTGTTCGCCACTGTGATCTATCCAGGGCGCCCTACATTACGTTTGCCAAGACGCGGTCTCCACTCTAGAACTCGTTTACCCCATCGGTTGTCGGTTCTGCGGCTAATATGGCCAGCCCACTGCCACTTAAGCTTGCTAATCCGGTGAGCAATGTCGATGACTTTGGTTCTCTGCCGGATCACCTCATTTCGGATTCGATCTCGGAGAGAGACGCCGAGCATTGCTCGTTCCATAGCCCGCTGAGCGTCATGGCATGAGTAATTTCTCTTTTCTTTTTCTTCGGGTGCCTCTTCAGTTTTGATGGGCCAACCATCAAAACTGAAGCCAATTTCTTGAACTTCTCTTTATCTTTTGTGAGACGTAAAAGGGCGTTTAAGTATACTGCCAAGGTTTTTCCGGCCTGTGGTCAGAGGCGACTAAACGGGCTTGCGGAGTACGTGAGCGTATTCACTGCTGGGGGCTTGCTCAGCATAAGACTCCGCGGGGGACCACATTACTGGGTGTCCTGGTAGGTTGTACAGCGTTGAAGGGCTGTATTGCGCCAGATAGGGGTGAAGCGGCGAGCGCGATTAGCGGTACGGTCTAGTCCCGGCTGTGGGGCTTCCGACCGCGATTGCGGGGAGATGGACACTCCAGGGGTTTTAGTTAGGGTTTGAGTCCCACACACCACCTTGTTCCCTACATGTAGCAATGACGACCATGATGGTTTCCCCTAGAAAAAAATGAAGAAAAGATGGCTGTACCTATCTTGTCTCAACACATGGCCGAGGTATTTAATTTCCTTTTTTTGACGGTCTGCATCAATTTACGGGTTCAGCTGACACGCTGGAGGACAGTCTCGTTATTGATTTCATGTACCCAGCTAATGCGGAGCATGCGACAGTAGCGCCACATTCCAAAAGTTTCTAAGCTTATGGTTTTATGAGTAATTAGAATGTTTTTTTTTTATGTGATAGGTCGCAGACGAGCAGATGAATCACCTGATGGTAAGCGATTGCCGATTTTTTGGTCTTGAATTCCAGTTTCGAGTATAGTTGTTACACGCTTGAACTGTATACCAAGTATTTTTTTTATATGTGATAGACGGTACGGATCGCTTAATGGTAAGCAATTGGCACCGCCCACGGACACCCGCGACACAGTGGAGTCACAAGTGAGTTGCCAACCTTTAAACCCCGATTTTCCCCGTATTAGGTCTCCGGTACCCCCACTCACGCAGCGGAACAAAGCACAGTGCTGCTCCACGCCGGTTTTCCGTTTAAAGGAGGAAAGGAAGGAGGACGGTATCACTCCGGGCGAACCGGCCCTCCAACGGTCATGTGTAACGTTCTAGGTATGCTTAGGATTAAGAATTAGATTAATAACAACTGTACCGATAAATCAAACGGAAGTATTTAATCGTTCCAGACATAGGCATCTGCGTGAGTAAACTAATAACATTAATGGAAGCTCATAAAAACTTCTTGTTACATTGGGCAAGTCATAGTTCTTCAAACTTTGGAACTCTCACCCAAACTCATCTTTGAACGATAAATTATTCGACTATTTCATGACTAGATTCTGTCGAAGAAATTTCTAAGATATTCAATTCTATTCAAAATATCTTTATATGCATAGGCTTGTATACACACAGAACTTTCATATCGTCATACATTAAAAATTATAACTATTTATTTGTAAGTATAATATACATGTAATTACACATATATGTCGATACATAAAATATACTAAGAAATTCATAAATATATTTAATGTGATTCTACCACCGAAATCGGAAAGTTGATTTTGACAAGAAGATTCGGCAAGGAACTCGCCAGTTACATGCTCTTTTTGTGATCGCCAAAAGTTTTAATACAATGTTATTATTACTCGCATAAATAAGTCAAATTCCAACAATAAATATATCTTTTACAATGTCTAGGCGAACAGTTTATCATTTTCACAAATCTTGTCATTTAAATAATCATCAACTGTATAATAATGTAACTGGCATTAAATGTTTTTTTTAATTTGTGTTTTAAATCTATGCATTGGTAAGTTAACAAGCGTTTATGGTAACTTAGTAAATATTTTAATACTTACTACGACAAATGAATTACCAATTTTATGAAGTCTGAGATTTGGAACAGGAAGGAAGGATAGGAAGGTTATTTGTTGATTAGCAGCTCATTGACGCCATAGGCACTCAGAGGCATTCTAGTAAATCTTTTAATATGTTTTATACGTGTATATACTTCTAGTTATTTTTACCTACATACTCGCAACCAGGTCGCACCAGAATAGCAGCGCTTCTGCGGCACTGCAGATAGTGCCGTAGCAGCAATGCTGAAGTCGGGACCTGATTGGCCACACACAACCACACCATCTTACCCCTTAGCTTATCCCTACCCCTTAGCTTCGCCCATAGGTCCGATAAACAACAGTTTGAGAGCCTCGTCTCTAAACAATCCACAGAATGTCATCGTGACGGATGGCCTCGCCCCGTAATCTGCCGTTGTACTTAATTACAACTGTAATCACCATTAAGATTTATCGTGTTGTTCAAATTGCGAACAGAAGCCATTCATATTGGACTCAAATTTAATTGTCATGGTTATGATTATTGTGCTCTAAAAATGTACGTTAAGGCGATACATCGTAGAAGCTAGCGGTGTTAATTAATTTATATTGTTTGTGGCGATTATGAGAGTTAAAAAAATGGGGTAGGGGGATAGGAGTTGAAAGGTTGGCAGCGTACTTGTGACTCCATTAGTGTTGCGGGTGTCCATGGGCGGTGGCAATCGCTTACCATCAGGTGATCCGTCTACTCGTGTGCCACCAATGTCATAAAAAAAGTAATTCTTTTGATACTTGAACGAAAGTATAAATTAACAGTTTTTTGATACAAACTTATGTTAACTTAATTTTCGACGGTCTTCGGTTGGGACTCGAACCCACGATCTTTTGCTAACCGGTTTTAGTGTAAGATTTTTTAAGTGCATTATTTACTTAAGGTGACGGGTAGGGCACACTAGCGACGCCAATCGATATTAATTTTTAGCTACTAAACCGGATCTTTATAAACAATGTCGGAGTCACAACCTCTCGGCAAATTCTTATACTTTTTATTAAATAACCATGCAAAAATGTTGGATCGAACGCGTACGCGAAAAATTGATTATCGCCAAAAGCGGCTACTTAAGCGTGAATCAATTTTTCGCTTACAAAAAACGGACCTAAAATTTGTGTATGGTTGTTTAAAAAATAGAATAAGTGTTTGCCGAGAGGTTGTAACCTCGAAATTGTTCAAAATAGATCCGGTTTAGTAGCTAATAATTAATATCGATCGGCGTCGCTAGTGTGCCCATTCCGTCACCATAATTAAATAATTCACTTAAAATCTTGCACTTAAACCGGTTAGCAAGAGATCGAGGGTTCGAGTCCCAACCGAAGACTGTCGGAAAATTTATAAGTGCATTATTTACATAATTATTAATATAAGTTTGTCTCAAAAATCAGTTAATTACTTTTGTTCCAAGCATTTAGAGATTTACTTTCTTTTATGATGACTATTATATGCCACCTGTTACCTTCATATTATGTAAATAATTTCTTCCTATAAGTAAAAAGAATGTTAATAATTGCTAAAAGTGTCCAATTTTAGCTATTATGAAGATTACTGTACTTTTAAAAATATTATTGCGTCTTAAAAAAACATATATTCCTTCTATCAAATTATTTCAAGTATTTAAAGATGTACTATTTTAAGAAATCTCTCATAATCGCCACAATCTAAATAAATCTATTGGCGACGCTAGTTTCGACCAAGTATCGCCATAAGCCGTGTGGTCCTGGCAGAGTAGAATAGGCCACCCTCACTCTTACCGAGGTGTCGTAAAAGGCGACTAAGGTAAAGCTGCTGGCATGATCATCAGCACCCAGAGATGGAAAACTCGGCATTTATATCAAAACCCTCGCCAACCCGTCTGCCAAGCGTGGTGAGTATGGCAATTACCCCTCATGTGATTGAGGGAGGCCCGTGCCCCAGCAGTGGGGCCTTAAATGGGCTGATGATGATGATGATGTTCGCCATAAGCCAATGGCGAGGGATTAATCTTTAAATCTAACCTGTTTCAAATAAGCCTAGTATAGTAAGCCAAGTTTTTAAAGGCGATTATGGTAATTCGGCTTTTGCAAGCGAAACACGTTTTTCCTAAAAACAATCCGCTGTGTATTAATTACTAAGTTGATCTTGTTAATGTACTTGAAAATAACTAGTAGACTGCCCTTAATTTTAGTACTTACTTAGTTTCGAGAATGTATTGCGGTATCCGGTTCCTTGTCTGCTGAATGTGTTAGTGCGAAATTGCGTCAATAGATGGCGCTAGGTGTCGGTTGGATTGCGCAAGCTGTCTTGGCTTGTCAGAGGAGGCGCAAGATGCAGCCCGGGTAAAGGGTTTACCTCAAAACCTGAATCGCACCAAGCGCGAAGAAGACAGTAACGTAACTTGTCTTATCAATTGAATTTACCTCTTTAAAGAAGATAAATAAATAAATAGATATTCCTTACTCCAAAATCAGAATACAGGTATGTGGGTTACAAAAACAATATCTTCTTCTTCGTCGTATCGCTTGTAGAGATTTCTTCCAGACAACCTTTGGGTAGAGTTAAAAGAACCAGTGTATAATGGGCAATTAAATAGGCGGTGCAAAGTAATTTAATTGAAAAAGTATATATTTTTTCAATGCCGAATTGTGAAATTTTTAAGTCGGTTAAAAAGGCGAAGGGTCAGATGTTAGTCGATTCATTGTAATTACCAGACTCCCCAATCATGGTCTTAGCGTACCCTGATCTCCAAAGCCACAGCTTTAACCACACTGTGAATTATGCGTTAAGGTGACGGGTAGGGCACACTAGCGACGTCAATTGATTTTATTCTTTAGCTACTAAACCGAATCAATTTTAAACAATTTCGGGGTTACAACCTCTCGGCAAACACCTATTTATTAAATAACCATGCACAAATGTTGTGCATGGTTATTTAATAAATAGGTTTGTGTTGTAGCGAAAAATTGATTCACGCCAAAAGCGGCCACTTTTGGCGTGAATCAATTTTTCGCGTACAAAAACGGAGCCAAGATTGGTGCAGAGTTATTTAAAAATAGTATAAGTGTTTGCCGAGAGGTTTAAACCCCGAAATTTTTTAAAATAGATCCGGTTTAGTAGCTAAAAATTAAAATCAATTGGCGTAGCTAGTGTGCCCTACCCGTCACCTTAAGATGATATGAGGAGATATAAGAATTCGGGAAAGTTAGACACCTCGGAATGAATCTGGTTACGCTGAACAGATGGTATCTGTGGAACAAAGGAACGGGGCCAGATCGAGCCTTCAGATTGCACAAGTGTTGGCGGGAGGGGCGCTACACGATCGAGCTTTAAGATAAGTCGATGCACTGGGATGGGCGAGTATCTATAGTATCGAGACAGAAAAATCAATCAAGCTCATACTCATTTGTAACCAGTTGTGTCCGAAATTGTTTAAAATGGATCAGGTTTAGTAGCTAAAAATTAAAATCAATTGGCGTGGCTAGTGTGCCCTACCCGTCACCTTAAGATGATATGAGGAGATATAAGAATTCGGGAAAGTTACACGATCGAGCTTTAAGATAAGTCGATGCACTGGGATGGGCGAGTATCTATAGTATCGAGACAGAAAAATCAATCAAGCTCATACTCATTTGTAACCAGTTGTGTCCAAGGCTGTCACTTCGGAGCCCGGGATATGCTTGGACTGTATACCAGAGTCCGGGAAATCTGGTTACTTAAATGAAGCGACTGCCTGCGACATCATCGATATTTTTAGGGTTCCGTACCTCAAAAGGAAAAAATGGAACCCTTATAGGATCACTTTGTTGTCCGTCTGTCTGTCTGTCTGTTAAGACCCTTTATCTAAAGAACGCGTGGACGTATTAAGCTGAAATTCACAGGAAATACTCAGGTCTATTGTCCTTTTAAGCTGTAAAAATATCAAACTTTTAAGCCAAGCCAATCAAAAGATACAGCCGATTAATTCGATATTTTCAACCAATTTTCGACACTCGCAAAGGATTCAAAACCACAGGGTACTTCCCGTAGACTGAAATTTGGCATGAAGCATTGTCATATAATGCAAATTTAGGAAAAATTGCGAAAATCACATTTTTTTAGTTATATCATCATTTCAGCCAAAAGACGTCCACTGCTGGACATAGGCCTCCCCCAATGTTCTCCACACAGATCGGTCCTATGCCGCGCGCATCCAATGGATTCCCGCGATCTTCACCAGATCGTCGGTCCACCTTGTAGGAGGCCTGCCACGGCAGCTACTTCCTGTACGTGGCCTCCACTCGAGGACCTTTCCGCCCCAATGGCCGTCTGCTCTCATCGCTTTAGTCATATAATATAATAAAAATATTTTAATAAAATGAAATTTACTACCTTATTTCTCACGAACGAATAAAGGTATCAAATTGACCTAAGGTCTACTGTCCCTTTAAACTGTGAAAATATCAAACTTCTAAGTTAACGCGATCAAAAGATACAGCTGTTTATACCGACACTTCGATCGTAAACCGCTACGTTTGTACGGCGGAACGCTCGGTGCGCGAGTCAGACTCGCACTTGGTCGGTTTATTTTCTAAACAACGTTCGTCACTACTCCAGAAAAATACATTTCGAATAGCAAAGAATATATTCGTAATATCTCAATGTTTTTATCCCATTTTAGGAATGGGGTAAAGATAATGTCACGATTACATAACCTGTCAAAATGTAAATGAGATGGGATACGCCTCGCGGGATGAATTCCGTTGAACTCAAGGTTGAATCGGTTTCTTTTTTTTTTTTCCCGTGACATTGTTAGGTACGGTAAAAGTAACAATATGGCGATACGTGTAGTAAACATTATAAATAATAAATATAAATTAATATTTTACAATTTCACATGCATTGATCTGTCTCTGAGATAGGTGGCTCAAGCCCCTGTGTTTCGGATATCCGAACCAACAGCAGAATTACAAATATATATGTATAAGTATATTTGTAATTCCGCACTCGGTTCTTTAATGTTATATACTTTTCTTTTGTAAATACAAACATGACGACCCGTTTGGAACAGTGGTAGTGAACGCTGCCTTTGGTCCAAGGGTTGCGGGATCGATCCCCGCACAGTACAAACACAGCACATAAAGTGCATGAACATGTCTGTTTGTATTGGTCTGGGTGTTTTCTATGTATTATAATTATGTGTTTACAAAATAAAAGTATTATTTGTATATATTTTTATCCCACTGTTGGTTCTGATATCCGTAACACAGGTGCTTGAGCTACCTATCTCGGAGTCAGATCAATGTATGTGATGTTGTGAAATATTTATTATTTATTTATACTTTTAATACATAGAAAACACCCAGACCAATACAAACAGACATGATCATGCACATAAATTTTTGTACTGTGCGGGGATCGAGCCCGCGAACCGCGCAGCACAGGCAGCTTTCACTACCACTGATCCAAACGGGCCGTCAGAAACTTTGAAGCTATAAACATTATCTTTGAACCGTCCTTATGTCTGAGACACTAATGCTCTTTTTTCACTGCGAGGGTAACTTGCCCTGACGCCGTCTGTACAGACGCGACAACAAAATACAAATACCGTGGGAGTGCCACGCTTCGACATGAATGGGCCGGCTCGACCGGAGTGATACCACGACCTCTCAGAAAACAGCGTGAAGCAGCACTGTGCTGTGTTTCGGTGCGTGAGAGAGGGTACCTGAGGCCCAATCCGGGGGAAAGTGGTGTTTAAAGGTTGGCAACGTACTTGTCACTCCACTGGTGTCCATGGGCGGTGGCAATCGCTTACCATCAGGTGATCCGTCTGCTCGTCTGCCACCTATCACATAAAAAAAGACCTACGCGGTGCATGAGCCTTCACGCGACTATGACAGGGTATTTTGACTTCAATCTACAGAAAAAATGTATCAGTCAACAGTTCTAATCCACTGCCTCGGCAGCGCAGTGGCAGTGGCGCACTTTAAAGCGACGGCTGCGCAAGAGGTCTCGGTTCCAATCAAAGGGGTCGGGCCAAAAATTGTTAGTGTCTGGAAGTCATGAACCCCCGTACCTACAGCACGTTAAGCCGCCCTGCGTCCAATCCCTCTCCGGTCGTATCACGCTGGGCTCCATCGGAATAAAAGGGTAAGGGTATAGAGAGTGCGCTTGTGTTTGCGCACTCACTGGACACTATAATATATCCTTCGTATGTGGCTCATCCTTGAGATTTGCCGCCGTAGCCCTAATCGGTTGGAGGACATTATTACTAGGTATGAAAAAAGCACTGGGCCCTACAGAGAAGCTATTTTAAATTGTCAAATTACCTAAAAATTTGCTTGGATTTTTTCAGTTTTTTAAAATAAATAATACTGCATTTTTAAGTTAAGTACTCTGAATTTTCTTTGCCTTGGGTGAGAATCAATTTATCAAAGTTAAAAGTATGTAAACATTTATTGACCAAAAACACGAAATATAACTATTACAAAGAGGCAGGGTACAGACATAATATAAAAGAGACATTCAACAATAAGACGAAATATAACTATTACAAAGAGGCAGGGTACAGACATAATATAAAAGAGATATTCAAGAATAAGACGAAATATAACTATTACAAAGAGGCAGGGTACAGACATGATATAAAAGAGATATACAGCAATAAGACGAAATATAAATATTACAAAGAGGCAGGGTACAGACATGATATAAAAGAGATATTCAACAATAAGACGAAAAGGAAGAAATAAGTAAGTAAGAACATCTTTGCGTGGCCGTGTGGTCCCCGGCAGAGTAGAATAGGCCACCCTCACTCTTACCGAGGTGTCGTAAAAGACGACTAAGGTAAAGCTGCTGGCATGATCATCAGCACCAGAGAAGGAAAACTCTGCATTTATATCAAAACCCTTGCCAACCCGTCTGCCAAGCGTGGTGAGTATGGCAATTACCCCTCATGTGATTGAGGGAGGCCCGTGCTCCAGCTGTGGGGACTTAAATGGGCTGACGATGAAGAACATGTTGCATGTTTCTCTCCAGGGTCTAATGGTTTTTTCCATCCCGTGTAGACAGTAAAAAAATAACAGCGTGCAGTTAATGTTCACATGGCTGGTATTTATAACCCTCATTACAGAATCACCCCGAGCATTATCACCTTACTCTATGATTATCCTCCTCTTATGATCAAACTTAACGCTTCCAACTTGTAAGATAATGCGTGTAAGCGTGTGAATGCACGTGACAGTTTTATTACTCCTAAGATAGATGGCGCTTGCATCCAATTGTTCGATTAGGTGTATGTGTAGCTTAGTGTGATAATTTGTGTGTAGTCTAACGTTTGTGAATGTGATTGTGCGAGTGCTTTGTATGCAGGTTCCGTGAAAGATCCATCCACTTTCCTTAGCAGGCCTAGATGGGATTCAGGTGTCTTGGCTAATATTTTGTGGATCCTGGCAGCTGGTCTTTGATGGACCCGCCAAATTTTTGCCAAGATCTCCTTTTTACTTTCCTGAGCTCCCTATTAAAGCGTGTTAGCGCCTTCCTGTAAGCATCCCAGTTCTTGTCTTTTTTTGCCTTGTTAAATAAGGCATGGGCCTTTTGCCTCAGATGCTTCAGGCTTTTGTTCCGCCAAGGCGCGTTCCTATTGCTCTTAGTGGTCTTAAGAGGACAATTTTCTAGATACGCTTTCATTAGGCTTCTGCCTAAGTCCTCTGCTGCGGCTTCCACTTGGACCACAGTTTTAATGTATTTAAAATCTCCAAAGTATAACCTAAGGGAGTTCCTAAAGCCCTCCCAGTTTGTTCCCATGGGGTCTTGGTACTTGTTCGGTTCCTTTGTTCCCGAGCATATTATGTCGTACCTAATATGGGTGTGGTCGGACATGGACGGCTCATCTGAGACGTGCCGACTGGTTACTCGGTGTGCGAGATTACCTGAACACCATGTTATATCTAGTACTTCCTGCCTAGAACGTGTGGTAAAGGTTGGTTTGCTACCCACGTTAAGAACAAATTGATTGTTGGTGAGCAAGTAGTCAAACAAGGACTCACCTCTTGCGTTCGTGTCGGAGCTGCCCCATGATGTGTGGTGGGAGTTGCAGTCGGTACCCACCAACAGCTGGGTTTCTCTCTCCAAACAATATTCCACTACCGGCGTCACCTTGTTCACCGGATCCTGGTCCTCTCCGGGTAGATATATGGACCTGACTATGAGTGTTTCTGCACCTTTCCCCCCGGGGAAAATAGACCTCTATATACGCCTCTAAGTATATAGACCTCTATATACGCTGCAACAGCGTACACAGAGAAGGGATCGGGAAGTAATTTATATCTCTCTTGAAGAGCATGCATGCTCTTGGCCTCACTCCGCAGGTTTTATTTAATATCTGGAGGATGTCCACGCGTCGACTGCGTGCACGGCTGCGGCCGGCCTGACGTCACCAGCGGAGGGGTGAGCGGGCGCGGGGAGGCACCCAGCGCTGGCCGAACACACTCCACGATAAAGCGGCTTGCGGACACTCGCATTTGTTAATTTAAATTTATTTGTTGTTTTCTCTTAATCATATTAATATAACCATTATACCTACAGTCCGCTTTTAATTATTAATCTTCTGAGATCGTCGAGGACATACCTGTCGAGTTTAGCCCCACTACCGTGGTTTTTTTCAGCCCCGGTTCTTGGATCAAGGCTATATCCAGGTCCTCAGAGAGGAATCTTTGGCAAAGGGCAGCTGTGGCTGCCTTTGAGTGCTGGAGGTTTACTTGTATCGCCTTAATCATTGTGTTGTTTTGGGGGATTGGGGGGGGAAGGGCTAGGAAATTTAGCTAAGACGGAGGGATGGGATAGGATTATATATAGGTGCCTAGGTTGTGTCTGTTTTTTTACGATGATGGTGGGTTTTATTAAGCAGGTTTCTTGCGGCCTTCCTGCTGGAGTGCTCCTGTGCTAGGGACGGTAGATAGGTAGACCGGAAAGCCGAAGGAAAACGGACCCAGCAACCTCCTTAAAGGTAGGCTTTGGGTTTCCGGTTGATTACCCTCCAACTCGAGAAGTCCGGCATGGTATCAGCGTCGTGTTTGGCTTCCTGTATCCAGGCCGTACGGTACCTGGGCTTGGGCATCTCCACTTCGTTTACGACGGAGAGATTAGCCCCATCCCAGGGTTTAATGATGGGCAGTTTGCGGATGAGACACTCCTTCAAGTCCTCATCTGCGCGCGCCAAAAGGATGCCACCCGAGCACGGTTCGCATCCAATAAAGCTGGGGCCGTCACCATCGTCTAAGGTGTCAATACACTCCAAGATAGCACCTTGAAGCATTTCGATCCTCCCCTGGTCCATTTTACCCAGGGCGTCTATGATGAGAAACCTCCTTAAAGGTAGGCTTCGAGGTGGAAGGCTCGCCAAGTTTCAGTGCCTTGGTAGGATTACCTTGATTCGAGGTACACGAGGTATTGAGAGGGCGCGTTGACGCCCGCTGCCTCGTTTCCCCCTTCTCTCGGGTCCTCTGCTTGGTATTTTCACTCATGCGCAGTTCTATCGCCTGCTCGAAGGTCATACCCTTCGCTACGAGCCGATATATTTGTTTTCTATCAGCTCCAGAGAGCTTAACCCTGGGTTTAATCTCTGGCCCCTTGGTCGACGTGTCCCTTTGGTGCGTTGCGCCCAGAGGGGTCGATTCTGCATTGGAAGTACCTGGTCCCTCAGTCCCAGGTGCTCTAGCAGTGTTCGTATGCTCCTCAGTATCGCTACCAAGGAGCATAGCCTCAGAGGTACCTGGTACCTATTGGGTAGAATTTAAATGGTCGTCTATTATGTCTAAAATATCCATATAGTTCCTACGAGAAGCTAGGGAAGTAAAGGTCCACCCCTGCAGAATGAAAATTAAGGTAATGATTAGACTGCTATTAATTGTTAGTATGATTAATTATAGTTGCACCTAGTGCGTTTTTATAAAGACTTATTTTAGATTTTAATACATTTTTAGAGTTACATTTTAAGAAATAACTACTTAGTTCAAACAAAAGATACAATTTACTGAGAGTAAATTTAAGTCTATAACTATCAGTTGAAACAAGACCTATGCTAATTTTGTTCTTTGTTTTTTTACGTGAACTTTTTCTAATAAAACATTTTAAACTATACTGTTGTTTTTCTAATTAAGTTAAAAATACCTACACTTATTTCCAAATTGAGTCGTTATCCAAGGAAAAATATTTTATCAAAAAGAGACTTAACTTTTAAAATTATTTTTTTTGTATTAAAAACTTAATAAAACAGTGACCTAAATAAATGGTGGTCCGATTTTTTTGTCAATTTTTGAGTAAAATATTGACCTATTTTTAATTACGTCATAAATTGACTGGGTGGATTTCATGAAATAATGACGCATCTCAAAATTGTTTTTTCAAACATTTTTTTTTAATATCATATTATATAAATTCATATATTTTTTTGCTAAATCTAAAAGAATATATTCGAAGGCTTAAAACTGTAATTTTAGTTTCTTCCTACTCATCATAGTTAAAATTTTATAGGAGACTGAAGTATATGCTCTAAAACCACAAATCATTTTTTGCCATTTACCAAAACTTAGCAATTTCGAATTGAGTCATTATTTTATTAAGAGTGCGACATACCTACAAGAGAAAGACAAATTGGATTTGAAGATTGCCAATACAGACCTGTGTACCTACTTAACATTCATTCATAAAATTGGTGTGAAGTCTCTCGGCCAACACTTATACTATTTATTAAATAACCATGCACAAATGTTGGGTCCGTTTTTGTATGCGAAAAATTGATTCACGCCAAATGCGGCCGCTTTTGGCGGTAATCCAAAATTCGAGTGTAAAAGCAGACCAAACAGTTAACTATAAGTATTAAATAAATAGTATAAGTGTTTTCCGAGAGATTGTAACCCCGATTTTTTTTAAATAGATCCGGTTTAGTAGCTAAAAATTAAAATCTATTGGCGTCGCTAGTGTACCTTACCCATCACCTTAACGAATAATTCCCGTATCAATCAATCAAGTTGCGTATGGACGCAACCGGGAATTACACCTTGCTCCAGTACGACAGCTATGGAGCTGTAGCAAGCGCAAAGAGCAAGGGGTACGCTTAGGGGGCACTTAGATCTGAAAAATCCGGAATCGCAGACTCGGTTTCAAACTCCGACCCTCCTAATGAAAGGAGAGTTCAGAATCACTGAGCTCGCTCTATATCGACTTTTTTTTTTATTTTCCCGCTGCAAAAAGTTTTGACAACTCCCAACCGCCAGGGGCAGGGACAATCGCACAATTGACCGCGGCGCCATCTGTCTCGGAGGCTGTAAAAAGGTCGTAAAACTGTCGGACGCACTCACGCGTATACCACTCACTATCTTTGCCAGTTTTTGGGTGCATGAAAGTTTTAGGGACGTAAATGAGATACTTTGTATTATTAGACTGGCCGTTTGGGAAACATAATTAACAATTAATACTTTTTTTTATAGAGGCACAGTAAATTGTCTCTCCTCAGCCTGATGGTAAGCAAGAGAAGAGCCCACGTTGCAATAGGCTTGTGTACTAGGTCATAGATTAGCAGGTTTTTTTTTTAAATATCATTGAGAAATAACGGTCAAAAGGAGCTATGTACAAAATTTCAGCTTGAAACCTTTTGTATTAATTTTGTTATGTGCCCTTAAAGGCAAGTAAATCTTAAGTCTTAAACTAACGAAATATTTATATATTCAATTTATAGCGACTTTTGTTAAGAAACCATTTTCATAAACGCATTATTTCATATAGCTGTCGAACAAAGCTATCTCGCGATGCGCACAAAGTGAGGCCTGACGTCACGCCTCGCGTCGCTGTTTGTATGGAGCGTTTTGGGCAAGTATATTTTAAGTGATTTTCAAATTGTCCTATCTCGAAGAGTTTCCAACCTAACAAATCTATTCTTTCACCGATGTTTTCACTTTTGAAGGGTTCTTATATTACCAACAAGAGAAAAAAATAGGACACAAGCCTGTTACAATTGAAGCGATGTCAAGGCATCTGGACGGCGAGATGCTTCTTCACACTTCGTTTGAAGGAATCCATATTATAGGAAGGGGGAAATACATGCGCCGGCAACGAGTTTCATTTCTTGATGGTGCGGCAGAAATAGGAACTGCCAATTTTTTTAGTCCGTGATGGAAAGTTTTCCACTGTGAAGCGGTGACAGCGTTGTCCGGCGCGTGTAGTTCTGTGACGGAATAGGGCAGGTGGGATGGAATAGGGAATATGGCAAATGTATTTATCGCTAGGTATTATTCTAGAGTAGTATACTTCTAGAGTCAGGACAAAATTTGCCAGTAGTCAATGCTTTAAACGCTCGGTTCATCTCTATAATTTACTTAACAAAGAACTAAACTTGTACAGTGAACACTTGTATGAATGTAATCGTAAAATGGTAGAGTGGCTTCAAACTAAATATTATGAGGAGACAGAAAAACTTTTGTTACAAATATGTTGATTATGTATTACATCTACACCCACATACACATACACTCAAACACACAGAGATACACGCAAACATCGCCGTACACATACATGCACATACATACACGCACGCGCATACACACACACACACACACGCTCGCGCACGCACACGCACACGCACACGCACACGCTCACGCACACGCACACGCACACGCAAACGCACACGCGCACGCACACGCACACGCACACGCACACGCACACGCACACGCACACGCACACGCACACGCACACGGTGCATAACTTCCATCGTCTTGTTCCTTTATTAGATTCCACTTCTTAGTTTGTTTTTAGTCAATTTACTTACTTTCTGATTTAAAGCCCGGTTCTTGTGCTTGTGATATTTATTTTCTTACGACATATATCACTAAAACATAGTTTTTTTTTGTGTGGTTTTCATGTGATATCCGCCATGTTTTCAAAACGTCGCGAGCACGAGAATTCGGCTCTTGTATTTGAGCATAGTATGGTGATAAAGACTAATAAAATGTTTGTCATATTATTGTAACACTATTAATAATAGCTTATTTTGAAGAGCGGAGTCTCCTGGCATAAGCTACCTATAAGCTTAAAAGGAGACTCCAGCCACTGTTATTGTAATGTAAGCACTTTAGTGAATAAAGATTTTATTTATTTATTATTATATATTAATTAATTAATGTTTTTTGTATTATATTGTTTTTTTTTCACTCGTATTTATTTGAATAATTCAAATTTAAATTCAATTTTTTTTTTTTTAAATTCAAATTCAAATTTATTTATTCAGACAACATAGTCCACGGGTTAAAAAAAGTAAAAAGTCGCTTATAAACATAGGGTTAGTGAGCATAAATACAAATACAAATAACGTTTATTGCTTATTAATGATACATATTACATGAAATTAGGTAAAGTAATAAATAATTAATTATAAATAATTACAAAGTTTACTTGGCCATGTACCTAAGAGGCACTCCGTATACATGTGATCCAGAGGGAGTGCTAATTTTGACCTCGGTCATTGTTCGTACAAAGTGCCTCAATCTATATTGAAGGTAATAGCAGATGATCCGCATGCACCCATGTGCATGCGGATCATCTGCTATTACCTTCAGGATGCTTCAGGATAATGTAAATGTTATTTTGGAATAAAACTTGTTGACGATTTATTGTGAAACTGTAAGTCGACAATTATAATGTTTATAAATAAATAAATCAATAAAAAAAGTGTAGTAAGGTAGGTAAATATACGAAAACTTTAACATGCAAACTTATTTTTCGCTCTTACAAAACGAAATGTTGCAATTTTCGACAATATGCAAAATCAGCTATTCAGAAGCGATCACCCTCCCAAAAACAACCTACTTTCCGAACAAAGGAATGCTTTATTAAGGTTACCGTCCACATAAATCATAGCATTGACGTCAAGCTATAAATTACATCTCGCTCGCAATAGCCGCGCATTTGTCACCCCAGTGGAGCTATGGTTCACGCCTTGATAGATTTGATTGACTTTCAGGGGGAATGCAAATACAATTTAGGAAATGATGGGGCGTTTGTTTAGTGGAATATTTTATTTATGAATACAGCTATAAGACATTTAAGCGGTGGTAGGATAAATATATAAATACCTATTTCTCAACATCACATACATTGATCTAACTCCGAGATAGGTTGCTCAAGCACCTGTGTTACGGATATCAGAACCAACAGCGGAATGACACCTATATACATTTTAATATTTTTTCTTTTGTAAATACATACTCATAATACATAAAAAACACCCAGACCCATACAAACACACTCTTGTACTCACCACAAATGTTTGTACTGAGTGGGGATTACTTGCACCAGAGGCAGCGTTCACAACCTCTGATGGGATATGAGCGGACCTTCCATATCCGGTCGTGGGTCGAATCCGTGCATGCTCCTCAGTTTTTCTAATCTATGTGCATATTTCGATCTCGTCGGTGACGGAAAACAAAGTGAGAAAACCTACACGTCTTGGATGGTTTCTCAAAATTGTGGATTGTGGGAATGGACAACATTTCAAAATTTCTGAGCTATGAAACAAAAAATAGAATTCTTCTTTTACTTTTCCGCTTCTCGAATATATATTTATTTAAATTTTATGTTGCTTATTTACTGAGAAAAAAAATAAAAACTAAAAAACGTGAGATGACGTCATCGGACGGCAGAATGTAAAATATTTCTTTGCTTAACACATAATAGTTTTAAATTTACAAAATGTCAAACCCATGACATGCAACTGTCAAAAAAAGAAGACAACTTGCCAACGTTGAATGAATGAATGACGTTGACAATGATGACACTAGTATTATTTACCTTTGACAGTAGTACCTTTTTTTATTAAAGCAATGATAAGCAAAGGAAAGTCGCTGTATTCAGCCGTCCGATGACGTCATTTGGCGCTTACGTCTATTTAGAATATAAAGAATTTCAATAACTATTTTATGTATGAAAATGGCCAAATTTTGAAAAAAGAAAAAATACGGGTCTGTTCATTTTATGTCTATTTTCATATAAAAAAATTATATGGACATGTTAAAAATATGAAATGTTGTCCATTGTGTGGACCTGCAATATTTGAAATAATTTATTCTGAACGTGTAACCGTAATCCATTAGGTCTGGTTCCCAGATTTCCTTGCCTGAGGGTTCCAGAGGTCAGATGGCAGTCGTTTCATTGCAATTATCAGACTTCCCAAATCCTGGGTAATGGTCCAAGAGTACCCCAGGCTCCAATGCGACAGCTTTGGACGCAACTGGGATTACACGATAAAATTATTTACCGTGGAGAGCCACGCTTCGGCATGAATGGGCCGGCTCGACCGGAGTCATACCACGGCCTCACAGAAAACCGGCGTAAAGTATCACTGCTGTGTTTCGCTGCGTGAGTGAGGGTACCGGAGGCCCAAGTCCGGGGGGAAAGGGAATTTTAAAGGTTGGCAGCACACTTGTGACTTCACCATGGTGTTGCGGGTGTCCCATGGTCTGCCACATATGTCATAATTAAAATCATGACAGCTACAAAAGATTTGTGTAGCCGAGAAGAACATCTGGTGAGGCCTATGTCCAGTAATGGACTGCGACGTGGTGATGATAGATAGATAGTAGAACATTGGGAACCTACTCGTTAAGGATATCATCATCAGCCATCAGTAACCACTGCTGAGTATAGGCACAGAATATGCTATAGACCTCCTTTTCCTTACGCCAAGGTACCAGGTTCCGACCTGTTAAGATCCATCACACGATTAACATGATTTAGGGCCGATTAGACCAACCTTAGGCCCGATTTGTCCAATCTTTATCCAACGATAAATCTATGGCTTATCGCTTTTTCTTAGTTTGTGCGTGGTAACGATAAGAATTCGTAATGTACAAAGGATGGTATCTTAGGTACAAAGTTTTTAACCCGACCCGGGGATCGAACCCGGGACCCATTGTGCAGCTGTAGCTATATAGTGCGACCCACTAACCACCACGCCACTCGAGCCAGTCTTACTACGAGTATTAACACAGTGGGTATAACAAAAGCTGTTGTGCTATTATTGAGAATAGATTTTAACTTGACATTGGCAAAGTCGCCATCAAAAAAAAAAAATATAGAGTCCACATAAAAAAATACCAGTAAAAGTTCGTACAATAAAACTGGCCACACGTGTAACGTAAGTACCTATAAGAAAGACGCTTCGAACCGTGCTTCGAACTTAGTTATTACTTCTTTTCAAACCAATAACGTTCGCGTTTCTTTCCAAAGAGGTGATAAATAACAATAATGACGTCACGAAACTATTCCAATCGACACATTAGCCGACCTTGGGCAATGTCCATTAATACATAATTTATTTGGACTAAACCAGCATTGACTGGGAAACACGCAACATAGGAGGGTAGCGAAAACAGGTAGCGACCGATATGCTTTAGACTTGGCAAAAACGTATCCTTCAAAAGATTGGAACATTTGCATCTGGATCAGTGCAGAGATGCGGAACAGTGAAACGCTTCATTTGAAACATCGACTCTCAGAAAGATCCATGATTCATTCCGCTCATTCAGATCCTTCGACTCACTCGGATCATTCAGCTCATTCGGAGCATTCGACTCTCTCGAATCATTCAGTTCATTCGGCTCACTAGGATCATCAGCCCATTCGGATCATACGGCTCATTGGATCATTCCGCTCATTCGGCTCATCGGATCATTCCGCTCATTCGGCTTGCTCGGATCATTGAGCTCACTCGGATCATTCCGCTCATTCGGCTCATCGGATCATTCCGCACATTCAGATCATTCGGCTCACTCGGATCATTTAGCTCATTCGTCTCATCGGATCATTCCGGTCATTCGGCTCATCGGATCATTCAGCTCATTCGGATCATTCATCTCACTCGGATCATTCAGCTCATTCCGATCATTCGGATCATTCGGTTCACTCGGACTCGAGATCCACTTGAGTCGAATGATACGTTCGGAGCAAATATTAGAGATTCGGAACAGTGTATTATTTGGCTGAGTCGGATCACTGAGTCGTTTCAGTAAAGAGTTACACACGTCTAATATGCTTAGGTAGGCAACGCACAACAGTAGGTAAGTATGTACCTATTATAGGTTGCAGATCTTTTATATGTTAGGTATATCATATCCATTCTCCGAGTGATCCACTGAGCTGTCTCAATGTATAAGAACACGTCTTCCATACGAGCGGTCTAGCTTCAAATCCGAGCATGCACTTCTGTATTTTTAAAATCTATGTTACCGTGGGAGAGTCTATGTTACCGCTTCGGCATGAATGGGCCGGCTCGACCTGAGTGTTACCACAGCCTCACAGAAAACTGGCGTGTAACAGCACTATGCTGTGTTTCGCTGCGTGAGTGAGGGTACCGGAGGTCAAATCAGGGCCAAGGGGGGTTTGAAGGTTGGTAACGCATTCGTGACTCCACTGGTGTCGCGCGTGTCTGTATCATATAAAGAGAACGCAGTGGCAGGGCACAAGCCGATGATTGATTTAACGTTAGGCTCACAGTAGGCCGTTAGTCTTCACATGCCCTAAACCACTGGTGTCGCGCGTATCTGTATCACATAAAAAGAACTAGTGCATAATTGTACCATTTGCTCGGCGGTGAGGGAAAACATCGTGATGGAAGGTTTCATCACGACGTCTCGGATAGATCTCAAAATTGTAGATAACCTAACCTTTTTTTTTCCCAGGGGAAACCATCATGGCCGTCACCTTGCTACATGTAGGGAACAAGGTGGTGTGTGGGACTCAAACCCTAACTAAAACCCCTGGGGTGTCCATCTCCGCACAATCGCGTTCGGAAACCCTACAGCCGGGACTAGACCGTACCGTTAATCGCGCTCGCCGCTTCACCCCTATCTGGCGCAATACAGCCCTTCAACGCCTTCAAGGTCCTGCCAGAATACCAGCGCTGCCGCGGCATTTCTGTCGTGGCAGCACCATGCTGAGGCCAGGACCTGATTGACCTCACACTTCACACACGCCTACTTATTTAGAATATTTTCATTATATAACTGTGTATTTACCTACCTATCGTCTGTTCTCGTACTCACCTTTGTCTGTAGTATTAATGTGTCAATGTTACCTTATCTATGTTTACTAATGAATGTTCATTGTTAAATTATTTATTGTGATGGTCAATAAAATGTTTCTTTCTTTCTTTCTTTCTTTCTTTCAACGCTGTACGACCTACCAGGACACCCAGTAATGTCGTCTCCCGCGGAGTCGCCCCGTCGTAAACAGGTTTGCTAATTATATGGTTAATAGCATGCAGATTGATAGCAAATGTGGACAGTTCATTAACCATGCTCACATTTGGCATGCTTTTTAAGCATGCTACAAATGAGCATTAATCAGTAGCTTAATACCTAATTTGTGGTACAGCCCGGCAAATCCTAACTGCAGTGGCAGGACACAAGCCGTTGATTGATTTAACGCTAGGCTCACAGTAGGCCGTTAGTCTGCACATGCCCTAAACCTTTCGCCAGTGGCGATTAAACACGAAGAATGAGCCCAATTCCGAACTTTGCCCGCCTCTGCGGTGATTTGTGGCATTCGCCGCCGCCCGAAACTCGTAAACACTTATTGTGGCCTTAATTGTGGTGACCGATGTTTCGGACAAAATACGTAATATCGGTTTTATTAAATTTCTGGCGCGTAATGTTGGCAATAATATATGAATATTACATGAGTGTACTTACAAACTGTGTTGGAAATAGAAAGCAGTTCCGAGTTCCAACCATAGACTTAGGATGACGATATGGTTCTGTCTATAGAATTAAGACGGCATCCTTTGTATGGTTCTAACTGTCTTACCGTGTAATGTAATTCCCAGTAGCGTCCAAAGCTGTCGCTCTGGAGCCATGGTATACGCTTGGACCATGATTCTTGATTTGAGGAGTCTGATAATTAATGAGGCGACTGCGTCTGACCTTCACAACACCAACCAACCAGACCAATAGAATCATGGTTACACGTTTCAGAAACTATCCGAAACGTTTACGTTTTCTCACGATGTTTTCCCTCACCGCTGAGCTCATTGAAGAAATACGCACATAGATTTGAAAAATCCAGAGTTGCATACTCGGATTGGATATCGAATTTGGTCCCCCGTATAGAAGGGGCATTATGAACCACTGAGCTACCATCGGTTCCGACTGCAATATTACAAGAGCTTTCGTTACTGTAGTTCGACGAAGACGTCTAAATAGGGAATTGTGCGGGGCGTGTGCAGGAGGTGCTGCATACCTACTTCGCTGTCCTTCTTAGTTTGGGACATCATTCAAGGAAAGCACTTGTTATCAGGGGCGTCTTTACGCATAGTCTAGGGGGTGCGGTGCACCCGGGCGTCAGGCGTGCCTTGGGCCGTTCGCGACTTACAGATCCTTCACTGTAGCGTTTCGAATGGAGTTGAGGAGTCGAAGTAGGAAAGCGGACCCCAGGTTCCGAAGCGTCAGCTTGGGACGCAAGCGGACAAAACGCTAAGGTGATGATGATCGGAGTTTAGTTGAACATGTTTATATAACCAACCTATTCCATTTTGTTCGCGCATGTTGATACAAGATGGCGCCAGATTATTGATGTGACCTGGGCACTACATGGGCTAGAGCCGCCTCTGCTTGTTATACTGTGGTCGGACTATAGAATTAGAAGCATCTTAAGTTTTGACAGAATTATGGACAGTTGCAGATTTCCGGTATATAATACTACTCTTTGGTTGCAGACCTATCTGTGTGTCATGTAAATTTCTGAGTCATCAAATTGTTAACTAGGGTATTCATGAATCATTGTCAGTCAGGTTTATTAATTTAAAAAAAAAAAAATTGGATTAAGTGTTAGTATAATTTAATGTTTTATTGTTAAAATTGATAAGCTCCTTTTGTCCTTTTCTTTCTTTCGTTTTTGCCTGAGATACAGGATATTCCTAGTTCAGGCAACAAACTTAAAATTAGTTACCTTAGTATATGTAGATTATAAGTATTTATATTGTTCTCGTGGTTTTTCAATAAAAACTTATTATTATTATCTATATCTAGATGCATCTATGCATAAGTAGGTAGCGTCGGCAAAAAAGAAGCAAAAAATTGGATTAATATGGTCACACTAACAAAGCAGTATGTACAATCGACAAAGTTCCCGGTAGACCACTTTTAGACCTTATTCCAATACTATAAGGTCGAAAAGTGGGGAACTTTGTCGATGTTGCACGTACGAGCGGCCTCCGCCGTTTTGGCGTAGTTTTAAGTGCCTCACTTTATGTTGCGCGTAGAAAGAGTTATAAAAGATAAATCCCAGCTTGATTATTTTTAAGTAAGGACCTAGACTAAACTGGCTGATGCTGTGTGAAGCATGAATCTAAGCGCGAAGACCTCCTTAGATGAACGAGAATATAGCTGTCGCATCTAAACAAAGGAAAACCTCAGTGCGTGTGTAAAGGAGCTACATTAAAAAATAAAAATATTTAGTGCCATAGTGTCATACTATCAGCCTATATACTGTCCCACTGCAGGTTAGAGGCCTCCTATTCAGAAATCAAGTTATCGCTACTATGATGGGATAAGGCTTCATCACTACGCTTGCCTAATGCGGATTGGTGATCACCAACCCGAACAATGTTTGAAAAACTCGAAACATACTCGTTGCTCGACCCGGGAATCGAACATAGTGTATAGCATTATAATTATTAATTTGCTTAAGGCGACGGGTAGGCCTAACTAGCGACACCATTCGTTTTTAATTATTAGCTACTAAACCGGATCTATTTTAAACAATTTCGGGGTTACAACCTCTAGGCAAACACTTAAACTATTTATTAAATAACCATGCACAAATGTTGGGTCCGTTTTTGTACGCGAAAAATTGATTCACGCCAAAAGTGGCCGCTTTTGGCCTTAATCAATTTTTCGCGTATGCGTTGGACCCAACATTTGTTCATGATTATTTAATAAATAGTATAAGCATTTGCCGAAAGGTTGTAACTCCGAATTTTTTAAAAAAAGATCCGGTTTAGTAGCTAACAATTTAAATCGATTGGCGTTGCTAGTGTGCCCTACCCATCACCTTAAATTCAACTTTTAAATTATTGTATGCCTAAATAAGGGAAGTAATTACGAGAACCGTTATAAACACCTCCATTAATTGTAAAAACCGCAATATGACTATTTAGATTTATTTTATTTCATCATCATCATCATCATCAGCCCATTTAAGTCCCCACTGCTGGGGCACGGGCCGCCCTCAATCACATGAGGGGTAATTGCCATACTTACCACGCTTGGCAGATGGGTTGGCGAGGGTTTTGATATAAATGCAGAGTTTTCCTTCTCTGGGTGCTGATGATCATGCCAGCAGCTTTACCTTAGTCGCCTTTTACGACACCTCGGTAAGAGTGAGGGTGGCCTATTCTACTCTGCCGGGGACCACACGGCCAATTTATTTATTATATTTAGTTATTTGTTTTATAACTTTGATTCAGTAGTAACTTCCAGTTCGCGATATGGCCCCCGTGTTTCTTCCTTGGATCTTTTTCTCTCACTTGCCAATAAGTCAGATTCACATTTTTTGTGAATGAAAAAATACTTTGCACAAAATTTTGTTGTTTATTTTTCATTAGGTAAGTCTCATTTTAAAATTTTCGCTCAGACCAAAAAAGTTGACAAAAATAATTTTGGGCGTAGCAACGCGCTTCCCACAAAGTTTGTTAATTTAATTACTTAGGTAATTTAGTTATATCGAATCCGCTACGTTCGTCGCAGTTTGTACTGCGTCGGAATTTTAATACAGATTGCGGCACTCATCTCAGCTTCTTATTCCAGTTTGCATCCCAAGCAGTCGCTTAAGAGCCCCAGGTACGCATGTAGATACCAAGGTGGGTGGAGACTCTCATCAGTTTGTTACAACCTGTGCGGATAAAGAATGTGATCAGAAATGGCGGCGCATCTATTCGAGCGAGAAGTGAATAGATGCGCCGCCATTTCTGATCCCATTCTTTATCCACACAGGTTGTACCTACTCCTGGTTGCGTGTAAAGCCGTCGCTTCAGAGCCCGAGTTACGCATTTACGCATGCTAGACTGGAGCTGGAGGTTTGTTTAAGCAGGGGCGCCTTTACCTATAGTGCAGGGGTTGCGGTGCACCCGGGCGCCCAGTGTTAGGAGGCGCCCAGAGTCTTTTGCTACAAGAATCTATACTATCCATATCTTCCGGCCTGACACCCTAAATGAAATCCTATATAAACGTGGTGGGTGCCTATTGCGCAGCTTACTGTATGTTTTAAGCATGACACTATTCCATTTTGTTTGCGCATTTTGATACAAGAGGGCGCCAAATATTGATTGCACCCGGGCGCTACATGGGCGTGAGCCGCCTCTGCGCTTAAGGTGACGGGTAGGGCACACTAGCGACGCCAATCGATTTTAATTTTTAGCTACTAGTCCGGATCTATTTATCTATTTTAAACAATTTAGAGGTTACACTCTCTCAGAAAACACTTCTACTATTTATTAAATAAACATGCACAAATGTTGGGCCCGTTTTTGTACGCGAACAATTGATTCACGCCAAAAGCGGCCACTTTAGCCGGAAATCCAAAACAGTGACCTATACTACCTGTGCGGATAAAGAATGGGATCAGAAATGGCGGCGCATCTATTCACTTCTCTCTCGCACACTATTTGCGTCTATACTCGCACTCGTGTCGAGCGAGAAGTGAGTAGATGCGCCGCCATTTCTGATCCCATTCTTTATCCGCACAGGTTGTAAGTACTTATTAAATAAATAGTATAGGTGTTTGCCGAGAGCTTGTTACCCCGAAATTGTTTAAAATAAATCGGGTTTAGTAGTTAGAAAAATCGATTGGAGTCGCTAGTGTGCCCTACCTTAAGGACCATAACCAAGACCATCTGGATTATGGTTCACATTCAGAATGATTATCTCAAAAATGGTGGATATCCACAGTTTGAGAAAAACATTAAGAGTCACAATTCGGCATGAATGGGCCGATCATGAATGACTCGATCAAAGTGACTGGAGTGTACCGCGGTCTGTGCATTTCGACAGCAAAATGTAGAAAATGTCAACTGGCGGCAAATTGCAAAAGAGTTGGTAATTCTATATCTAGTAATGGCAGAGACACACTGGGTCATTGATCCATGAAGAACTTGCCTAAGTATGGTTATTTAGGTAAGATATTTCTGATGAACATATCTGTTTGTATTGGTCTGGGTGTTTGTATGTATTATAAGTATGTATTTTATTAGGCCTCGGTGGCGCAGTGGTGAGTGGGGCGCACTTTAAAGCGACGGCTGTGCAAGAGGTCCCGGGTTCGATCCCCGGGTCGGGCCAAAAATTTGTACCTAAGTTTTCGGTTAGAAATTCTTAGTGGCAGCCCGGAGTCTGGAAGTTGGCGGTCTTGTACCCCCGTGCCTCGGAAAGCACGTTAAGCCGTTGGTCCTGCGCCCAATCCCTCTCTGGTCATGTCACAGTAGTGTCCCATCGGAATATGAGGGTAAGGGAATAGAGAGTGCACTTGTGTTTGCGCACACACTTGAGCACTATAATATATCCTGCGTACGTGGCTGATCGTTGAGATTGGCCGCCGTAGCCGTAATCGGTTGGAGGATATTAAGTATGTATTTACAAAAGAAAAGTATTATATGTAGGTATATATTTCTAATTCCGCTGTTGATTCAGATATCCGTAACACAGGTGCTTGAGCTACCTATCTCGGAGTCAGATCAATGTATGTGATGTTGTGAAATATTTAGGTACTATTTATATTTTGCTTGTTTTAGTGGCTCGACATTATGGACGGTTCGCAAATCTGCGTGTTCGCTGTAACCCTAAATCTGCAGGATTTTTGCAGCGCTGACGACCGATATCGAGTTTTTTAAATTGTGATAGGCATTGTGATTGCATGACCCAAAGGTTGACTGGTAGAGAATGTTTCTTGGCATTAAGTTCGGCTCATTGTATCAAAATTTGTGCAATAAAGTTTAAATAAATAAATAAGCCGTGTGGTCCCCGGCAGAGTAGAATAGGCCACCCTCACTCTTACCGAGGTGTCGTAAAAGGCGACTAAGGTAAAGCTGCTGGCATGATCATCAGCACCCAGAGAAGGAAAACTCTGCATTTATATCAAAACCCTCGCCAACCCGTCTACCAAGCGTGGTGAGTATGGCAATTACCCCTCATGTGATTGAGGGAGGCCCGTGCCCCAGCAGTGGGGACTTAAATGGGCTGATGATGATGATGAAATAAATAAATAGGTGGCAGATGAGCAGATGTGTCAGCTGATCTTATTTCATGTTCTTTTTAAAAATGGCAGACCATTGATAGTCTGTCTTCACTTTCTTCCACTCACTGTTCACCAGGATTCGAAAAGTAAATTACCTACAATGAAGCAACTTCCGAATGACCTTGCCAACCCTTAGACCAGGGAACAAGATCGACTGGATCACGGTTACACGTCCAGAACTCGAGAATATTTTCCGAAAGGTCTCCTCACGATGTTTTAACTCACCCTTGACCTAACGGTAAAAATAATACCTACTTAAAAATCTAGCGGTGCATGCTCGTAATACAACCTACGACCGTGGGAGAGCCACGCTTCGGTATGAATGGGCGGCTCGACCGGAGTCATACAACGGCCTCGCAGAAAACCGGCGTGAACCAGCACTGTGCTGTGTTTCGCTGCGTGAGTGATGGTGCCGGAGGCCCAATCCGGGGGTTTAAAGGTTGGCGGCGCGCTTGTGACTCCACTGGTGTCTCAGATGTCCAGGGGCGGCGGCAATCGCTTAGCATCAGGTGATCCGTCTGCTCGTCTGCCACCTATCATATAAAATAGACCTCTCGTTAAATAGGCGCACGTTCTTATCCACTAGGCTACCATGACGTTCTATCGTACTTAGTCAAAACATCGTATTACTATGAACTTATAAATACCTCGCAAGTAAGTGCTCAGATACCGAAGTCCTACGCAAATAGGTAGATATGTTTTTATAAACCATGTTGCAATGTTATTATTAACAAAACAGTCATCTTTGGCTATCAATATTCTGCATACAAACTGTATCTTAAGGTTCAAGTAATAAATTACTTAGTAGCGGTCTCTATTTTAAACTTATCACTTGGTAAACCTACATACTTAGTTCATTAGTTAATAGCTACGGCTGAGCAAAGACGTGTGATTCTAATTGAGTGACTTAACTGAGTTTATTTGTTAGTGATTGGTGATCTAGTGACACAAGTGATGGATCCGGAGAGGCAGCCTCTGTTAGCTATACATTCTGATGTGCGAGCGAGGAGGCATAGGTAAGTAAGTAGTTACTTAACTTAGATCATTACTTAACTTAGATCATCTTTAGTCGCAGTCCACTGCTGGACACACACCTCCCCCAAAATGTTACCATTTTATCTTTTTTTAACCTACTTTAAAACAAAGGTTTGACCTCCTCAATTGGACTCGTAAATTAATTTTGTGACTCTGCTGATTATGGAAGGTCAACTCCTCAACGATAAGGAGTTAAAGGATAACTCTTTCAATACTGTACTCACAATTAGTTTGTCAGTTAGATGTAAGTAGAGCGGGAGGGGAAAGCTGACCTAAAATGAGACACTAAAAAGCATGAAAAAAAATTTCTAGGAAAAAAAACTGTCTTCAAAAACCACGAAATAAAAAGAGTAAAATAATATTTTTAACGCTTCATACTCTTTAAGTAGAAATACCTACACTCGATGGCGTTTTTTTTTCGGCTGACGCATCAAGTCTCGTCGGTCTTACACCAAAGTAGGCGATAACGCCCTCTTATGGCCGCTGGAGGCCTAAAGGGGGCGGTAAGATACCCAGTTGACCATGTGACCGTGGTAGAGCCACGCTTCGGAATGAATGGGCCGGCTCGACCGGAGTGATACCACGGCCTCACATAAAGCCGGCTTGAAGCAGCACTGTGCTGTGTTTCGCTGCGTGAGTGAGAGTACCGGAGGCCCAATCCGGGGGAAAGGTGGGTTTAAAGGTTGGAAGCGTACCTACTTGAATGTAAGTACTACATGAAAGCAATAAATAATATGACTAAGACTACTTGTGACTCCACTGGTGTCAGGGTGTCCATGGGTGGCGGCAATCGCTTACCATCAGGTGATCCGTCTGTTCATTTGCCACCTATCACATAAAAAAAATCCTACCATGGGCTCAATAACTTGTGTGTGTGTTTAAAAAGTAATGATGAGATGTTGATTATCTGTCCATTTCTCTTTCCATTCCAGACCACTAAGCCACGAAGAAGTCCTAGCCACACAGACTGAGTTGTCATGGCGGCGCACACGCTTCTGCCTCGTCCTTATGTTCTGGGCCATAATGGCGATGTTCCTGTCCATCATCGCCTGCCTCCTCATCATCTCGCCGAAGTGTCGCTCCTACGACGTGGACGTAGGCCTGGTGCCTTCGGTGCCGCCGGTGCACATGTCCTTCGCGCCTTTCATGTCCAGTGGGAGGGCTCTTTACAATGATGGTGTTTTTACAATGTGAAGGATGAAATACGAAGATTTTTTTACTATGTGAGGGAATCCGACCGATATTATCACGGTAGGCAGCGGCATGACTGTGCTCCGGCATTGTTGATGTCTATGAGCGATGATATCATTTACCATCCAGATGAGCCGTATGCTCCAACTCCAGTACAACCTGTGCGGATAAAGAATGGGATCAGAAATGGCGGCGCATCTATGCACTTCTCGCTCGCACACTATTTATACTCGCACCCCTCGAGTGCGAGTATAGACGCAAATAGTGTGCGAGCGAGAAGTGAATAGATTCGCCGCCATTTCTGATCCCCTTCTTTATCCGCACAAGTTGTACGTTGTCCTTGGTAGACTCGCATATGACTTAGGTACCTACGTAGCCAATTTCGCAAAGATTCTCGTACACTGTGGGCATTAGAGCACACCGTCGACAGATGTGAAATTTAATGAGATAACTGGCATCGATCAATATTAACATTGATAAATCGATGTTGATCCAAAGTTCAGCCAGACCGATGACATCGATCAATAGATATTCCACGCCAAATTCATCATATAAATAATGTTTTAGTTTAGGGGGAAACTCGGCCAAGAATTTCGAAATATTTTGCTGGAGTGATAATGATATACGATACTAAACTGTATAGAACAAAAATATTGATTAAGTTAGCTTCAAACAGTGACCAACCAAAAAAAAACTTGAAATAAATAAATAATAATAAATATTTCACAACATCACATACATTGATCTGACTCCGAGATAGGTAGCTCAAGCACCTGTGTTACGGATATCAGAATCAACAGTGGGATTACAAATATATACATGTAATACTTTTCTTTTGTAAATACATACTTATAATACAAAGAAACACCCAGACCAATACAAACAGACATGTTCATGCACACAAATGTTTGTACTATGCGGGGATCGAACCCGCAACCCTTGGACCAAAGGCAGCGTTCACTACCACTGTTCCAAACGGGTCGTCAAAATAGTCGGACGAGTTTCCCCTTAAGTCATGTTTATTATAACTACCAGAGACCTATCCATCCAAGGCGACCGATGCTTTTGATCGATGATCGATGATATGGTCTGGTTAGGTCTGGCTAAGGGGAGAAGTTAACAAGACATCAGTACGTAGTTTCCATGTGTTCTTCTATGACGTCATTGGACCTATTTTAAACCCTAACTATAATATAGATGTCACTAGTATTCAAATGCATAGATCTAAGAGGCATAGATATATTAATTTAAGAAATAATATTTGAAAACAATTAAGTACCTACTTATAAGTTTTGTTAATTACATTATACTTAATTCTCCTTAAGGTGGTCCGTTTCCTATACAAACTTGTTTTACAGGAATACTTACAGGCAGAAGCTTGAATATGGTTAAAATGTCTTTTAAAAAATTATATATGTGTGTCTATTTACGCGAATGGTATAATCTTTCAAGTTTAAAACATAAACAAAGTATAATTTCGATTTTAAAAAACGTAGCAATTTGCGAAATCGCTTGAATGTGTGTGTGCTTGAAACGAATGCAATCTCTCGTAAAAACGGCGACATCTATACGAATCTAGTTAAATTTCCTAGATGGTAGGCTATGTTTGCTTAGCTAAACGAACTGGCTATCGAACAGATTGCGCTGAACTGCAATAAAAATATGCATGATATTTTAGCGATTTGTTAATTTATATTCATAATATATTAAAAATTGTATTTTTTTATTGCTATAATAAAACACAAAATGCAAAAAAGGTCACACACTTTGACTTTACATTGATAAGAAATAATAGAGGCTTTTAAGTGCGACCGTCTGTCTACCCGCTGCGCCATCGAGGCATGGCATTATGTGTTAGCGACGTTGCCGCTCTTACGCGTCGTTGCCATATTTCTATAGCACCAATTTCTTCAACTTGAAAATTATTTCGGGATTTTAGATTGCTCCTTTACTGGGTTGCCAGAAGGTACTTTTCCTGAAATTCTTGGTAAAATTTAGTCTTTCTTTTTTTTAATTTCCTTTTTTTTCATTGGTTCCATAGGAGAAATATTGTGAAGTGAGTGTACATGAAACGAACATGCATTTATATACGCATCCAGGTACGAAATACAATTGATATGTCAAAATGAGCAAAAATGTACTGGGATAACACATTGCCATCTCTGTCAGTTTTAGTCTGCATAGTAAAAAAACAGAGTTTAGCTTGGTATTGGCTGTCTAAAATCGCCGTGAGACTGGGGCCAGAAAACTAGTCTGTATATTTATGGACAGGAATTTGGGGACAAATACAAAATCGTACCTGGCAACTATGACTCAATCTAGCATCGCGGCATCGTCCGAAGTGCGATCCTGTTTACGCTTTACAAAATGTACCTACCGCTTATTTCCAAAACTTTTCAACTAAAAAATTCAACTGTAAAGTAATCAAATTTTAAGAAATACCTACTTTATTGTTACAAATGATTGGTCATAATAGTGCATACATAATTATTTCCAATAACTTAATTATAATATATTTCTAAGGAATGATAAACCATTTGCTGTAACGGAACGTAATCAAATTTTTTGTGATAACTAGTGCTGTGTATGCATCAATCCATTCAACGCTAAAATAAATAAATATCGATGATATTCATAGCCTTGGTTTGGTAGGTGCATTGTTGAAGAAATTGAAATACAAACATGAACATCTGCAGTTCGCGCGAAACGTAACAGCCACGCGCTATCCGTACTTATCTGATAATTTATAATATATAGTACAACGGGTAGGCCAATACAGCAGAGTTGGATGGAACTCTACTACTGCTACTCTAGGCTCCGTTCGGGTTCCGGGACAAAAGAATACGTACAAGTACAACCAATTATTTTTTTAGTTTTAGTGAAATTGCTGTATTTAGAGTTGAATGTTGCTACGAATTTTCTATGAGCGAACGGTTTTTTTGAGTGATATTGAATCAAGTTCGTCAGGGTACAAAGTTAGGAACTCATCTGTGCAATTTGTTGTTTACGTCGCGTAGTGTTAATCAAGCGGCAGTGTTTTAAATGTTCTAATGTTAAGTGATGAGTTTAGAGGATAAAGTCCAATGTGGATTGATAAATAGTGACTCCATTGGTAATGTATTGGCCTTAAAGTTATGGGAACTCGTGATAAACACTTGGAATTAAGAGTCAAATGTAACTCTTGTGGTCATTGATTGAATTAAGTATAAAAAGTTAAGCTTGGTAAGTACATACATACCAATTTAACTTACTTTTCTTGCTACTTTTAACTTCTTCTACCTATGATAATATTATTTTTAAAAAGTGATAGTCTGTAATTTAAAATTTAATAGTATTTTTCCAATAAAATGTATGCTATGCTATGATGATAAATTTTCATTTGAATAATGCTTTTATCGATAAATTGCCAGCTTCTCTGATAGCAAAATAAACAACTCTACTCGTACTTTTTCAAACAACTTATTTTCATTCTGTCTGAATTTCTGACTGACTTGTTCTGATCGTTGTTTAGGTATTATATGCAATTTGATTGACTTTCCTATATTTTGTTGATTTTTTTGATAGTTTTGTTTGAGATGAAGTGAGGAGCTGGGTGTTCACATTGGACTTTGGAAGGACAAACAAATCGAGCTTTTTAATGTGTTACTCTTTTACTATGTACAGAACAATAAACTTTGCTTTTCAATTACAGAAAGACCTATTCTCTAACCAAACCTCAAATTGAACTGAATGATGAGACAAAAAATGGATTACACAGTGTTTACTCTTTTGAATGTACAATGCTCTGGAAGCGAGCTAGTGAAAAGGATGGTCACATAAATAAAGCCCTAGTTTGGGGTGCTGTGACAAGTGGCAGCTACTATGCACAAGTAGCCCAGATGACTGCGCTTATGGATATACCAACTTTATCACCGAATAAGTTTCACTCAATTGAAAAAGAATTGGGATCTGTGTGGCAACAACACTTGACAGAGGAGATAATAAAAGCTGGAGCCGAAGAAAGAGCCATCGCCATTGTAAAGGGACACATGTCCCCTGATGGGGTGCTATATATCACTGTCTGAAAAGATCATATGGGCATAACTTTAACTCATCTTCTGGGATGGTAAGTTTAACTTTGTTATAATCACTTGTTTGTTATACATTTATCATTGTTATTTAATTTTTGCAAGTAAAACTTTAATCCCACTGAAAATGTGTCTCAGACATAAGGACGGTGAACATGCTTCAGCTTTGTATGTGTGTGTGGGGACGATACGTACGTACACAAGTTGATATTAATTTAGCAACGATGCAGGAATATAACGATCCTGGTTTAGTTGTTAATTGTTGAAATACATCAAAAAATCGCAGTTATTACGTAGATGTCGCGAATCACTCTACACTTAAAATTACTGTCCTGTAGAAGTCGTAATTATTTTTTTTCTCGATTCACTGACAACAGAGCCATCTCTTAGCAAGCGTTTAGCAGGATTGCGTGAGCTTCCACCTTAATCTATTTGCGCGCTTGCTGGCAGGCTGGATACCGTGTCCATGATAATTTTTATAACATCTTTGTATCAAATTGTGTATTAAGCAAATAAATAATGTTTCTGTTTCTGGACAAAAAGGCATTTTTTTATTTAATTTCTTTGAACCCTTTCAAGTTTGTCAGTTTGTTTCAAAATGCAGAAACTATGCAGGAGTATAATTCTAAAAATACATATGACCCCAGTTATGTCTCGTCTGGGGGTTATCAAAACAAGAAGTGATATCATTATGTCAATTAAGACTCGTATTTTATTGTGTTGTTATCAGAAATTACTCTATTAACACATTGCTTCATGATGTGAAGGCTATGTCATATAGGTAAGTCATAAAACTCTCATAGTGAATAAATATACCTAATAATCTCTTAAAAATTCAAATTCAAAATTCAAATAATTCTTTATTTGCATACGCTTGTACACAGCACTTACAAATCGTCACACATTTGAATGACTTAAAACTATTTATAAGTACTTATGTATAATTTACATGTTAATACATATATATGTTGATACATAAAATATACTAAAGAAATAAATAAACATAATGCGATTCTACCACCGGCTCGGAAAGTTGTTTCTGGTCGAGAAGATCCGGCAAGAAACTCGCCAGTTACTCTTTTTCATCGCCAAATTTTCATACAATGTAGTGTCATCATCATACCAAGCCATACAGTTCAATTGTTACACAAAATAAAATAAAATAAAAATAACTTAAGTAAATAATGCACTTAAAAAATATCGACAGTCCTCGTGTGGGACTCGAACCCACGATCTTTTGCTAACCGTGCCACTGCTTTACCGACTAAGCTACCGGAGACCATGGCAAGGCGACGAATTTTGTACTGTTTTCTTCGCCGTGAGCTGACGAAAGTTTCATCAATCATCAAAATGATTCAATCTATCGTCGGCTCATGGCGAAGAAAAAAGCACTTACAAAATTCGTAGACTTACCGAGGTTCTCGGTAGCTTAGTCGATAAAGCAGTTTCCCGGTTAGCAAAAAATCATGGGTTCGGGTCCCACACGAAGACTGTTGATACATTTTTAAGTGCATTATTTACTTAAGAATAAATTACAAAAAATTGCTATACCCAAAATAATTAAATTACTAATACCATATGTCTATCTTCCTTTGCATACGCACTCTATGAGGTTAAACGACATCAATAGAAGCCGCTCTGACTACTTACTACGGATACGCGCACTCATGGCTCAGCTATGGAGTCATCATGTGGGGAAACAGCGCAAACGCTCCCAACCTATTCACTATGCAAAAGCAATATTATCCGTATATAATACTTACAAAAACGTGCAATATTTGAAACCTAGTTAAAATAAACATAATGATACCACATTATATTATGATACTACAGATGTTAAATAATACTTACAAAAACGTGCAATATTTGAAACCTAGTTATAATAAACATAATGATACCACATTATATTAATGATACTTCAGATAATGATACTACAGATGTTAAATAATACTTACAAAAAAGTGCAATATTGGAAACCTAGTTAAAATAAACATAATGATACCACATTATATTAATGATACTACAGATGTTAAATAATACTTACAAAAACGTGCACTATTTGAAACCTATAGTTATAATAAACATAATGATACTACATATATTATAAGATAAGAATACAGCATAATATAATGGATTTACATTACATACATACAGTATAAGAGTTTAATATAATTTATATCATCATCATCATCATCATCAGCAACCCACACTCGTCCACTGCTGGACATAGGTCTCCCCTAATTCACGCCACGCATAATTTATATATTTAAATAAAATTAGTTACGTGCATGTCTAATAAAAAAATATTATTGAAATTATTCTTGTAGATAAAAGCGTAAGGTGACTCCTCCCCTCTCTTATCTATGCCGTGCCCGACAAGGTCCATAATTGTACTGTACTATGTTATTACCACCTCTTGTAACATTATGGAGAGCAATAAAGAATATGAATATTAATATGAATATGTAATATCTATAAAAAATATATTTTCATAGTGTTCTCCTCTCCTCTCTAGTCGGTCCCTCATTACTGAGTATCGTGATCACTGGAACTAATCAACCAAACAATATTTCTCCATTGATTCCGATTGGAAGGAACCTTCATAGTGTAAAGCAGTAAGAAGAACAAATGGGAACTACTTATGTCTGGTTAACTTACGTAGCGAAACAGCACAGTTCTGTTTTATGCCGGTTTTTGGGAGGCCGTGGTACCACGCCGATCGAGCCGGCCCATTCATGCCGAAGCGTGGCTTTCCCACGGCTCCATGGCTTTTCCTTTGTATTATTTATCGCTCAAGAAATCATGAGAATCACTGTAAATGGGCCACCCTGAATTAATATTGTAAATAAGGATAATGTAAAAGATAAGTCATCAGACTAAACAAATAACAACGTTTAATCAGTTTTAAATGACATTATTTACTATTTTTTATGACCTCTAATTTAAGTAATTGTTTAAGTTTATGTATCACTAAAGACTGATATAAAAATCACTTAGTTATGTAGTAAAATGTTTATTTCAACCAACATATTAATTTGCATTTGTACAAAAATATATACATTAAAAATCGTTCATACATTCACAAATACGGAAAAAATTAAAAGCAACGGTACATACTGTTATAATTTCTCTTATTTCGTTTAAGTCATAGACTAATATAATTAGTCTATGGTTTAAGGCCACATTTAGACCTATATGGAGTTGCCAAACTGCTGCACTGGCTCGCAACCGCGAGCGTTTTCAAAGCGGAGCGACAACGCAGGGAAACGTAGCGGCTGCGCAGCGTTCACGCCACGGATGCGCGACAGATTCGCCGCGAAGATAAGTCTGAACGCCATTGTTTTTATGTGGCGGCCACGCAGAAAAACGCCGGCGAATCTGTTGCGCATCCGCAGCGAAACCGTTGCGCATCCGCGGCGTGAGCGCTGCGCAGCGGCGACGTGTTCGCTGCGCAGCGGCGACGAGTTCGCTGCGTCGTCGCTCCGCATTGAAAACGTTTGCAATCCGCCAGTGTGTTAACTCCTATACAGGGTCTATCTGTGAACATTTACATCCCTTTAACCAGGTCCCTGTTCCTTTGGAAATTTGTATAAAAACGCATAAATAAAATCAACTTTTGTTACAAAGTCTATCACGTGCCTTTGTAATTTTTTATGGGTAGTCGAAAAAATTTTCGACAAATTTCGAAAAGTCGTAGAAAAAAAATATCTTGTTCAGAATACTTGGTAGCACATGTGGTAAAAAGGATCTAAATGTTCACAGATAGACCCTGTATCTAATGTGGCCCTAAACCTTTGAATGTAACCTTTTGTGCCTAAGAATACCTATCTATCTGTCTTTAAAGATAGATATTCTTTATGTCAAATTTGGCAGCTCTTATTTCTGCCGCACCATCAAGAAATGGAACTCGTTGCCGGCGCTTGTATTTCCCCCTTCCTACAATATGGATTCCTTCAAACGAAGCGTGAAAAAGCATCTCGCGGGCCAGTATGGCGGTGCCAACGGAGGTGATGCCTTGACATCGCTCCCGTTGTAATTGCAACTTGGGCTCTTCTCTTGCTTACCATCAGGCTGAGGAGAGCCATTATACTATGCCTCTATAAATTAAAAATGGCACAAAAGGTTACATGCAGATCTTTACAATAAAATCATATACAATGTAATAGCTACCTCTTCAAGAATAAGCTACTAAACAAAGATGCTACTTTTAGTATCGACGATCGGCGATTTTGCGATTTTATTGTAATTAACAGACTCCCGAAATCCTGAATCATGGTCCAAGCGTACCCCAGGCTCCGAAGCGACAGCTTAGGACGCAACTAGGAATTATACGATTATACAGACAGGGTGCCTGGGTCCAGGACGTACTGGTAATGAACTATTATCTATGGATCTTATTTGCACTACGAATACAACCACAATTGCTTGAACTATAGTTTTTTTAAGAACAGTACGGGCTTTAGTAGAAATGAAAACAACCAAATGCTTGCGCGGTGCAATAGCGCACACCGCTATCTAGTGGTGAACTTAGGACCTAAACATTGATTAATGTGAAGATGCTTTTATGATCGCGTCTGATGCTTGTGTATTAAGTTTGTTTACATGTTTTATTAACATCTTTATTTATATATTTATATTAAGGGTTGCAAACAACGATAAAGATGAGCGATCGGCGATTTTGGCATAATATGGGCAGCATCGTGATTTAGCAATCTCGTGCTTTGGCGTTTTAATGTGTGCGGTAGCACTACGTGGTCGTTGCGTTGGCTTCTAAAAAGTGGCTCCTTCTCCTCTTCTTGGTGTGTAACAATGAAGGGACTGCCGTCTGACCTTCGCAACCCTTTAACAGGTGAACTAGACCAACTGAATCATGGTTACACGTTTCAGAAACTATCCGAAGCATTCAAGTTTCCCTACGATGATTTCCCTCTTCTTCTTCTTAAAGTACCTCCCTCTTCTTCTTAGAGTGCCTCTCCGACTAGCGAAGGTTGGCCGTCAATCTAACATATTCTTTTCGGTCTCTAGCGAGGCGAAACAGCTCGGCGGCGCTCGCGATCCCCGTCCATTGCCGGGTGTTACGCAGCCATGACTTTTGATGGTTTCCCTAATAATTAGTAATTTTAAAATTACACACACAGATTTGAAAAGTCCAGAGGTGCATGTTCAAATTAGATCAACGATCCCCCGCATGGAAGGCGCATTCTAATCACTAAGCTACCATTGCTCTAAAAAGTTGCTAAATCATCAATGGACAATACGGCAAAAAATCATTTTCCGAAATGAATAATACTATCTCTAGATTAATAACAGATATAACCTGGAAAAAAATGTAAAAATCCTCATGTCACGTCATCACTAGGCATGACAAATTAAAAACGCTTGTGCTCACGTTGATTAAAAAAAAGGTATTACAATTAACCAAACGTCGAGCATCAAATAAAAAAAACATTGACATTTGACAGTAACTTATAATCTTTTTTTATTTGACATATAGCACCGACATCACAATAGGTTGAGCTTCAGAATTACTTCACTTCTGGCATATTAAGTAATAATTTAAAAATAAATATTTTAATAAAAACACACATTTAATGAAAACAAAAAAATATAGGTTTCATTCTTTATTCGAAAAGCGTATAAAAATGTTAATATATTTTTTTGTCGTAGTGTCCATTGCCGGTACTAAAAGTAGCATATCTGATGTGGCTTTTACAATGCTATTTTGTTGTTAGCTCAACATTCATTGCACTCATTCAATTAATTATATTTAAGTAGTTAATAAGTTAATACCATTTTCAAATCTCGAGTTACACTAAATCAATATTTGTATCAGATTATGTTCCTGTATCTCTCTTTCTTTCCTCTACCTTAAGGTTTTCTGAAAGAATTCGCTACAAGAGATAAGACCGCCTTATTGTACTGTCTGTTTTTTTTGTTGTATTGTACGATACTTGTATTTTGTTTATGTGTACTGAAATAGGAAAACAAAGGATAGCTATCTATCTTTATTTAATAAATCAATAATACTGTATTACCGTTTTCTTAATTCAGAGTCAACACTATACCTGTAAATACCTCTACAATTTGTATATGTTACTATGAAAATGTTTATAGGGCGTAATAGTTTTATGATAAATTATTTTTCTTCCACCATATCGCGTCACACATCCGAAAGGCCCGACTGGCCGCTTCAAAAATATCTTAGCGTTAAAACCTACCAAAAATATCTATGCATTAGACAAAAGTCACTTTTTTCACAATACCTTAAGGTGTAATTTCATTTCTTGTCATTTGTTCTTGAAAAACAATTGTCTTTTGTCAAATGCTCAGATATTTTTGAACGCTAAGATATTTTTGAAGCAGACTGTACGGGAGTGGTTAAGCTGTTTGATTATCTATGGGTCAAACAATATCTACCCTGTCTATTCCTTTTACCTAAATTTTAGTTTATTTTATTTATCCATGGCAATAATTTTGCGATCAAATAAATGCGATTTGTCGAAGAATAATTTATTCCATTAAAAAAAAATATACATGATGTAAAATCTACATAATAGTACAACATGTGCGGATAAAGAATGGGATCAGAAATGGCGGCGCATCTATTCACTTCTCGCTCGCACACTGTTTGCGTCTATACTCGCACTCGTGGGTGTGCGAGCGAGAAGTGAATAGATGCGCCGCCATTTTTGATCCCATTCTTTATCCGCACAGGTTGTATTATATTAGTTTGACTAAAATAATGTTACCATACATTTTATAGCGTAGAATTTATGGACAATAAAACATATGATAGTAATTAGTACTTACAGAAATTAAATTAAAATTGAATTGCACAGGGTGGCATTACATTTATTTATTTAGGTATGCCTTCATTGAATTGAAATATTCTACTGAGAAATGTCAAAAAAGTTTCACTAAGGGCGGTAATAGATTAGCGTTTTTAGAAGCGCGCTCAAAATATTGCTTTTAATCGATTGGTCTTGTAAGTTGTTATTCATAGTAGTCTGTTAACTTTGACAATTGTATTATTTTTCTTCTCAATTGAAACTCTGTAACATTATCAATATTTGAAAGAGTAACAACTGAGTTTCTTGCTGGTGTCTTCTCAGTGGAATCGACATTCCGAACCAGCGGTAGATGATAATATTATATGTACCTATCAGTGGCGTAACTATACCGTTCGAGGCCCGTGGCAAATTCATCGAATAGGCCCTCCCACTTTCCCAATATATAAAGAAGCTAAACCAACAACAATAGTATTTTTTATTTTATAATATTTATTTATACACTTTTCTTTGTAAAAGTTAACTAATAAATCACTACGTGAAGTGTACATACAAACTTTATAATTATAATTTCTTGATTTTATAATTATTCACTTTTAATTAAAGGTACCTATTGAACTGAAATCACAATTTTATTTTAAGTAGGTACACAATTTTAATTATTAAAATTCCTTTCTTCGGACTTTCTGTTCAGCAAAAGTGTTAATGACATCATCAAAGTACAAATTTCGGGCCATAGAATTTTCGATGGATAGAATAGCCAAATTGCATAACCTTTCTTGTCCCATAGAATTTCTTAAATAAGTTTTTATCAATTTCAGTTTTGAAAATGATCGCTCGGCACTAGCCGTAGTTACAGGAATGGTGAGAAATAGCAGAAATGCAGTGCACACTTCAGGAAAGCTTGAAGATATAAAATAATTCTTTATTATTAATAAGTCAGCAAGTTCTCTTATAGAAGATGACCTTTCTATTTCGTGTTTAAAAGAGGATCGAAAACTGAGAATTTCTTTGGAAAACGACATAGATATATCATTTTTATATAAATGGACAAATGCTAAAGCCTTTTCCAATAAATCAGTATCATTCAAGTTTTGCAAAGTGGCAGGCTGCAAGACACTAAAATTGGAAACAATTTCATTCATTCCAAGGAAACGCGATCTAAGTTGATTAATGATGATATCTAATACACGATAGAATACGTTCACTTTAAACAAGCTTTCAGGATCTTGGAGACGTTCATCCTCACAAATTTCATCAAAATGACGTTTCACTTTTCTCTGACGAGTTTTAGGAAATTCAGGGTTTATAGACCATTTAACTGCAATACTATTTGCTTCCGTTTTTAAATCTTCAAATTCATGTCGATACTTTTCAAGTTCTTCTAGACAGACTTGCAAACGCTTTGAAGCATTTGAAAGATCGATGGCTTTAGATTGAAGTGCTTTAGAAGCCGCGTCTATGGTTTGTAAGACTTTGCAATGGAAAACCAGCAACATAATAAAATTGTAGTTCTCTACCTTCTTCTTTAGCAAGATAGCTTCATTTCTCTCATCTGATTTGGAATTTAATAAAATGGTTTCTGTTAGCGCTTTCTGAACATCAACAAATCGAACCTTTAAAGCAAACATGGCATCAAAGCGTCCTGCCCATCTAGTTGGATTCATTGTTTTTAATGTTACTGAATTTGATGATACAACGGCTTCTCCTTTTTTGTTGTCAGATATAAAACTAGATAATATATTCCATCGTCTAATACTATGGCCAAAAAAATTATAAATTTGTTGCACAGTTTCGAATAATGTTTGTATTTCTATGACCTCTTTTACTGCATCATTTACTACCAAGTTTAAATTATGAGCAGCACAATGGACAAACACTGCATTTGGCTCTATATCTCTTATGAGTTTTTGAACTCCGCCATAAGTACCTTTCATGGTATTAGCTCCATCGTACCCTTGTCCACGGCACTTATTCAGAGAAATACTTTTGTCATTTATGGATTTTATTATCTGCTTGGACATTGCTAAGGCAGTTTGATCCTTAACCTCATGAAATCCTAAAAATGACTCTTTAATTTCGAGCGCCTTTGGAGTTCCAGTTTCATCTTTCTCGATTACACAGTAACGGTAAAGTTCACACAATTGATCTGTTTTGGAAATATCTTGAGTAGTATCAAACAAAATGGAATAAAACGGTGCGGTGACTATTTCATTTACCAGAGCATTTTCCACTTTTTGAACCAGAACAGCAATGAGCTCATTTTGTATCTTTGGACTTAAGTAATTAATCTGGCCCTTAGGTTTGCTTAGCAACTCTTGTAAAATAGGATCGTATTTGGCTAATAACTCAACAATACTCAAAAAATTTCCTTTTGGACCAGAATCGTTGCCATATACCGTTTCTTTATGGCCACGAAAAGCTAAATTACAGGTTGAAAGTGTCAGAGTAACATCAAAGAGTCTAGTGAGTACCTGGCGCCAAAAATTTTTTTCTCTCTTGATAATGGACTCTTGCTCTTCATCTAGTGTTCCATGTAACTGCCACTGTCGATGTACAAAACAAGAATGCAAATGTTCTTTCGATGCCTCATGTCTTTCTATGGCTTCCACAATATGTTTCCAATCATCATAGCCTTACATCCAAATATTTTGTATATTTTTAGATGCCCTATTTGCGAATAACCAACATGGTTCACAATATGCTTTTTGAAGCAATAGAGAATAGGACAGCCATGTGCGTTCTAACTTTACGCCAGATTTAGAAACAGTGTAATAATATTTATCTAAGAAAGATCTATTGTTACTATCCCTTAAAAAGGGGCCTTTTGGTTTACAGTGTCCGTTCTCGATCACAAACCGTTTTACTTGATCATTGAGTTCTTTAAAGTTACCTTTATCAGTAACATGCGGTAAAGATTTTAATTTTTCTATGTCCAAACATGATTCATTTAAAGATTTGCTCGTACCTGGTTGAGGTTGCTCTGAATCTAAATATTCACTGTTATCGGGCCCTGCGATATTGCCACTTATGTCATCATTTTCTGCCTTTCCATCGCACTGTTCATTTGATTCTTCTTGTATACTATCTTGAATATTAAAGTACTGACTTATTTTAGGTAATTTTTTATTTTGTTCTTCAGACTCCTTCTTTCGCTTTCGTTTTTCGCTTCCACTCTGATACTTTCTAGAACAAAACCGCAAAAAGTTTGTAATACTATATTTATACTATAGTTACTAGTATAGTATAGTTATATATATACTATAGTTTTCATTTATTCATAAATCTACTTAATTGCTAACAAATGCCAAAAAAGCTACAGTAAAAATGTTTATAACGAAAGTCCACCGATTGTTCAAAGTTCAATTCAAGTGTCAAATGTAAGTTTTGAAAGAACGATGAACATAGGTACCGAAATAGTTTTGGTGGTTACGAATGTCAAAATAGTGAATTGATTTTGAAATGCGCGATGAGAATCATTATTTTAAATAATAATTTCGTAACTTGTGATTTCAAACTTTACTACCGATACCTACCGACGATGTAAATGATTAATTTTATTGGTAGACTAGCTTTTGCCCGCGACTTCGTCCGCGTGGAATAGTGACTTCCGGCAGATTTTTGGTTTTTCCCACATAGTTCCCGTTCTTGCGGGATTTTCGGAATGGTCGAGTTTCCGCAGAATTTTTAGGATAAAACCTATGTTTTTTTTTTCGAGTTCCAAACTATTTATATCTGTACAATTTTTTAAGTAAATTAAATTATTATAGAACTTCTGCATATACTACATTTTTTGTTTTATTGTCTTGTGGCAGAAGAATATATTGATTTTCGCCACAACCTGATCTTGATAAGGCGACGTATAACTGGCCGTGCGAAAAACAGTCTTGGCGTAAATCGATCCCCACGTGTTTGAATGTCTGCCCCTGTGATTTATTTATTGTGACTGCGAAGGATAATTTAATCGGAAATTGTATTCTTTTAAAATTGAAAGGTAAGTCGTTGGGTATCATTGGGATGCGGGGTATGAGGACTGTTTGACCAACTGCTGGACCAGTCAAAACTATTGCAACGATGACGTTATTGCGCAGAAATTTTACTTGAAGTCGGGTCCCGTTGCATAAATTTGGTGGTTTGAGATTTCTTAGTAAAATGATTGGGGCACCTATTTTTAAATTAAGAGAATGTGGGGGAAGGCCGCTTGGGTTCAAGGAATTGAGGAACTCCTGTGGGTAATTAACTACATCTTCTTGATCCATCACGGTATCAATGGATGTGTAGGTTACAATATCTCCTGGGAGTTTACTTAAAAATAATATCATTTATTTCGTCAACGTTACTATTTCTTGCCGCCAATATTGCTCTTTGAGACATCCATTGGTGGTCCTTGTTTTCTATTTGGCTGATGTCAGGGTATACCTTAGTTATTAATTCCTCGATGTTACCCACTTTTACTCCTAAATCGCAATCAATTTCAATTTTATTATTAGAATGAGGTATTTTCCTGTCTCCTACAGAAAGTAATTTTGACGGGAAAGTTATACTACCTCCCCCCAAATGTGCTCTCATATTTGTAGATAATTTTAAAATATTTACAAATTTCCATAATGGAGAACTTTTAAGGCAAGCCTTCACAATGTCTGCTCTGGTTCCCCTTACTATTACCGGTAAGGTTTGGCGAAAGTCCCCAGCAAACATAACCGTAATCCCACCCATGATTTCATAAACAAATTAGCGCTGTATTCAACCGTTCAGTAGGGAGCCGACCGCGCGAGTGAGCCGCGCGGCATGGTATCTCGTAGAGCTGCACCCCCCTCCCGGCTTGCCCGCAAGCACCGCCTCTCTCCCGCCGCGCCGGCCAGCGCAGTGAGCGCAGAGAGCGAGTTGGTTTTGTTTCGGAGTTATTTATCATTGTAATCTTTAAAGTTTTTTGTTGAAATTAAGCTATGTCAAAGACAATTTTATTCACAATGAAGTACTCTTAACCAACAACATATTTATATTTATATTTGAATAAAGATTAATATTATTATGTTGATACAACTTAAACAAATTATTTCGACCAAATTTGGTACCATAAAACGGTCATTGTGACTAAACCTTAAAAGATAGACATATGCCGTCGCGGACTTTTTTTTAGATCATGTATAGAGGAATAATTCTTTCATACATATTTTTTGTGTATCTTGAACCGTTTTCGCGGCGCACGCAAAGAAAGCCTTCAAAAATGAATAATTTTCCCCGTTTTTTACACATTTACCGCTCTGTCTTTGCTCGTATTGGTCATAGCGTAATGTTATTTAGCCTATAGCCTTCCTCGATAAATGGACTATCCAACAAAAAAAGAATTATTCAAATCGCACCAGTAGTTTCGGAGATTAGCGCGTTCAAACAAACAAACAAACAAACTCTTCAGCTTTATTATATTAGTATAGATTAAAAATTAAAATAATTGTAATAGTATAAATTATTTTAAATATTAGAATAAAATTCTTACCGAGTAGACATTGTCAACCTATTTTTCCTCACTTGCAACAAACAACCAATTCTTACAACAATAAACTACTAATTGCTCGGTGAGTTCTTGCGTAATACAATAGTGGAGTTTTTCATATATACAAACTCGAATCGGGGATTCCCCAAGCATCAACAAGTATTACCAACATAAATTTTAAGCAGTGTTGCCGATTGAGAAAGAAAAAAATACACCAAACTATTGCGCTAAATTTTAGCTGTGAATTTTATGAATGGCAATAAGAGAAGATGTGTTTTTATGTGAATTTATTTAACCATTATCTAAAATTTAAATTATTACATTTATCAAAATCAACTGAATTAAATAAATGAATATTTTTCTGGTCATCATTACGTTCGGGTGTGGTTAGTGTGTTCACCAGATGCCGTTTCTTTTTTTACAGTTTTAGTCATTTTCTTCAAACCGTGTTCAGGCAACATAAAAGTGTGGAAAATTTTCTTAAGAACTTTCAACTGATGACGTATCATTATAATTGAACTCTGTTAGTAAAATCAGAGACAGTCATAACATAACACTTTAATGTCAAAAAGAGACAAAATCATAAACGCATCAATAACATTGTGGTCGGGGAATACTAAATCCTTCGGGGAATTCCCAGATCGTAATTTATGTAACGTTTTACGGCTCTGGCAATTAACTTATTGACTTAAATTTATGATCGTCAATAATTTTTACAATTTTCTACTAGATTCCAAAAAATATTTTTTAGCGCATTGTATTGAAAAAAAAAGCGCTGAAGAGTTTAGAATTGCGCTATCTAGCGAGAAATGCACTATAACGGCAACACTGATTTTAATGCCGGCAGTATACCTAACCTACCTAGTCTCAGCGAGACATGCCCAGTGAATATAAATGTAAACCAATATACACATTTTTGAGGTATGTTTGTCCACACATGTTTCCAAAATTATTACGAGTAATTGGATTTTGAACATTCTTTCTAAAACTGGGTTAAATTTTTTTTTACCAATGCATTGAAAGTTTAATACCTAGGTATATTTTTTTTAGTTGTGTATGCAACTAAGAAGGTAACAAATAAATTAAAGACAAAACTTTTTTTTACTTAAGTAGTATGTGTAATAATAAATGTTGGGAATTGAGATTTCCTCTGACCGGGGGCCCCTTCGGGCTGGGGGCCCGTGGCATTTTGCCGACTTGAAACCCTATAGTTACGCCACTGGTACCTATATTGACCTTCATATGTGTTCCGTATGGACCTAAATTTAATAAAGAATTTTTTATCTTTTATCTTTAATTCAATTGCAATTTTGGAAGCTTTTTGCATGCGCTTTAAAAACGTCCTTAGGTATACCGCGCGTATAAAACGCTAGGCTGAAGCCGCTCTAAGGGAGTTGCCACACTGGCGGATTACGAACGTTTTCAAAGCGACGACGCAGCGAATACGTCGCGGCTGCGCAGTGTTTACGGCGCGGATGAAAAATTACAAGATAACATAATTTTATATAATTAATAATAATAATTAAATAATAATTCTCACAACATCTCATACGTTGACCTAATTCCGTTCGAAGTAGCTTAAGCACTTGTGTTACAGATATCAGACAACAGAAGAACACAAATATATACTGAAATACATATATTACACCCAGACACCGAACAAACACAAGTGTTCATCGCACGAATGTTTGTCCAGGGTGAGGATCGAACCCACGACCTTTGGCGTAAGAGGCAGGGTCACTGCGCCATCCGGTCAGGTAACTGGGGCAGTTTTCGTACCTGCACATTTAGAAATAATATTGAAAAAACACTGCTCTATATAAATAAAAAAAATACATTTTACTTTCTATTAGGTAACCTGCAGATCACTACGATTTTAATAAGAAAGCCTTCCTCAAATTCAGAGGCTGACTGAACGTTGGCTGAGAATGATGCATTAAATTATGGCTTTAAGTGGAACCATACGAGCAGTGGTTCATAAAGACTGTGTTAGTAGCTCCATCTAGTTCAAAACTACTAACAACCTTTGTTATCTTGTATCTTATTTTCTTGACACTTCATATTATAAGTTCACCAGATTGTAATAGATGTCGCTGTCCCGCAATTTATTCTAAAACCTTTAAACTACTAGCGATTTTTTGTAATTTATTTATGCATTGGAAGTTAATGCATGTGGTTCAGCTGATATAAACTAGATGGCGTTGGTTGCACCTGTTAATTCAAGGAAGAATTGTATTTTGTCACTTCTACCGTGGGAATACACTACGCAATGCCAAATTTATCTTTTTTGTTTCCCCTTTTCCTTGTAAGCAATAATTCAGGATGACTCTACATACTTTGGTGGTAAACGATACAATTACGGCATAAAGTACAACCGTATTCCTTTGCTCATAAGGGTGAGATTCGCATACCGATCAGTATATCAGCCGGCACACCGAGTCCGGTATGGAGTAAAGAGCGTTGAGATGCGTCTCGTCTGGAGACCGGTTCTGATTCAGTTTCGCTATGTTGTTTAGCTCGTTGATGGCTTCTTCTATTATGTTCTGCCGTTTGGGGAAGCTGGAAAGAAAATATCTGTTAGTTTAATTAAATTTTTAGCATCTACTTATTGTTTTGAAGTGGGTAATTAATAAAAAAAATGTTCTTTTTCTTACGTTATTGCCTCTAAGAAAAATATTTTTGTGATTATTTATAAGTACTTAATTAAAAGCCTAGCCTGAAAAAAAGGTTCGCCTAGTTCAGGCATTTGTATTTATTTGTGATCTTATTTGTGTAAAATTATTTTCTGAATAAGCAAATTGATTTTTTTTTATCTACATCATTTCAGCCACGAAGTCCACTGCTGGACATAGGCATCCCCCAATGTTCTCCACAACGATCGGTCCTGTGCCGCCCGCATCCAATGGATTCCCGCGACTTTCACCAGATCGTCGGTCCAGCTTGTGGGGGGCGCCACGGCTGCGACCTCCTGTACGCGACCTCCACTCGAGAACCTTTCCGCCCCAACGGCCGTCTGTTCTCCTCGCTATGTGCCCTGCCCATTGCCACTTGAGGCATGCAATCTTTTGGGCTATGTCTGTGACCTTGGATCTCCTGCGGATCTCATCATTTCTGATACGATCACGCAAGGAGTCTCCGAGCACAGCCCTCTCCATTGCTCTCTGGGTGACTTAGAGCTGCCAAAGTCACGAAACGAATCGTTATGAAAATAATGCGTAACTTTGTGTCTATTTGCGTAGCTTTTTGCAACTTAAGCCATCTTTTGGTGTACAGATGTACCACGTTTATAAGTTACATCGGCAAAATTCGTCTACGCAGAAGAGCAAGTTAAATCCGATTGATCGATTGCAAAAGCAGTTGAAATACAGACTTTATTGCGTTATGTTAACATTAAAAACAATAAATCCAAAGAGGAATGGTATCTATCTCTTAATCCCACTCGCACCGAACATGGCGCTGACGCATCAACCAATAAAAAATTGTGATTTTTGGCGGTAAATGGAGCATTGCGATTGGTTAGGATATTGCCGTAGTTTTCGAAACTAAGACTTCTGCGCAGGTACATTAGTGTTACATATAATGGGTGTTTTCTAAATATTAAGTATGTATTTACAAAAGGAAAGTATTATTATGTATATTTGTAATCCCACAGTTGATTCTGATATCCGTAACACAGGTGCTTGAGCTACCTATTTCGGAGTCGGATCAATGTATAGATAGATAGATACTCTTTATTGCACAACATACAAAACTTAAAAGCTAGGTTTACAAAGATAAAATTAAATAAATAAATAAATATTTCACAACATCACATACATTGATCTGACTCCGAGATAGGTAGCTCAAGCACCTGTGTTACGGATATCAGAATCAACAGTGGGATTACGAATATTTACATATAATACTTTTCTTTTGTAAATACATACTTATAATACATAGCAAACACCCAGACCAATACAAACAAACATGTTCATGCACACGAATGTTTGTACTGTGCGGGGATCGAACCCGCAACCCTTGTATCAGAGGCAGCGTTCACTACCACTGTTCCAATCGGGTCGTCATAAAATGTACAATTTAGGCGGTCTTATCGCTGGGAGCGATCTCTACCAGACAACCTTCAGGTAAAGGACATTAGATAGAAGAGGGGAGGGTGGTGCAATCCTTGTGATGTTGTCAAATATTATTATTATATAAAATTGGTAAAACTGTACTTACATATAAAAATAACCACGTATTGTCCCGTGTACGTTAGTTATTTGTATAATGCAACACGAAAGTTTAAAATCTTATAGTATGTATCTCACCTAGCGAGCACAGGCGCGGCGCTGGCGCGCAGGTCGGGCTGCGCGAGATGCGCTGCGAGCGCGCGCACGCAAGCCGCCTCGCACGCCAGCGCCAACACGTGCGCGCGCGCGCGCCCCAGCAGCGTCTGCAGCCCCAGCGACGTCAGGATCGACGTTATTTGGGTGTTGATCTAAAAGCGATAGAGACGTTCTAACAAAGATCAAGCAACGCGAGTCCCAAACCAAGAGCCGAATGGACAACATTTCAAAATTGCTAAGCTATAAAACAATAAATACCAATTCTTTATTTACTTTTCCGCTGCTCGAATATATATTTATTTATTTTTTATATTGCTTATTAACTGAGAAAAAAAATTAGTGATGTTTATTATCATACAACACATATTACCAAAACATAGTTTTTTTTGTACGATTTTCAAGAGCCCCATTCTCGTCGGAGACCAATGGCAGATGTCAGCTGAAAACCACACAAGAAAACTATGCTTAATCATACGACACATGTATGATAATAAATGTCACGAGTCACGTCTCGTGATATTTTGAAAACATGGCGGATATCACCTGAAAACCATACAAAAAAAACTGTGTTTTAGTGATATATATCGTATGAAAATAAATATCACGAGCTCGAGAATTGGGCTCCATGTGCCTTATCTTGAAGCCGTTCCGTAACGAACGAAAATATATCTGTCGCGTCCAAACAAAGGAGACATACAGCGCGTGTGAAAGAGAGCGAAACTCCGATTCGGTCGTAACGTCTGATTAAAATTAGGTCCTCAGGAGCCCAATTCTCGGGTTCGTGACATTTATCATCATACGGCATATATCACTAAAATATAGTTTTTTTGTATGGATTTCATGCGACATTCGCCATGTTTTTTCATATCGAAAATTCCGAGAATGGGGGGCTAGCACGTGCGAAAAATCCGCAAGATGGCGACTGTGGTCGATCTACAAGGTGATTGGCTATTTTTAGACGTGATATGTCAAATTGGCAATTAACTAATAAATCAGCCAATGATGTTGAAGTTGTACCTCGGTTCACAGGCACGCCATCTAGCGGACATTTCACATACGATAGCCCCCATTCTTGGGCTCGCGACATTTTTCATCATACGACATAATATCTCTAATAGGTACATAGTTTTTTTTTTGTATAGATTTCATGCGACATTCCGAGATTTGGGCTCCTGGGGGCTACAAAGTGCCCAACGCTTTTGAATTAACTATATTGGTGCAGTCACGAAAAACATATAATGTGTTGACTAGCGCTGCCAAATAGATTTGCATTAATTGTGGCGATTACGAGACATTTTTAACGGTGAATCCATAAGGGAAATATTAAGGAAAGTAAAGACAAAATTATGCTATAATTTCTTCCTACAAGTAAAAATAATATTTGTAATCGCTAAAACTATTTTGGTACTTTTTTAAAACAAAAAACCGGCCAAGTGCGAGTCGGGCTCGCGCACAAAGGGTTCCGTAGCAGCAAAGTCCAAAATTACAGTTAAATCAACCTATCTCAAAAACTATAAGAGATACTTTGATCAAACCAAAAATCGTTGAAAGAGTTAATTAGCATGCATCACCTCTATTTTTTTTAGAATTTTGTACCCCGTAGTTATAAAAATAGAGGGGGGGGGACATACTTTTTACGACTTTGAGAGCTGATATCTCAAAAACCGTTCACTTTAAGAAAAATGTTTTTTAGAAAACTTTATATCATTTTAAAAGACCTTTCCATTGATACCCCACACGGGTATGTACATCGAAAAAAAAAATTTCATCCCTCAGTTACATGTATGGGGGGCCCCACCCCCAATTCTTTTATTTACTATTTAGTGTCATATTTTTGTAGCGGTTCATACAACACATATTCCCATCAAATTTCATCACTGTAGTACTTATAGTTTCCGAGTAAATCGGCTGTGACAGACGGACAGACGGACAGACGGACAGACGGACATGACGAAACTATAAGGGTTCCGTTTTTGCCATTTTGGCTACGGAACCCTAAAAAAGGCTCATAATCGCCACAGTTAATACAAATTTACGGGCGGCGCTCTAGTTACGTCCGAGGCATGGACGTTATAAACGTTACGACATGGTTAAAAATAATAAAACAATATATGTTTTGCATGAAAATTAATTGTAATAATTTTTATTATTTGGAAATTTAAATTTCCAAATATCTGTGTACATAGCCAATAAAAAGTGGTTTTATTCTCTTGTTTATGAAACATAAGCAGAGCTCCTCCTTCTCTAGGCTTATGTAATATCTACTTGAATGCCAAATTTGATCTGATTATTTAATTTTTTTTCAGTCATTTTGTATTATTTTGAATCTTAGATTATATGGTGAGCGTTAGCTTAGATTATACGCCGTGTGGTCCCCGGCAGAGTAGAATAGGCCCCCTCGCTCTTACCGAGGTGTCGTAAAAGGCGACTAAGGTAAAGCTGCTGGCATGATCATCAGCACCCAGAGAAGGAAAACTCTGCATTTATATCAAAACCCTCGCCAACCCGTCTGCCAAGCGTGGTGAGTATGGCAATTATCCCTCATGTGATTGAGTGAGGCCCGTGCCCCAGCAGTGGGGACTTAAATGGGCTGACGATGAATTTTTATTGTTGAAAAATTATTTGAGTTTCTATTATCTGTAGATCGATAACCCTAACGCGAGCCAAGATTGAGCATCATATGTCGTCACATTGCAACACTTATGTCATCGTGCTGCCAGTATCGCCGTTATACCCACGATTATTTGTCACGTGGCAAAACTCGGAACTAATCCTGTTGTGACACTTTCTCATAAAAAAATGTTGTACAACACCCCCCTGTCAATGTCACTAGAGTGCCTAATGATCGTGGTCGCACTGCACCTATAGTTTATGCATTGTTTATTGAAATAAGATGTCACAGCCGCAAGTGTCACATGACCAACTGTTTTTTGCGCGAAATTCAAAGTCATAAATCAAATTGATATTTTTCCTACTAAGGGTCGATTTCACCAATCATAATCCAATACTAAATCTATGGTAATAGTGCTGTCATTCTATACAAATCTGACAATAAAATATAGATTCATCCACGTATATCATATCGGGCCTAAGAAAAGATTTTTGGTGAAAATGTATATTAGTTATTGTAAGAAGTATAAAATAAACCTAGGTGCATTTTAAAATATCATTACAAAAATTATCTAATAGCCAACCACACCACATAGCCACAAACCACCAGCGAGCAATGCTTGCTCTGTCATTATGATATGACACAAACAAAAAAACACGTTGCAATAAATAAATCATTAATAGTCTATAGTAAGTATTATAGGCTGCTTAAAATTACCTGATTCTCGCAGTGTCTTTTAGAATTTTTCGTCATTCTATCGCTAGCAGTGATGAATGTCACTGATATGTTGGGCGTGTTCGACTTCTCAGAATCGTTCCAATTCAACACTTTATTTGTTCCTGAAAAAGATATGAATAGAAAATGTCAAATAGAAATAATAGGTACTTTTATTTAATTAAATAGTAAATATTAACAGTCAAAGTCTTAGTTAGTCTACCTTCAGGAGTTCGTGCTATGTCAGGGTTCAACTTTTGCTTGACAAAGTCGATCACATCTATATACGGCACCTTGTGTTCTCGCACTCTGGAAAGAAATATAGAGATATTAGTATTAATATGTGCCGATTAAGGAGGCTCAAAGTCACCCAGAGAGCAATGGAGAGGGCTATGCTCGGAGTCTCCCTGCGTGATCAGAAATGATGAGATCCGCAGGAGAACTAAGGTCACAGACAACCCAAAGGATTGCATGCCTCAAGTGGCAATGGGCAGGACACATAGCGAGGAGAACAGACAGCCGTTGGGGCGAAAACGTCCTCGAGTGGAGGCCACGTACAAGTCGCAGCCGCGGCGCCCCCCACAAGGTGGATCGACGATCTGGTGAAGGTCACGGGAATCCATTGTGTGCGGGCAGTACAGGGCCGATCTTTGAGGAGAACATTGGGGGAGGCCTATGTCCAGCAGTGGACATCTATTGGCAGAAAGCATCCCGAACCAAAATTGAGCCTTATTCCTATGCATTAAGGCACTTACCTATCGGTTCCCCATCCCACACGTACAAAAGCTTCATCATGGGCAGGCCAACTCGTGGGCAGGGCAGGAACAGGCGGTATGGCCTAACACCCAGAGGATCCAGTCTAATTAAGGTATATTAAACCTTATTACGTAGCAATAAGACACAAACTTATTCTCCCTTATTACAAAACACGATATAAGTAAAGCTCTGGAATTAAACTCGTTCTAGCCCCTTTTAACATTGTGTGTAGGAACGGGATGCATGAGCTTTAGTACGGTGATAACTTTAGATCGCGATTTAGAATAAAATGGATTAAGTTCTTTTTGAGATACCTGTTCGCCTTGTATAGTTTCCCAAGTCGATGATCGCGTCATATTTGAGCAAAATTGAGTCTTATTCCAATGTATTAAGGCACTTACCTATCGGTTCCCCATCCCACACATACAGAAGCACCATCCTGCAGGAACACTACGCCAGCATGAGCCAACTCGTGCGCATCTACATTACTCAATGGCCAGGAGCAGACCATTGAGCAATGCGGTGAGGCCTGACGCCCGAGGTCCCATTCCAGTTAAGGTATATTCAACCTTATTACGAAGTATTAAGACACAAACCTGTTAGATATTTCTCAAGATTACCTGTCCGCCTCGTATAGTTTCCCAAGTCGATGATCGTGTCATGTTTGAGCAAAATTGAGCCTTATTTCCATGCTATAAGGCATTCACCTATCAGTTCCTCATCCCACAAGTACAAAAGCTTCATTTTGGAGCAACACTACGCCAGCGCGGGCCAACTCGTGCGCATCAACACTGCTCAAAGGCCAGGAACTGGCGATATAGCCTAACACCTGGGTGTTAGGTGGAGGTTCCGGTCTAATCAAAGTATATCAAACCTTATTACGAAGCATTAACACAAAAACCTATTAAATTATTTTCAAGATACCTATTCGCGTCGTATAGTTTCCCAAGTTGCGTCATTTTTGAGCAAAATTGAACCTTATTCCCACGTGATAAGGCACTTACCTATCAGTTTCTTATCCCACACGTACTGAAGCATCATCCATCAGCAATACTACGCCAGTGCGGACCAACTCGTGCGCATCCACATTGCTTAAAGGCCAGGAACAGGCGGTGAGGCCTGACGCCCAAAGCTCCGGATCCAGGTAAGGTATATTCAGCCTTATTACGAAGTATAAGGACATAAACCTATTACCCAACCGCGTCCTTTAGTTTCCCAAGCCGATAATCGCATCATGTTTGAGCAAAATTGAGCCTTATTCTTAGGTATTCAGGCACTTACCTATCGGTTCCCCATCCCACTCGTACAGAAGTATCATCCTGCAGTAACACTACGCCAGCGCGGGCCAACTCGTGCGCATCTACATTGCTCAAAGGCCAGGAACAGGCGGTGAGGCCTGACGCCCAGAGGTCCCGCGCTAGTTGGGCGCGTCGGGCCGCGGCTTGGCCTTCCCTGCCACTTCCAGCAGTGCCCCACACGCAGACGCAGATGAGAGTAGACTGTGGAAGGTAGGATACATAAGTTCTACCGACTGTAAATAAGCAGGCGGATCGTCGTTGTTCCGGTAGATGGCACCATGCATTTTTGCATCGCGCAAGCAAGGCGTGTCACCGGGACAATGACCCCGGGCCGCCTGCCTAGGTTTGGCAATTCAAAAATAAAACGCAACGGATCAAGACGGATCTGGTCTCTTATTTCTACCGTCTCCTAGCCTGAGCTCTGAGGGTGATTCACATTTGGACCTTCGAAGAAATCAGCGCTCCAGGGTTGTGGTGATAATTTAAGTTGTGGTAATTTGAATTATGTTGGAATTTATTCAGTTGTTTTTATACGCAGTGTTTTTGTGCAATTGTTTTTGGATACACAGTGTTGTTTGTGCTATTGATTTTGTATTGGTTTTTGCTATGTATGTAAATACCATTTTTAGAATCTCTTAGGGGCAATCACCTTGCCCTTAAGAGAAAAGTAAACAAGCAGGAGGTTCGTCGTTGTTCCGGTAGATGGCACTATGCATTTTTGCATCGCGCAAGCAAAGCGTGTCACCGGGACAATGACCCCGAGCCGCCTGCTTAGGTTTAGCAGTTCTAAAATAAAATGCAACGAATCAAGATAGAACTGGTCTCTTATTTCTACCGTCTCTCTGCCTGAGGTTCCGAGGGTGCTTTACACCAACACTACATCTGCACTAACATTAGAATCAGCTTCCCGCAGCGGTATTTCCGAACAGGTACGCCATTGTTTTTATTTTTATGTCTTCATAGAAAACATACAGCCCGAATTTCAAAATAGTCCACTTAATAGGTAAATAGGTAAGGCCGGCAACAGATTAGCCATCTCTCTGATTTCGCGAATGTTCATGGGCGGCGTTGATTATCTAGCATCTAGCATAAAAAAAAACTTACATAAAGCCAGCAGAGTTTTCATTTGTGGAAAACTCATTGTGATTAATTTAAAATGTGGGTATTTTTTTATATTTATTTGATGCCAACTTTATTTCGTTTGAACTTAATGTATGAACCGCTCTGATATCACCATCCTGCCTACCTCTGCATTTTTCTCCTGTATTGGTACTTCGGGCTCCATTTTCTTCAAGATGGCAGCCATTCTCTCCAGCGACATTGAGAACCCGACGGACGTGCTCTTGAGCTGGGCGTTGTCGTGGTCCTTCTCTGTGCGAGCGACTTTCCAGAAGTCTTCCACTAAGGCGTCATATCTGTTGAATAATGAGGTAAGAATGAGTTAAGCCTATATTCTGTCCCACTGCAGGGCAAAAGCCTCCATCATAGAAATTAAGTTATCGCTACTATCATGGGATTAGGCTTAATCACCTCGCTTGCCAAATACAGATTGGTGATCATCACAAACCCGAGATATGTTCGAAAAATTCGAAATATACTTATTGCTCGACCTGGGAATCAAACCATCCTGAGGTCACAGCCCCGTACTTAAGGTGACGGGTAGGGCAAATAGCGACGCCAATCTATTTTAATTTTTAGCTACTAAACCGTATCTATTTTAAACAATTTCGGGGTTACAACCTCTCGACAAACACTTATACTATTTATTACATAACCATGCACAAATGTTGGGTCCGTTTTTGTACGCGAAAAATTGATTCACTCCAAAAGTGGCCGCCGAAATTGTTTAAAATAGGTCCAGTTTAGTAGCTAAAAATTAAAATAGATTGGCGTCGCTAGTGTGCCCTACCCGTCACCTTAAACTACTGGACCAACAGGGCGTCAAGAATGAGTTGCTTGTTCTACAATTAGGGAGTCATATTTTTGTTTTTATATGTGATAGGTGACAAACGAGCAAACGGATCACCTGATAGTAAGCGAATGTCGCCCATGACCATGTGCCCATGACTACACCATGTGGTGCATTTTTTACAATCAAAGTTTAATGAATACCTTCCACCAGACGCCAAGAACGGCGCCACTGTCAAGTGCAAAATTCTGAAATTATTTTTCTTAATTTTTTATGAGTCTAATCTATACTCGAAACTGGAATTCAAGACCAAAAAAACTACGACAGATACGTCACTATCAAATCTATCAATGTCGCTTTTATGTCATTGTCAAATCAAGTTTGCAGGTTTGGTCAACCTTTTTGGTATATGCTTCTTTTCTTAGTATAGGCTGGCACAATTCATGATGAGGATTTTCTCAAAAAATAGAAAATTAATTACAAACTATATTTTCAATTCAATCAACATTGACAAAATTTTATTGTAAAGAACTGAAACAAATTGAATCACCCATGAACACCTACGAAAGTGTGGTATAGTATTAAAACAGTATGGAAAAGTTTTTATTTCATTCTTTTTTTAATTTTGATGTTTTGTCAACCGTCGAAGTCAGTCGAAAGTCTCAGTTACCTACGCAATAAAACAGGGGCGTTTAGCGTTTTATCGACCTATGGATTCTGCCGAGACTACTAAACGAAATCACAGGTTTTAAAACTCTCATAGGTCCTAGCAAGTTGTTCACGAGACAACTCATTAATTACATAATAGCAGTGTTTAAAACGCTGTAATTCAAATATTTTTAATATTAATTTCACTGCGGCACCTCACTGCACGAAACAACAACATGTAAGTTCAAATGTTGTACCAAATGTTATTAACACCTGAAGGGACACAAGCGTATTACCAACTTTACTACCAAACATTACGGATGATGAAGTTTTGTATTTGTAGAAATGTAGAAATCAGTCGATAAAACTAGTTCTTTAAATTAAAGAATCAAAATTACTACTAAATAAATTATGTCAGCGCACGTTTGTAGAAAATATGTATATACTATTGTACGATCATTTTATTGCAGTAGCAACATTGTAGTAGCTTTTTTGGTCTTGAATTCCAGTTTCGGGTATAGAAATAGTATTTTTCATTTCGGAAAATGTTTTTTTGTCGCATTGTCCATTCTCCATTCAGTTTTGTTCTCAGTCAACTGTCGCCATCTCGACCTTTGTAGATTTTTTTGATAGGGGGGCAGACGAGCAGGGACGTAAATGACCGAGATCCTTCTCGACTCACTCACTCGCTCACTCAATCAGTTCTTACTGTCATTGAGTACTGAATATCATGATGAAGATGATAAGTACCTTCCACCAGCCGCAATGATGTCCCCAGAGCGATGCTTGGCCACAGGCTTGTGGTCGCTATCACGCACTACCGACATCTGCCAGAACACGCCGCTGTGTTGCGTCGCGTTGTACGCCAGGAACGGCGCCACTGTCACTGGGCACTGGTGACAAAAACTAATGTTTACATATATTTGACGACCCGTTTAGAACAGTGGTAGTGAACGCTGTCTTTGGTCCAAGGGTTGCGGGTTCGATCCTCGCACAGTACAAACATTTGTGTGCATAGACATGTCTGTTTGTATTGGTCTGGGTGTTTTCCTAAAAGTAAAAGTAAAAGTATATTATACGTTTTTTTTTATATGAGAGGCGGCAGACGAACAGACGGATCACCTGATGGTAAGCAATTCCGCCGCCCATGGACACCCGCAACACCAGTGGAGTCACAAGTACGCTGCCAACCTTTTCCCTTTCCCCCCCATTGGGCCTTTGGTAACCTCACTCACACGGCGAAACACAGCGCAGGCGCTGCTTCACGCCGGACTTCTGTGAGGCAGTGGTCCCACTGTTGGTTCTGATATCCGTAACACAGGTGCTGGAGCTACCTATCTCGGAGTCAGATCAATGTATGTGATGTTGTAAAATATTTATTTATTTATATTCATCCTTTAATTAAACCAAGAAATATTGATTTTGTGAGTATACTTTGGTTTAACTTACATCGCATTCTTATATCCTCCAACCGATTACGGCAACGGCGGCCAATCTCAATGATCAGCCAGCAACGTACGCAGGATAAATTATAGTGCTCAAGTGTGTGCGCAAACACAAGTGCACTCTCTATTCCTTTACCCTTATATTACGATGGGACACCAGCGTGACACGACCGGAGACGGATTGGGCGCAGGCCTAACGGCTTAATGTACTTTCGAGGCACGAGGGTACAAGACCGCCAACTTCCAGACTCGGAAGACGACCAAGGGATCGAATTCGGGACCTGTTGCGCAGCCGTCGCTTTAGAGTGCGACCCTCTACGCCACCGAGGCAGTCCGACTAAATACAACCTCCAGGTCATTTAAGGCTAGGATTGCTATTTTAGTCTACCAATATGATTGTTTTTTTTTTATGATATAGGTGGCAGACGAGCCGACGGATCACCTGATGGTAAGCGATTAACGCCGCCCATGGACACCTGAAACACCAGTAGTGTCACAAGTGCCCTGTTTACCTTTTAACCCCCCTTCCCCTGGCTTGAGCCTCCGGTACCCTCACTCACGCAGCGAAACACAGCATATGCACTGCTTCACGCCGGTTTGTCTGTGAGGACGTGGAATTACTCCGGTCGAGTATTCATGCCGAAGCGTGGCTTTCCCACTGTTAAAACTTGGCGTTCCCATACATAGCTTCCAAGTCGTGTATGGCTTGGCCATCTTGGATATCTTGGCCTACTTAGACTCGATATATTGTAAGTTAGTTGACTTAGAAAATGGGACTTACATCGCATCCTAGTGCCTTGGCGTTCCTATACACAACTTGCAAGACATGTATGGCTTGGCCAGCTATCTTGGCCTACTTCGCCACGATATATTGTAAGTAAGTTGACTTATAAAATGGGACTTACATCGCATCCTAGTGCCTTGGCGTTCCTATACACAGCTTGCAAGTCGTGTATGGCTTGGCCAGCTATCTTGGCCTACTTCGCCTCGATATATTGTAAGTAAGTTGACTTATAAAATGGGACTTACATCGCATCCTAGTGCCTTGGCGTTCCTATACACAGCTTGCAAGTCGTGTATGGCTTGGCCAGCTATCTTGGCCTACTTCGCCTCGATATATTGTAAGTAAGTTGACTTATAAAATGGGACTTACATCGCATCCTAGTGCCTTGGCGTTCCTATACACAGATTGCAAGTCGTGTATGGCTTGGCCAGCTATCTTGGCCTACTTCGCCTCGATATATTGTAAGTAAGTTGACTTATAAAATGGGACTTACATCGCATCCTAGTGCCTTGGCGTTCCTATACACAACTTGCAAGACATGTATGGCTTGGCCAGCTATCTTGGCCTAGTTGGCCTTGATATAATGTAAGTTAGTTAACTTATAAAATGGGACTTACCTCGCATCTTAGTGCCTTGGCGTTCCTATACACAGCTTCCAAGTCGTATATCGCTTGGCCGGCTATCTTGGCCTACTTGGCATTGATATAATGTAAGTTAGTTAACTTATAAAATGGGACTTACCTCGCATCTTAGTGCCTTGGCGTTCCTATACACAGCTTCCAAGTCGTATATCGCTTGGCCGGCTATCTTGGCCTACTTGGCCTTGATATAATGTAAGTTAGTTAACTTATAAAATGGGACTTACCTCGCATCCTAGTGCCTTGGCGTTCCTATACACAGCTTCCAAGTCGTATATCGCTTGGCCGGCTATCTTGGCTTGGATATAATGTAAGTTAGTAGACTTATCAAATGTGACTTACCTCCCATTTTAGTGACTTGGCATGGCTCTACACAGCTTCAAAGTCGTGTATGGCTTGGCTTGGCTTGCACTACTTAGCATCGACGTACGAAAATATCTAATAGGTTACTTGATTTACAAAATGGGGCTTACCTCGCATCCTAGTGCCTTGGCGTTCCTATAAACAGCTTCCAAGTCGTGTATCGCTTGGCCAGCTATCTTGGCCCACTTGGCTTGCTTGACCAGCGGCGTCACCAGCTCCCGCACCTCTTGGACGGCCACGTCTGCCTCCATCAGGCGGAGGAGGTTCGACATGTCGCGGTTTGAGACGCAGAGGGATGTTAAGTGGGTTTGGAGTTGTAGGCTTGTTATGCGACCTAGAAAAGATATTTTTTTTTAGTTAGCACAAGTATGAATGTACGGGCAGCAAGCGTAGCGGTGTTTTAGTTAGCTCTGCGTGAGCGTGGGGATTGGCTTCGCGCACCCATACGCAAGCGATTATCGCTTAGTGTTAGTACACAGGAAAATTACGTTAACTGTACGAACAGTCAGCTGTAAAAACCATGTAAGCACTATCGTACCCTATGATAATAACACAGAGTTTAACCCTTTATAATGTACCCCTTATATAAAGGCGGCCAGAATATGGGTCGGCACTCTCGAAACAAACGCATTGAAGTCCACTATGTGGCTAGACTCCAATTGTTCGATCCTCAGTGTTCAGTTGGAATTCTTTCACACGTGAACTACGGCCCCTTCGACCTTTGTATTAAACGACACAGCCAAATAATACACTGTTTCCTCTTATGTTCGCTGCAAATAAAGCATTCGACTCAAATGGATCTCGAGTCCGAGTCCGAACGATCCGAATGAGCTGAATGATCCGAGTGAGGCGAATGACCCAAGGAGCGGAATGATCCGAATGAGCTGAATGAGCCGAATGATCAAATGAGTAGAAGATCCGGATGAGCTGGATGATACGAGTCAGCCGAATGAGCAGATGATCCGAATTCAAAGCGAAAGATTAAGCTGTGGGCTGTCCGTGAAGAATATGTAACTGTCTTTCTATGTATTATGCGGGGAAAAGAGACGGGTATATTACATGGCACTGTAGGAGGGGATCGATTATTCATTCGTTACACTATCAATTAATCAAGGATCTATCTGAGAGTTGATGTTCCAAATGATTCAAATGAAGCGTTTCACGTTTCACTGATCCAGATGCAAATGTTCCAATCTTTTGAAAGAGATAGGTTTTTGCCAGGTCTACTACGTATACCAGTAGCAGCGGCAAGCCAAATGTAGCCTTGTGAACAGGTGCCACCTTTGGGGACTGGTCTGCTTCGGTTTACCTCATAATATTTATTTAATTATTATTTCCTTTATTTTATTTTGTGTAACAATTGAACTGTATGGCTTGGTATGATGATGACACAACATTGTATGAAAGTTTGGCGATTAAGAAGAGTAACTGGCGATTTTCTTGCCGGATCTTCTCGACCAGAAACAACTTTCCGAGCCGGTGGTAGAATCGCATTATGTTTATTTATTTCTTTAGTATATTTTATGTATCAACATTATATGTATTAACATGTAAATTATACATAAGTACTTATAAATAGTTTTAAGTCATTCAAATGTATGACGATTTGTAAGTGCTGTGTATAAGCCTATGCAAATAAAGAATTATTAGAATTTGAAAATTTTAACTAACAAAAGCATGACTTCAGCATGCAGAACGGTGTGGACTGACTATTTCAGAAAGGCGGCTGGTGTAAGTTGGATTCAGTTTACACAGGACCAAGATTGGCGCACTTCGGGGGAGGACTACGTTCAATAGTTGACAGCGATTGGCATAATTATTGATTGTCTTATACTCAGCTTACCAAAGCTAACATCCACAAGCACAAGGTTGACATCAGCGTGTTTGTCCAACGGGACGCCGCAAGATAGTAGTAAAGTGCGCAGGAGTTCCGTATGGTTCAACTGTAGAGTTACTTTGAGGGAGCTTCTCTGAGGCCGCTCTGCTGGCCACCACTAACAGTTCTGCGTCGGACCAGAGGGAATCTGCAATAAGGAACATTAATTTACGAACACGACACACCGCGACCATCGTCACATATTGTGAATATTGTAATGTGAGCCACGCTTTGGCATAAATGGACCGACTCGATCCAATTGATAGTGTATCAATTTGAACCTACCAAAACTGTGTTAAGTGATATAATGGTTGGATTGTGCCTAGTTTTACAACTAGCCTGAATTGGGTATTTGACTAAGTTCGAGATTTTACAAAATATCAATATTTTATCAAAATATAGGTAAATATGTACCAATAGCAAAAATTCTCAATTAAAAATATAACGTCTAGCCGGTTTCATTCTCATTCAAAGATTCATGGGCAAGTCCATTTTAAAAGTATGAAATTATTAAAAAATAATTATTATACCATTGAATAACCCATACAATTTGCACCAACTATTATAATAGAATCATTGACATAAACGAAACATTTGATATAGCTACCATACAAAATTCAAATAAAATGCATACCAAATACTTGTTTGTGACGTCACATCTTAGTAGCCATTTGTATGGAGCGTTTTGGGTTTGCCCAAAATAATGTGATTTTAAAGTTCTGATATCTCATGTAGTTTAAATGAGAATCAGGTAATTCTTTCAACGATGTTTTTATCATTGAGAGGTCTTTTGATTACAAAAATAAATACAAAAAGTCAAATACCGTATTCCTAACTGTATGTGATATGAAAAGTGAGTAAAATGAACCAAGGATAACAAAACTACCAACTGATCCTTGTACAGTGTGCACAGTGGTTAATACTACGGCATGACAGAGAACCAGTGCGAAGCAGCGCTTGCTGTGCTGAGCTGTGTTTCGCCGAATTACAACCACTACAATCTGGAAATCTTTAAAGCATGAGTGAACAGCCATCTTCTAGGCGAACGCGTCGTCGTCCATCAGGTGAGATGGCCAATCTCACCTGATAGAAAGTTGACGACACTATAGTATAGTTCATAAAAAAATATGTGGCAGCAATCGCTTACCATCAAGTGATACACTTTTTTTCATATCACATTGTATCTGTCACTGGAAAATAACAAGATCCGTAAGTTTATCAATTTACTAGGAAGTTTATAAACTTACGTAGGATTCTAAACGGGAGATAAATTGTATTATTTTACGTACACATTTTCGTAAATTTATCAATTTCCGACGTCACACGGTTAATTTATAAACTATTTTATATGGTCCGACCAATCACAGAAGCTCTTTTAAATATACGAATCTTTGAAATACGTCAAATAACACATTGCTCTCTGATTGGTCAATGTTCATAGTGGCAATGCCAATCAGATCGCGCGTAGCGTTTGGATATTGCTTACTTATTATTTTACGAGTGAGTTCAGTAAATTTATCAATGTACGAAAATGTGGACGTAAAATAATACAATTTATCTCCCATTTAGAATCCTACGAAAGTTTATAAACTTCCTAGTAAATTGATAAACTTACGGATCTTGTTATTTTCCGGTGACATATCAAAGCGCTGTTGATCCAGTATGGATTAGTACGGTCAGCATCAAAAGTAGCTTAACACTTTAGTACCATATCGAAATAACATTTTTTCGTACCCCTTAGTAACTGACTATAATAGGCAGAACAGTTACTTTGACATGGTACTAAAGTGTTAAGCTAATTTTGATGCTGACCGTATACCTACTCTCACCTCCCGAAGTAGATATTATTATGACTCTATTTGAAAATCACGGTGTACAACCTGTGCGGATAAAGAATGGGATCAGAAATGGCGGCGCATCTATTCACTTCTCGCTCGCACACTATATGCGTCTATACTCGCACCCCACGAGTGCGAGTATAGACGCAATATAGTGTGCGAGCGATAAGTGAATAGTTGCGCCGCCATTTCTGATCCCATTCTTTATCCGCACAGGTTGTACACTATTTTTTGATGCGTTCTACATACCAGTCTTAGGCGTGACGATATCGAACGCGCTTTCCACCATCTCCCTGGGATGGAAGCCTGGCACGTGCTTCTCTCTGTACACCCTCTCCACCACGTAGCGGCGCATGTACTTTGTCCCTGTATACGCTATATGTCTGGAAATATCAAATAGAAGTAGCTTCAGCACCTGGCCTTCACAATATCGTAATTGGCGACGCGATTAAGTTGTTTAAATAAAGATTACTTCAGCACCTGGCCTTCACAATATCGTAATTGGCGACGCGATTAAGTTGTTTAAATAAAGATTTAATACTCGTACATTAAGTAAATAATGCACTTAAAAATTTTTCGACAGTCTTCGGGTGGGACTCGACTTATGCAAAAGATTGCTGTACCCAAAAAAAAAACTGTAGCGTATATTACTGCAGCGTGAGTCCATCAATGCTTAATTGCGGCCTGCCTAGGCTTGTATAGCTGTTTTCTCAAATAATGCAATACAAAGACAGATAGACTAGCTAGCCTGTTTTTTTTTCAATACAGCGATTTATCTCAAAGAAGGTTTTTAAAATAGCATTCAAATTTCCGCACATGTTTGAGAAAAATATACTTTTGTTAAAAACAATACAACTATCGCTTGCTAATTGTATTTACAATAAAATTAGCTAGCGATAGAAATTGATTGATTTTAAATTACTACTATGATTACTTTTTAATTTCTTTTAGTCGCCGATTTCTATTATGGTATCCTTCTATTTTTGTTTTCTGTTTTCGTATAAGTTAGTTCAGTGCTAGTAATTACAAGCCAGTGCAGACGGAGTAGTAAATTGACAATAACTATGTAACTATTTAATACAATATTTTTCTTTTTATTTTTTTTTTATTTGTCTTGCTTAAAAAAGAATATGACATTTTTTCATGTTTAAGTAATTACCTAACTTTTTCTTTTTATATATGCAGATACTGTTTAAATAAATAAATATTTCACAACATCACATACATTGATCTGACTCCGAGATAGGTAGCTCAAGCACCTGTGTTACGGATATCAGAATCAACAATGGGATTACAAATATATACATATAATACTTTTCTTTTGTAAATACATACTTAGAATACATAGCAAACGCCCAGACCAATACAAACAAACATGGTCATGCACACAAATGTTTGTACTGTGTGGGGATCGAACCCGCAACCCTTGTATCAGAGGCAGCGTTCACTACCACTGTTCCAAGGGTCGTAATCAATAATTGGGCAGATGTGTTGTTAGTGATGGTCGAATTATTTAAAGGGTTTAGTTAGTAAAAAGTAAATCCGTTATTGGCTGTATGTTAAGTGTATAAGAAATTGTGGATTTTGTGTTTTTAATAAATAAATAAATAAATATGCACATAGATTTCAAAGATTCAGCGCGGGCTCAGATTCGAACCTATGACCTTCTGTTCGGGAGCCGCACGTAATTTACTAAGCTGGAATTGCTCCGTAGCCGAAAAGTAACATACCTGGCGAAAGGCAGCCTTAAGTCATGTGGCAGATGGCAGACGAAGCCTGAAGTGGTCATGATCTTCACAGCATTGGGGTACTGGTCCCAGCCCTTTGCCCGGGGCATGAGGAGTGGAGGAGAGAACTCCGTCGCACCATGACTGCGGAACACCTGGAAACATTGACCGTGGGGGAGTCGTGCTGCAGTATGAATGGGCTGAATCAACCGAAGTGATACCACGGCGTCACAGAAACCGACGTGAAGCAGCGATTGCGATGTGTTTCGCTAAGTTATTGAAGGTCTAGAGGCCAAATTGTGGGGAAGGGAGTTAAAACGTTGATAGCCCACTGGTGTTGCAAGTGTCCTTTGGGTGCGGCTATAGCTTACCATCAGGTGACCCGTCTGCTCATCTGCCACCTTCTTGATCTTAGTGCGTGATACCCGGTTGCGTCCAAAGCTGCCGCTTTGGAGCCCGAGGTAAGCTGAGACCATGATTCGGGATTCGAAGAGTCAGGTATTTACTATGAAACGACTGTCTGACCTTCGCTTCGCAACCCTTTAGCAGGGGAACCAGATCACTTGGGGGGCAGTGTTGGGCCCGCAGTGTAAGTGGGCCCTCCGCCTGGCGAGGGACGTGAAATAATGTTCTTTAACCCGCACTCATGTCCCCTCCCCACTCTGACGATGAGGGAGCGTCGCTGGGGTTTAGTCGGTATGCCTCTGGCCGGCTTCTCGCTAAGAGAAGCATAAGGAGGCATTAAAAAAAAGGCGTCAAAAAAAAAAGAAAAAAAAGGGGAACCAGACCAACTGAATCATGGTTACACGTTTCAGAAACTATCCAAAACAGGGTGCAGGTTTCGTCACGATGTTTTCCCTCACCGCCGAGCTAATGGTAGAATTACGAACGTTAACAAATCTGCAACCAATCACATATAATAAATGGGTGTCAATCACTTCAGGTAGATAAAGACTGAGTTATTGGAACTTTGGTCGCTGGAGCACAACATATAGAAATAAATATTACCTTAATTATAATGTCTTTCAAAGCTGCTAGTACGTCCGAAGGTTTACTCTTCGCGTCTCCGTGGTAGGTGATGTCCTCAGCAGCCGACAAGCGCTGGTCCAGGCATGCAGCTATGAGCCGCTGGTAGCCTCTGCAACATAAATTAGTTTAGTGCCCGCCTTCACTTTGTTGCAGTAATTAATTTTAGACCTGGCCAAAACGTATCTTTCAAAAAATTGGGACATTTGCATCTGGATCAGTGCAGAGATGCGGAACAGTGAAACGTTTCATTTGGAACATAGACTCTCAGATAGATCCGTGATTCATTCCGCTCATTCGGCTCGCTCAGATCATTCAGCTAATTCGGATCATTTGACTCATCGGATCATTCCGTTCATTCGGATCATTTGGTTCACTCGGACTCGAGATTCATTTGAGACGAATGATACATTCGGAGCGTACATTTCATGACATAGGCTGAGTGGGGGCCATTTATGTTGGAGGTCACAACACACAATATATTATTTGTACTGCCTGGTTATTTGTACTCATTATTTTGTTTTTCCTTTGTTTTCTTTTCTTTTTTTTGTATCTATTTTTTTTTGTTTGTTCTTTTGTAACTAATGTTGTACTCGTATGTAGTGTTGTGATGTCCAAAATAATAGTTTTTTCTTTCTTTCTTCTTTCTTTCTTACATTAAAATATGGGTCATATTGTTTCTCTATATTTATTCGAAAAGCGTAGTAAAATTATATTTTTTTGTGTCCATTGCAATTGATTCATTTGAGATAACGAGATTGAGATTCTGAACGTGTTACCATTATCTAGTTGATCTGGTTCCCCTACCTTGAACCCCTATCGCTGAGCGTGTGCGAGAGAAGGCCTGAGAGCGCACCTTCGGGCACAGGCCGCGGCACGTGCTCGCTGGCCAGTAGCTCGGCGCATGTAGGCCTTAAGCTCGCGTCGTGGTTTAGCAGCCATCTGTGGAAATAATATTAAATTTTTACGGAAAAAATAACATGTAATGTCATGTTACTTTAAAACAACGGCAGTTAAATGTTTAACTCTTAATCGGGCAATGGGAAAATAATTACCACCAGATTCTGAGCCTTATGTGGCATAAGAGCGAACCGTTTGGTCCCCGGCAGAGTAGAATAGGCCACCCTCACTCTTACCGAGGTGTCGTAAAAGGCGACTGAGGTAAAGCTGCTGGCATGATCTTTAGCACCCAGAAAAGGAAAACTCTGCATTTATATCAAAACCCTCGCCAACCCGTCTGCCAAGCGTGGTGAGTATGGCAATTACCCCTCGTGTGATTGAGGGAGGCCCGTGCCCCAGCAGTGGGGACTTAAATGGGCTGATGATGATAAGAGCGAAAACTAATGAAATTTTTCATTGACTGATACTCTATTAAGGGTTAACTTTGATTCTGGCGGTAGGAGTAAAACATTCCGAGTGGGCTGATGCAATGAGGGTTTTTGCGTATGAAAAATCCGCAAGATGGAGTACTATAGGCGTGAGGTCCATCATCATCATCAGCCCATTTAAGTCCCCACTGCTGGGGCACGGGCCTCCCTCAATCACACGAGGGGTAATTGCCATACTCACCACGCTTGGCAGACGGGTTGGCGAGGGTTTTGATATAAATGCAGAGTTTTCCTTTTCTGGGTGCTAAAGATCATGCCAGCAGCTTTACCTCAGTCGCCTTTTACGACACCTCGGTAAGAGTGAGGGTGGCCTATTCTACTCTGCCGGGGACCACACGGCTCTACTCTGCCGGGGACCACACGGCCCCACACGTTGAGGTCCATATACAATGTGACTGGTTATTTTTAAACGTGATCTGTCAAACTGTCAATTTGACAAACTAAACAACCAATGCGGTTGATGTTGGACCTCAGTCCAACAGTACGCCATCTAGCGGATTTTTCACCCGCGAAAACCCTCATTCAAAGGTTTTAAATTAGCATCTAGTGGTTTTTAGTATACAAACCCGCGATTGTTGTACGAGTGGTATCGGCAGTATCCACAGGTCTTTAAAACATAAAAAACACCGGCGTTTCATTGACTTTGTTTGACTTCGACTGTTCACTGCCCACTTATTTAGGTCCCGGGTCCAATCCCCAGGTCGGGCCAAAAATTTCTTCCTAAGTTTTCGGTAACAAATTCTTAGTGTCAGCTCGGAGTCTGGAAGTTGGCGGTCTTGTGCCCCCGTGCTTCGTAAAGCACGTTAAGCCGTTGGTCTTGCGTCCACTCCCTCTCCGGTCGTGTCACGCTGGTGTCCCATCGGAATATGAGGGTGAGGGAATAGAGAGTGCAATTGTGTTTGCTCACACACTTGAGCACTGTAATATATCTTGCGTACGTGGCTGATCGTTGAGATTGGCCGATGAAGAAGGCGTTATATCAAGGTAAAATTACCTTATTACGTGTATCTGCTTAGCATTATCTTCGACATCGAAGCTCTTGGGCACCAGTATGGGCTTGGTCCGTAGGTCAGCCAGCACCATCATTCGCTCCATGCCCGTGTTCAGCGGCGGGTGGAACATCTCGAACAAGATGATGCCGAGCGAGTAGATATCCACCTTCTGGTTGTATATCACTTTACCGCCGCCTTGGAGGAGTTCTGGGGCTACGTAGAGAGCTGTTCCGACCTGATAGAAGGAAGGGTGTTTGAATCTACTTTTGGGTAAGCTCGCTCCATCTTCTCAACTGTAGAGTTCAGTGTGAAGCCAAGAGCCAACCCATCATGACTAAAAAAAGGGAAATTATAGTAATATAGTCAACAGTTACTTAAAAAATCTTGTATCTTTAATCATATCTTACACATTTTTTTTAAATTAATAAATCACTATTACCTGGCCAGTTAAAGATCCTCCAATTTCTTCTTGCTTTGCTTTTTCTGTAAAAAAACGTTCGTTTCCAGTTAACGTTTAACGAGGGCCAGTTTGATCATGATTGCACATTCAAAATCATTATCTCAACATTAGTGGTTATTCATTTATTTTATTTATTTATTTTCAAAACTATGGATCCGCCTGCACTTCATTTTGGGAGTTAATTTTGACCCCGTAATACGTTGTGTGGACTCGTTTTCGCGATGTTGACCGCTACTAAATGAATTAGTTCCAAATATTACCAATAGATGGCGTTGGGTGTCGATTACATCGCGCAAGTGTTCCGTTACGTAACCTGCTTATAAATAGTATAGAGTATGGATTAGGACCTCACCATCCACGAGCAAGCCAGTGAAGGCTTTCGTCGCGAGTCCAAAGTCACCGATCTTGACGTGGTCGCTCGAGTCCAGGAAAATATTGACTGGCTTCAGGTCTCTGTGTATCATGCCGCGCTGGTGCACGTGGGCCAAACCTTCCACTATCTCACGGAACAGCCTCCAAGCCCTGAACAAAAAGTTTATTAGTATACAGAAATATTTTATTGTATTATACTTGACGACCCGATTCGAACAGTGGTAGTGAACGCTGCCTCTGATACAAGGGTTGCGGGTTCGATCCCCACACAGTACAATCATTTGTGTGCATGAACATGTTTGTTTGTATTGGTCTGGGTGTTTGCTATGTATTATAAGTATGTATTTACAAAAGAAAAGTATTATATGTATATATTTGTAATCCCACTGTTGATTCTGATATCCATAACACAGGTGCTTGAGCTACCTATCTCGGAGTCAGATAAATGTATGTGATGTTGTGAAATATTTATTTATTTAAATATTTATTTTATGTGATTTTTTGTGTGATAGGTGGCAGACGAGCAAACGGATCGCCTGATGGTAAATAGTAAGCTTGCCGAATGCGAGCTTGCCGAATTGGTGATCACAAACAAGAGCAATGTTAGAAAAAATCAATGCATACTTTTTACCCCGAGATCACGCACCGGTACAAATACAAATCTGTGAAAAATTCAACTATCTAGTGCGATTTATGAGATACAGCTCGATGACACACAGTCCGACAGTGAAGTCTTAACAGCAGCACAGCGTTTTCCGTACGGAATTGGTACGGAATTTTAAAAACATTGTCAGAAATCGTACCTGAAATGTTCCTGACACAGCCCATTGTCTATGGCATGCCGCAACGTATGTTTCTCGCAGAATTCCATCTGTATGTACAACACTTGGTGCAATTTCACCGACTGGGGGCGCGGCGACTCCGGCAACGCCTCAGATGGCAGTGTGATCGACTGGTTCTGCGAGTCGTCTTCGAATTCTATCACGCTGCTTTCCTCGTCTTCGGGACTGGAAAAGAGATAGCACTTGAAACTTTTGTCAAAGTAACGTATAAGTTCGTGTCCTAAAATATTTCGATTCGGGCGTGAATTAAGTATATTTCACTGTAGAACCTCTGGCTACCCATTATTGTCTACAATTTTTTTTATGTGATAGGTGGCAGACGACTAAAATATTACTACTTAATAGTTCTAATAAAATTAGTAGGCATAAAGCTTACTTCTTGATTAAATAATTTATAATGCACTTAAAAATTCTTCGACTGTCTTCGAACGGATCCGAACCTTTCCAATTTCATAACCAGGCCTTTCCTCTTATCACAGAGCTATGGAAGAAATTAGACAATAAACGAATTTGAAGATGAGGTAGATAAGATAAAGATAAAAACATTTATTTGTTTAACACACACGACACACATTACAAATAAAAAGACAAACTGACGAAATCATAACAAAAGTAGAAAAAACACACAAAACAAAATATTATACAGAGAAAATAAAAGAAAAAGTACCAACAAATTTTGATCATTCGGCCGAGCAATATTTACATTGTGTCCAGGTGTGTCGCGGTGCGTAACAAAAAGGAGCTCACTCAGCTAAAGCCACGGCTTGAGAAGACCTTACTGTCAGCCATGGCGCTGGTATTAGGTGAACCCTGATCGCTATGACGCACGGACGGTGTAAATACTTATTATAAGTATATACCATTGTTTTTCAACCTGTGGGTCGAGACCCCCTGGGGGGTCGCGAAGCTTCTGTAGGGGGGTCGCCAGAGGTCGGGTACTTATAAAAAAAAAAACGATAAAGACAATTAATATTTATTTATTAAGTAAGACTCTAACTTTCAAATTACTCTTCCTGTATGATAATTTTAACAAAAGGATATAACAAACAACATAACATAACAAACACGTAAACATTTTAATATGTTATAAACCAAAAATTACGACGACGCGCGTTAATGCGAAGGTTGAGCTTGTTTTCTATTGATTAATTTATCCCATCGTGGATCTGTTTTTGTGACACATAGAAAAAAATCGTTTTCTAAATTTAAGCGATTTCTTTGCTTACTTTTTATCTGGGCCATCGATGAAAATGTCAACTCGCATAAGTACGAGGTGGCAACAACTGATCTGAACTCCACACTCGCCGGGCGGCAGGCATCGGCATTAGTCGTGCGTACGTACCGTATGGCGATGTATCCGATGTACGTAATCGTAAGTGTTTTTATATCCGATAATTATGTACTTATATCCTAATCATGGAGACCATAAATACGTTGTATGGAATGAATATTGGTAATTCAGTAACATACACACATAAATGATAAAAAAAACCGAAGGGTCAAGGGGGTCGCGAAATATTTTTTTATACCAGGGGGGTCGCATCATGAAAAAGGTTGAAAAACACTGGTATATACAATAAATACTTGTATTATGCATAGTTATAGGGAACAAAATATATTAATATGTTACGACTATGTGCCCCTGCATGCTTATTCAGTGTGCTTCATGTCTTAAATACCTAGTCGACCTACCTACCCGTTGATTCGATTGGAACTTAGTAGAAAGAAATGAATTAATCTCGAACGTTCTGGAAAAATCTACCGATCTCCAGATACCCTAGTAGCAGAATGCGGTCGAAAGATCCAGAGTCTTTGACTAGAAATTTATAGTAACAATAAATCTAGAAATTTAGATTACGGGAATCTGCTGGGAAGTTCGCACTAATGGAGAGCGCGAGTATAGAAGTGGGCCGTGCTAGCCAGTCAGTTCCGATTTGGAAAGCGAAACGACTTATTCTCCTGCGAATTAGGAGTGAAGAAGCGAATAACCTGCGAAGTATTTAGAAAGTGTAAAGTGTTAATTAAGTGAGATAATTGTGTTGTTTCTGGTCAATAAAATTGTGACTGTACAGTTAACTTGAATCTACGTACCCCGTACCCGCAACAATAATAACAAAGATATACCTACGTACCTAATGAGAGTACTAATTAATATATATTAGTGAGAATTTGCTTCGCCTTGAGTCGACGATACTTACTTCATGATATTAAACCAAGGGTCAGGTTCGTCATCATCATCCTCGTCCTCACTGTCGGAGCCGCTGCTCTTCTGCACCACGTTCTCAGATATCGACCACTCCACCTTCACCTCCTGGCCGAGTTTCGCTACCACGTCTTGTAGGCTGTCCGATGTTTTCTTCCTTGGGACAAAATGAGATAAAGATTTGTAATACTCACAGACTAGACCTGGCCAAAACGTATCTTTCAAAAGATTGGAACATTTACATCTTGATCAGTGCAATGCTTCTGATTAATAAATAAATATTTCACAACATCACATACATTGATCTGACTCCGAAATAGGTAGCTTAAGCACCTGTGTTAAGGATATCAGACAGAACCAACAGAGGAATTACAAATATATACATATAAAATACTTTTCTTTTGTAAATACATACTTATAATATATAGAAAACACCCAGACTAATACAAACAGACGTGTTCATGCACACAAATGTTTGTACTGTGAGGGGATCGAACCCGCAACCCTTGCACCAGAGGCAGCGTTCACTGCCTCTGTTGCAAACGGGTCATCATTCCATTTACCATTTAAACCATTTATTTACCACACACCAAACAAAAAAAAATACATCAGCAAAATATATCATAATCCTAACACATACACTCTGTTTATCCATACAGCCACACATCAAAGCATACCCAACAGTGAAACTTCCTCAGTCGATTCTCACCTTAATGTCGAACACATTCGGTTCAATATCAACTGCGGAGTCCTGACAGATCGTAGTTACCTGATGCGTGTCAGCTTGTACAGCGGTTATACTAAACCTATTATAACCGATTGGAGAGGGCTATGCTCGGAGTCTCCTTGCGTGATCGTATCAGAAATGATGACATCCGCAAGAGAACTAAGGTCACACACAGCTCAAAGGATTACATGTCTCAAGTGGCAATGGGCAGGGCACATAGCGAGGAGAACAGGCGGCCGTTGGGGCGGAAAGGTCCTCGAGTGTAAGCCACGTACAGGAGGTTGCAGCCGTGTCAGGCCCCCCACAAGGTGGACCGACGATCTGGTGGAGCTCGCGGGAATCCCTTGGATGCGGGCGGCGCAGGACCGGTCTGTGTGGTGAACATTGGGGAGGCCTTTGTCCAGCAGTGGACGTCTATTAGATGAAATGATGATGGTGATGATGATTGGATCAACCTTCGCTATATGTTATTGTAAGACTAAGTAAACATAAGTAATAAAACTAATCAACTGTCAATGCCAAAAGTGACGGATGCCTTTCCAAATTGATGCGTCTTCGTTTTGTTTCACCCAAAACGTTAAACATTTGGAAAAAATGTATCGTATCGTAATATTTACGATAGCGAATAATAGGTTAAGTTTACGATAATCGCCGATATACGATTATCGTATCGGTATCGTTGCATCTCTAAAAAAATATCTTGCTAAAGCAAGATATTTAAAAAGAATTACAGTGCTAATACACTATTTGCGTCTATACTCGCACCCCACGAGTGCGAGTATATACGCAAATATGTGTGCGAGCGAGAAGTGAATAGATGCGCCGCCATTTCTGATCCCATTCTTAATCCGAACAGATTGTACTTTAATTTCATCTTCATTATCATCGTCAGCCAATAGACGTCCACTGCTGGACATAGGCCTCCCCCAAGGTTCTCCACACATATTGGCATATCGGTCCTGCGCCGCCCGCACCCAATGGATTCCCGCGAGCTTCACCAGATCGTCGGTCCACCTTGTGAGGGGCGCCACAGCTACGACTTCCTGTACGTGGCCTCCACTTATACTTTACATGTTATTTGCTATTGCTTTTATTTCGTTACTAATACGTTTGCTGATTTTTGTTTAGGCCTGAGAGTGTCCTACACCAAGTTCACCGATCAACTGTTTAATACATCATACCTCATGGGAGACTTGATAACCATTGTAGGCTCCTCGCTGTCGACCACCTCAGTGGTGGACTCGATCCAGGCGTTGTAGTACCGAACCACATTCTCATGGTTCAACCGGGAGAGCAGCTTCACTTCCCGGGTGATCTTCTTGTTTAGCTGTACGCTTTCCGGGTTAAGCTGGATCCTTTTTATCGCGTAGAAACCGCCGTCCAACTTGTTTTTCACCTTGAAGTAAATAATATTATGAGATATATAGATATTTGACGTAAAATATACGCGCTAAAACACCGACCGCCATGATGGTGACGGCGCATGACGTCACTATAACTAAATCAAAGGGCATTGAACTAAAATTGAGAAATGTCAAAATGCTAAAGTTTAATTTCGATGAACGTTGTAGGTAAGTAAACAAAGATGTCAAAAAGATGTTTTATACACGACTTAAAAAACTAGGCATTACGGAAACTTAAATGTGCAAGACCACCATCAGGCAAAGGACATTTGATAGAAGAGGCGGGGTAGGTAATGTCCGTTGGGACCTTGGGCGGGCGACGCTTCGGCATGAATGAGCCGGCTCGACCGGATTGATACCACGGCCTCACAGAAAACCGGCGTGAAGCAGCACTGTGCGGTTTCGCTACGTGATTGAGGGTACCGGAGGTCTAATCCGGGGGAAAAAGGGTTTAAACTCCACTGGTGTCGCGGGTGTCTATGGGCGGCGGCAATTGCTTACCATCAGACGATCCGTCTGCTCGTCTGCCACCTATCACAAAAAAAAGAACTCCATCCGACCATGTCAAATTCTTAGTGAAAATGACAGGAAGAATTTGCCGGCCCGTGGCAGCCCTGATGTAGCTTACCAGGTATACCCAAAAATGTTGTGTTAATTCATTTTTACCTGACTACGACAAAGCCAAAAAAGAAGGGTTATGATTTTAGCAGTCTATGTATGTATGTAAGTATGTATGTATGTTTTTTTTTAATATGAGAGGTGGCTAGACGAGCAGACGGATCACCTGATAGGTAAGCAATTCCGCCGCCCATGAACACCCGCAACACCAGTGGAATCACAAGTGCGCTGCCAACCTTTTCCCCTTCCCCCTAATTGGGCCTCCGGTAACCTCACTCACGCGGCGAAACACAGCACAGGCGCTGCTTCACGCCGGTCTTCTGTGAGGCAGTGGTATCACTCCGGTCGAGCCGGCCCATTCATGCCTAAGCGTGGCTTCTCCCACATTTAAAATGTGTTGTTCATGTTTCCCGATTCTGCCTACACTACCCAGCCAATACGGTATTGGACATTTTTTTTTAAATTTTGTAATCAAAAGACCTCTCAATGGTAGAAACATCGTTGAAAGAATTACTTGATTCTAATTTAAACTTCCTGAGATATCATAACTTTAAAATCACATTACTTTTGGGCAAACCCAAAACGCTCCATACAAATGGCTACTGAGATGTGACGTCGCACCTAAGTATTTTTTATGCATTTAATTAGAATTTTGTATGATAGTTATATCAATTAATGTTTCGTTTATGTCAATAGTTCTATTATAATAGTTGGTGCAAATTGTATGGGTTATTTAATGGTATAATATTTTTTAAATAATTTCTTACTTTTAAAATGGACTTGCCCATTAATCTTTGAATGACCATAAAACCGGCTAGACGTTATATTTTTAATTGAAAATTTCTGCTATTGGCACATATTTACCTATAATTTGATAAAATATATATATTTTGTAAAATCACGTGCTTAGTCAACGACCCTATTTTGATCAATAAGGTATAAATCGATTCCTTATTACTGTCCGCGTGTTAATAGGCTTATATTGTTTATGATTAGCTCAAATCAATTGGTAATTTACCTTCAAAACATCGCCAAAAGCACCTTTTCCCAGCCAGGTGAGGACTTCAAATTCAGCGTTCAGCCGTGAATGCCCATTGGTGATTGGACTTACATGGTGAATCTTTTTCACAGCATCGTCGTCCTAAATTCAAAGACAAAAATAAGTTTACATATAAAAAAATATATATATTTTTTATTTATCAAAAAACTTGGATACAATGATTTGTGATTGGAGACTTCTTTTAAGCAAGAGCCTGTGTTAGAAGTCTCCGCACTTCCATATAAGCTAGTATTTTAACATTTAAAGATAAAAAAATTCTTTATTCAATTTATTTAGTTTAGGTTACTTATAACTCCACAGGTGTCGCGGGTGTCCAAAGGCGGCGGCAATTGCTTACCATCAGGTGATCCGTCTGTTCGTTTGCCTACCTATTACATAAAAAAAAGGTCCACACACTTATGAATATCAAAATAGGTACATAATATCTACCGCTGGTTCGGGATGTCGAATTCTACTGAGAAGACACCAGCAAGAAACTCAGTAGTTACTCTTTTCAAATATTGATGATGTTACAGAGTTTCAATGGAGAAAGGAAAAAAAATACAATTATGAAAGTTAATAGACTACTATGAATAACAACTCAAAAGATTAATCAATTAACATTAAGTAACAAACGAAATTATAGTAATGTCTGTAAATGTGACGATGGTAATATGATTGTATGTAAGTGTGTGTATGTGTGTTTGTGCGTGCAAGTGAGCGTGTGAGCTCGTCTTCGTATATGTTGTAGGTTATTTTTTTTTTCTACTTTAGTAGCTCCTCCGTCTCTATATAATTTTTAGTTTTGAGCCAAACAGTAATCAGTTTTTTACACTCAACATACACATATATGTGCCATAGTATCTATAAAATACATGTTCAGAGCCAGGTAATTAAGGGAGTTGCACTGGCGGATTTCAAAGCGGAGCGACGACGCAACGAACACGTCGCATCCGCAGCGAATCCGTTGCGCAGCCGCAACGTGTTCGCTGCGTCGTCGCACCGTTTTGAAAACACTCGCAATCCGCCAGTGTGGCAACTCCCTTAGACAATCTCTACCATCAAAATCAACAAGTAATTAAATTAAATAATATTTTAAAATGCTGTCTTTGAAAAGGCGGAGGGATATGTTGGATCTTGTTTTTCTCACTAAACTCATAACGGGTAATATTAACTGTCCAGATTTGCTTAATAGTGTCATTCTATGTTCCGAATAATCTACCAAGAAGTTGCAATAGAAAACTATTTTATTCACCATTTTGTCGCACTAAACTGAAAAAGCATTGTCCGCTCATCAGGATGGTATACCTTGTATCACGAGCATGAATCTGATATCGACCTGTTTTTTACATCTGTACGCGGTATCCAAAAGATCTTTGAAGGTTAATTTAGTGATAGGCTAGTATAGGAGAAAGTACATCTCGGTAACATGTTTGTAACATGAATTGTACTTTTTCCCGTTCAAAATTATTATAGTTGTAGTAGTTGTTTTGTTTTTGTACGCACTGGTGCATGCGGTGCTTTTCTTTAAGTGATGAGGCACTTAGAATTTAAGCGGGGATTGTAATTCTTAATTGTATGGTGTACTCATTGTTGAAAAGCCAAATAAATAAAAAATAAAAAAAAGTAATCAAGCGTTAAAGATGCAATATTTTAGCTAAGTCTCAATAGTCCGGCGAACAACTCAAAGGTCCGGCGAACAGCTTATTTTCTATACAAACATTATACCAAAATAATTTGCGATTTGAGGATTCTCGACTCGACATTTCATTGCTGTTACTCGGATTAAGGAAGTATTTATCTATGTCTCAGTTAACACCTGCACTTAAAAATAATGAAGTACTTAACTTATAAATATATGCGATTACATTTCGTAAATTTTTTGACGTTAACGACCTTTTTTTCTGCATATTTGTAATATATTAAAAATTTAACAGACACACAACTTGTATTGTCTGAGCAATGGTAGCTCAATGGATACGAACGCGCCCTCCACGCAGGTGGTCGAGATTCGAATTCGAGCAAGCACCAATGGTTTTTCAAATCTATGTGCTATTTCTACCATTACCATCTGTTCGGCGGTGAGGGAAAATGAATGAATGAATGAATATACTTTTATTGCACTCAAAATAAAGTATGAAAACTTAAAAACTAGATATTACAGGATGTGTACAACGAAGGCGGCCTTATCACTATGAGCGATCTCTTCCAGGCAACCTTTGGATAAAGGACACTTAATGAAGGTGTAGGGCGGTGCAATCTTAAATATTTATATACTTACACAGAAAGTTTAAATACAAATACATAAATAAAATATGAATATACTAATACATACAATATACCTATATAACGTATATGATTAATAATAGATAAATATAGCAACTAAAATAATAACAATGGATCTCAAAGCAGACGAATGATTCTCAGAGGACAGGAAGAGATGGGTGAGAGGAAGTGGGAACAGTGGTCTCAAAGGAAAACATCGTGAGGAAACCTGCACGTTTCGAAAAAAGTTTCTGAAAACGTGTAACCATCATTCAGTTGGTCTGGTTCCCCTGTTAAAGGGTTGCGAAGGTCAGACGGCAGTCGCTTCATTGTAATTACCAGACCCCCCATTCCTGAATCATGGTCTAAGCGTACCCTGGGCACCAAAGCGACAGCTTTGGACGCAACCGGGAATCACACGCTAAGATGAAGAAGACAGCTTTTATGGTCTAGTTACACAATGTCTTTAAGAAAATCAAACTATTTCATATATATTTGATTTCATTCATCATTTTTCACATTCGCAAAATGCGCACAATTTTCGTACTAATTTCAAACAGCTATATTGATATTTCTACTTGCACGGAAGTGATAGCGACATAGATAGCGAGATGTCAGAAGAGCGGCGAAGCTTATTAATCTTCGTGAGCTTTTTATTCCTGGTATCAGAGTTTAAAACCGCGCAAAAGGCCTCTGACATGGTTTTAAGTAAGTAAGTGGCAGTGGATGTAAATGTTGTAAGCAAACCTCAGAGCCACTTCCTGCATCATCTTTCTTCAGATGGTTGGGCTGCTTCACCGGCGCATCTACTAGGAAGCAATGGTTGACTAGCTGCTCTGCTGACCACTGCGAGTGCTCGTCATCAGTTAGGCACCTTCAGACATAAAAAGAGATAAATCCTACGGACAACGGTAACGCTTCGTATAGTATTGTCTTCGTCGCACTTGGTGCGGTTCAGGTGTCGGGGTAAACCCTTTACCCGGGCTGCATCTCACGCCTTTTGTGGCGCGGTGTGCTCGCTCCTCTGGGAGAGGAGGCCTCCCGACACTGCGCAGTTGGGGCTTCGACCCTGGTTGGGGCCCTGTCGCGCTAGTCTGTCTGGGAGGGGGAATGGTGTAGTCAATCAGTCAGTCTCGAGGACGATGTTTTCAGCGTGCTCTTTTGGCGGTAACGCTTATACGTAAACACCAAAACACTAGTGTCATCTATTGGTATGAACTGGAACTAATGTCCCGTAACGAAATAATAAGAAAAAAACGATTCAGATCATATTTCTTAGTCTACGTATATCTCAATCATGTTCATAGACACCCACTACTAGACATAGTTCACCCTCTAGGTTCTCTACACAATCTACTACACGTCCTGTGCCGTCTGCATCAATGAAATTCCTGCGACCTTTATCAGGTTTTCTGTCCACTTTGTGGGGGGACTGTCATAGTTGCGACTTCATGTACGCGGCCGCCCCAACGGCTGACTGTTTGAATTTGAGGATTTTAATACTTATTTATTTAGTCACACGCCCAGGACTGCCTCGGTGGCGCAGTGGTTAGAGGGTCGCACTTTAAAGCGACGGCTGCGCAAGAGGTCCCGGGTTCGATCCCCGGGTCGGGCCAAAAATTTGTACCTAAGTTTTCGGCAAGAAATTCTTAGTGGTAGCCCGGTGTCTGGAAGTTGGCGGTCTTGTACCCCCGTGCCTCGGAAAGCACGTTAAGCTGTTGGTCCTGCGCTTGATCCCTCTTCGGTCGTGTCACATTAGTGTCCCATCGGATTATGAGGGCAAGGGAATAGAGAGTGCACTTGTGTTTGCGCACACACTTGAGCACTATAATATATCCTGCGTACATGGCTAATCGTTGAGATTGGCCACCGTAGCCGTAATCGGTTGGAGGATTATTATTTAGTCACACGACTAGACACACGACGTAGCCACGACTCTTAAGGCCGAACAATAAGGTTTATATTATGAACCTTATCATTGGAAAGAGGTTGTTTACTTATTAGTGCACATAAATGGGGCCTTAGCACGAAGACTTCTGGAACGAACCAGAATATACCTATCGCATCCGAACAAAGAAGAAACACGTGAAAGAGAGAGGGACTCCGATTCGCGCTAATGCTCCCGTATATAAGTAAAATGTTTAGATAGAAAGGGTTACCTTGAGAAGAAGTCTTTGGCTGAACTTGGAAGGTCCGGTGGTATCTCGTAAATGGTTCCTTCAGGACAAATGATTGAGAGCAGGATCTGCGCTGCCGCGTAAACGTCCTGGGATTGAGTCTGTCTGAAAAGTTTAAGATTAGGTACATCATTATGATCGCAGTTTGGATTCCTAGAGCCACCACCACCAAATTAAACATCATGACGAATACGATTCAACTTTCCAGCTTCATCGTCGACCCTAGTTGGTATATACCTAGTTGGCATTACCTAAGTACTCGCCAAGACAAATCAAACAAATCCAAACTCGAGAGGGTTTGTTGTTGAATTGCCGAGTTCCTATAGCCAGCTTTCAGGTCGGCTCCATGTTATGATAATTTTACAATGTCATCCGATTTACACTTGCATGCTATATATCAGCTCAATAGATAGTCGGAAAGCGGATCAAATAATACTTCGTAAAATATAGCTTGATTAGAATGACAGATGTCACTTGACCTTCATTTCAATGAACTTAAGGCTTTACTCCATAGATTTTTATTTCTATTGACCTTAAGATCATTTTTCTGTGACACCAATAGCTGTCATTCTAATCATGCTTTTAACTTGCAAGATTTGATTACAGACAAACATCCTGGAGCCCAATTCTCGTGCTCGTGATATTTATTTTCATACGACATATTGATATATATTTTAGTGATCTAAAACACATTTTTTTGTTTGGTTTTCAGTTGATATCCGCCATGTTTTTTGAAAAAAAAAACACTACCACGAGAATTGGGCTCTTGACAGGTTAGTAACAAGTAAAACCTGAAGTTAATACAATTAGGCGAAGGGTTTTTATACTCAAGTATAAGTAAAGATAGATGCTCTGGAAATGTGGTGCTGAAGAAAAATGATTATCATATCGTGGACAGAGTTCCGCATCAACGTGTCCATACTGCAGGAACTCGGCATCACAAAGCGGATATCAACCATAGACATACGCGCATTCTGCAGTACTTTGGTCATGTCTCTAGGCGTGATAACGACTCGATAGAGCGGCTGGTCGTTCAGGGGAGGATATAGGGAACGAGATCACGCGGCAGATCACCGATGCGCTGGACTGTTCAAGTGAAGTCCGCAATAGGAAACCCCGTGTCAGACTGTGCCAGTCTGTAAACAGAGGGAGATGGCGAGAGATCGTGAGGAAAGCTGTGTCCTCTCTAACACCAACAAGGACGCCTCATCGTGACTACGACCGCTCTGGCAAGAGCGTATCGATAAAGAAGAAGATTAGTAAATATAAGTATATTATAAGTGTTTGCTGAGAGACTAGCGCACCGATTTTTTTAAATATTTTTTTTTTATTACAAAAATCACAGCTCTTAGTGCTATTTACAAGTTATATGAACTTAATTAAATTTAACCTACAGCCAATAATGGTTGTATGTTATATTTTAATTATCGGCAATCAAAAAAAATATATCTAAAAATGCAAAGTGTGTGTGTGTGTGTGTGTGTGTGTGTGTAGATGTACTTAAAAGTGTGTGTGTATGCTGTACTGCTCATAAACCGAAACTTGGAAATTTATGTTACCTACCTACCTAGGTGGTTTTTACCTGTTCATTCTCTTTTAGAGCTTCAAAAATATCTTTTTTAAAGATACCTTTTGAAGAGTTAAAAATGTCAATATCATTGAATTTATTATTAAAAGTTCTATGAATGCGGTTAATTATGGAATTCTGGGCGTAATTAGTTGATGTATGTGAGACAGTGAATAACTTAGTTTGCCTCGTCCGTTTGATAGCTGCACAGAATCTTAGCAATAAATTGTTACAAATTCGATCAGGTTTAGTACAATCAATATGAACTGGCGTCACTAGTCCGCCCTACCCTTCGCCTTAAAAAAAAACTTGTAAAAACATAACTCACCTATCACAATAAATATCGCCTTCACACATCTCCGCCAGCCTCGCATCTAGCGCAGCTCCCACCAGCTTGAACCGCACCAAAGTCGTCCAGAAACACGTTCTCACATCTCAAGTCCCTATGCACTACACTCACACTGTGCAACTCCTTCAACGCATTGAACAGACCGACACCAACACTCCTCAACAACTTCAACGCTTCGTATTTATCACTGAATTTACACTTACTCAACAAGTACCTTAAGTGAACTACCTACGATAAAGTCTCTAAAGATAAAGTAGGATTGTTTTGCTGTCCGTCTCGTCTCCTTTATACTTTCCATTGCTACGTATGGCACTAGAGAGCTGTTTTTGAGTCTGGAGGTTACTTTTAAGTCTTGTTGGAGGGCGGTGAGCTGGCGGTTGCGGGTTTGGAAGTCACTGGATGGCGATAGGGACCACTTTTTTGTGATCAGACGGTCGCCGGTTTCGTCGTCAATTGCTAAATATGTTGTGGAGCCGTTTGATGAGTGACCTGAAAATGGTTTCGTCATAGTGAAATATTGTACACACCCCTTCATCGTCAGCCCATTTAAGTCCCCACTGCTGGGGCACGGGCCTCCCTCAAACTCCTCTGGGTGCTGATGATCATACCAGCAGCTTTACCTTAGTCGCCTTTTACGACACTTCGGTAAGGGTGAGGGTGGCCTATTCTACTCTGCCGGGGACCACACGGCTAACCACACACACTCCTTAGAAACTGACTATAATAGGCAGAACAGTTACTTTGACATGGTACTAAAGTGTTAAGCTACTTTTGATGCCGACCGTACCATGGGTTTTACAATGAACCTTGCTAGAGCACTATAAATGTTGGTACCTAACAATATTTATCAAACTTCTGATTCTTTACAGTGGGAAAACCAAGCTTCGGCATGAATGGGCCGGCTCGGCCGGAGTGATACCACGGCCTCACAGAAAACCGGCGTGAAGCAGCTCTGTGCTGTGTTTCGCTGCGTGAGTGAGGGTACCGGAGGCCCAATCCGGGAAATAGGGGGGTTTAAAAGTTGGCAGCGCACTTGTGCAACCACTGGTGTCGCGGGTGTCCATGGGCGGCGGCAATTGCTTACCATCAGGTAATACGTCTGTTCGTCTGACTACCTATTACATAAATACTACTTATTAAGTTTCCTTGTTTTGTATTGTGCCAAATAAAGTTATCATTCATTCATTCATTCATTCAAATACATAAATAAAAAAAATCTTAGAATGATGGATTCCACAAAATAAAAGATACCTACAATAAGGGTTATCGCGTGTGAAAAAAACCGTTAGATGGCGTACTGTTAGAATGAGGTCCAACATCAACCGAATTGGTTGTTTAGTTTGTCAAATTTACATTTTGACAGATCACAATTAAAAAGGGTACTAATTAAACAAGCTTCTTTTTAATAGCATTATTCGCCTCAGAAAATATATGTTACCTTCTAAATTACTAAGTCGGCCACAACCAATGCGCGTCTTAATAATAGTATCTCAGACACTAGTTATCTTATATGTAAGCCACTGTAAATATAACTCAGCATAGTGGTTATTTTTTAGCATCTAAATTTGTGGTATGCATTCAAATAGGAAGCTTCTATAGTATTAATATATGACACCAAAATAGTAAGAATATTAGCCTCTAATTGCATAATTTAGTATGAATAAAATGTAACTCATCCTACATTAATCGATTGTTAAATGTACCTAAAATTGTCATCAAATAGTATAATTAAAGCCACTACATATTATTATTATATATTACACATGAACTATTAAGGACAGTCAGTCAGAGCGATGGTAGCCTAGTGGTTTAGAACGCGCCCTCCATGCGGAGGGTCGATTTCTCCAGATGTTTCAAATCTATGTGCATATTTCTATATTTACCTCGGCGGTGAAGGAAAACATCGTGAGGAAACCTGCTCGTTTGGGATAGTTTCAGAAGCGTGTAACCATGATTCAGTTGGTCTTGTTCCTCTGTAAAAGGGTTGCGAATGTCAGACGGCAGTCGCTTCATTGTAATTACCAGGCTCCCCAAATCCTGAATCATGATCAAAGCGTACCCTGGGCTCCAAAGCCCAGCTTTGGACTCAACCGGGAATTATACGCAAATATGAAGAAGAAGAAGAACTATTAAGGACAGTCATAGTAAAACCATTTATTTATGCAAATCAATTTGTGTATTAATATGTGTAACAAGTACAATCATTTATAGAAAAGTAATTAATAAACATTAACACGTATAATTACGTGATTAAAAGAAAAAGAAAATAAGGGCAGGCGGGCGGGCGGGTCGGCACTAGTGTCGAATATCGCTCTCTGATTGGCGCAAATGGCCGGTTGCTGTCATGTCGCGCACTCGCGCCATATCGTACAGTGGCTATTTTCACGATAAAAGAATATGAAGTATTATTTTACATGTTAAGTTATAATATGTGATGTTGAGTATTGAAGCTTGAATACATAATTTTTGAGAAGCTTGTATTGAAGCTGTAAAACGTAATATGGTGATGAGTTACAAATTTCGTGGCTGAGTTAGTAAATTAGTTTGCAATGTATAAATCAGAAGGACAAGGAAAATTAATTGTTGATATTGACTTGACGCTTTCTGTAACATTTTTAGTTGGCGTTGTAAAGAAGATGAATCAGTTAATTAAAGGCTATGTCAATTTCCCGGTGCTTAGTTAGTAAATTAGAAGTTTGCGCGCGTGGCCAAATAAAAATTCTGTGGCCTTGTTTATTATTTCTCAATTAAAAATAACCAATCACATTGTATATGGACCTCACACCTATAGTACTACATCTATAGATCTAGCGGATTTTTCACACGACGTGACGAATTGCACTGAGAACATTCCGGATGTTTTTTATTCAGCCACATTTAATCCGGCTAATCGTTGAAAAACCGCAATACAAAACGGCCCTGTTTTTGATAACATCCGTAATGTAATACAGCGGATTATACAATCTGACTGCGATATGTTTTACTAATGTATACTAAAGAGAGGGGTCTCTTCTAATACAGGTTTGCCAAACTTAAAAGAAGAGGCCCACACAATGTAACAACTACCTGTAGTTAACAATAAAGTTATTTTGATTTTTTTTTTGATACGGTTATTACGTGCGTGTAAATAGTGATCGTAGCGTCGTTCCGTGTTCCGTGTTCGTAGAGAAAGACTACATTGAACGTGTGCGAGAGAGACACACATAATACGATATACTGCCTAGTCACTTGTGTCAGGTCAATGAAATCTTCGATATCAATGTGAGTTGTAGGTATCTATTTTTTTTTTGTGGTCGGGCCCTCCCAACTGCAAAAAAAAGCGCAGATATATGTAACCCACGCATGCTTACATTTGAAACTAGTGGCCCTTACTTCGTTTCAGGACATTAGTTCCACTTTATACCAATAGATGGCGCTAGGTGTTGATTACATCGCGTAAGCGTTTCGTGTTTTCGGGCTACCGTTTCCGCTATCTGTAGATAGCTTTAAAATATTATAGAAGATATCTTCCTACCTAAACAGTTGCCGATGTACACTTTCTTGTTATTTCTCTGAGTGATTCTGACTACTTGAGCACCTTTCACGCTGCAATTGCACACTTCGGGAGACCGTTTCTTGTGCACCTTCTTGGCTGGAGACATCCTGTTGTCTGCGTAGCTGAAAAAATATACATCGTCATCGTCAGCCATAGCCGATGCTATCTGCAGATGTATCTGTCTACGTGTAGAGGAGGCATTACGGACAAGTGCCGGACGCGTATGCCGACATCAAATACCTACCAAAACGAGCAGATCACCCCCTCTACATGTCGGCGGACGCGTCCGACGATGCTATCTGCAGATGAATCTATCTACGTGTAGAGGAGCCAAACATTGCCGCATGGTCGCCGCCAGGCAGCCCAACGCTGCCGCATAGTCGCGGGCGACGACCAGGCGGCAGCGTTAGGTCCGGAAGTGGTGATGTGACTGGCACTTCTTCATCATCAGCCCATTTAAGTCCCCACTGCTGGGGCACGGGCCTCCCTCAATCACATGAGGGGTAGTTGCCATACTCACCACGCTTGGCAGATGGGTTGGCGAGGATTTTGATATAAATGCAGAGTTTTCCTTCTCTGGGTGCTGATGATCATACCAACAGCTTTACCTTAGTCGCCTTTTACGACACCTCGGTAAGAGTGAGGGTGGTCTATTCTACTCTGCCGGCGGCCACACGGCTACACGGAAAAAATGAAACTTAATTCTCGGGACGTGAAGTTTTGGCATCATGTGGTATATATCGGTAAAAAAATAATTATGGTCTATGGTTTATAACGTATTAAAAGAACTACTTATTAGATCTAGTTCAAACCAATTTTTGTTGTTAGTTTTCATGATAATGTATATCATATATTTTTTTTAGTTTTAGATAGATAGATAGATAGATACACTTTATTGCACAAAATTTACAGATCTTAGCCTAAGTTATTATACTAAAACAATGTAGGCGGTCTTATCGCTAATAGCATTCTCTTCCAGACAACCTCAGGGTAGAGGAAAAGTATAGCGAATTAAGAAAAGGGGTAAGGAAGTGCAAGTCAGAAAAAGAGAAAAAAAAAAGACATTGTATAAATACGAGTATGGTATATACATACATACATTATATTAAATAAATATATACTAGCTATAAATACTAATACATACTAGTACATTACAAAACAAATAAACATACATACTAACAGTTTATTGGATTGATAGATACGTAACCAGGGAAATAGGAGACAATGAAAGGAAATAGTTTTATGATTCTTTTATTATAGAAGTTAGAGAGGGGGGGATACATTTAACAACTTTGGGAGCGTCTCTTGTGCAAAGTATTAAGTTTAGAAAAAAAAATTAGACACCTCAACATAATTTTAAAAGACCTATCCATAAATAACCCACACGTATGGGTTTGATGAAAAAAAAATTGAGAAATTGAGAAACAAAAATTTACGGACGGACGGACAGACGGACAGACGGGCAGACGGCCAGAAAAACAGACAGACATGACGAATCAATAAGGGTTCCGTTTTTTGCCATTTGTCTACAGAACACTAAAAATATTTGCATCAATATATAAATTAGATAAATTTTTATTTCTATAGTTTCATTCGCGGCGAGTTTTTATTAAGTTCACTGGTTCTCGGTCCCAACATTATTTTTACATGAAAAGGAGACAAACGAGCAAGCGAATCACCTGATGGTAGGTGTTAACCGCCGCCCATGGACATCAGCCACACCAGAAGGAGTGGAGATGTGTTGCTGTCCTTTTAGGACCTTCCTCGTTATAGGCTTGTTTCATAAGATTTCAATGTCGTACATGCTCGGAAATTCCGCTGCGGGGAATTGACTCCACAATGAGGAGGTGCGTGACATGTGACTAGGTGACGGCCACGATGTTTCCCCTGGGGGAAAAAAAGATGTCTTGACTGGAACTTACAAGACAAGCTCCGGAGCATCACCTTGACCCTCGATGCTATTGTCCAGACTGGCGCTAGACCGGTGGACACGTCTCCCCGCGGCGCGGAGCATCTCCTGTCTCTTCTGTATTTCATCTTTGATCTTTTGACGCTGGAAAAGGGCAGCCAGGTATGCTATTAAGTTTAGCTTTTTTTATATTATTATTTAGAAAATAACAAAAACTTTATGGCCGCGTCCCCTTCAGACAGTTGCCACACTAGCGGATTGCGAACGCTTTCAAAGCGGAGCGACGACGCAACGAACACGTCGCGGCTGCGCAGCGTTCACGCCGCGGATGCGCAACGGATTCACCGCGGACGCGCAATGGATTCGCCGCGGATGCGCAACGGATTCTCCGTCGTTTTTCTGCGTGGTGGCCACAAAAAATCAATGGTGTTCGCGCCAATCTGTCAGTGTGGAAACTCCCTAAGCGAACAGTGAGCGGCTGACTGTTCTCTAGCTGGAACTACAATAATAATAATAATTCTCACAACATCTTATACGTTGACCTGATTACGTACTAAGTAGCTTAAGCACTTGTGTTACAGATATCAGACAACAGAGGAACACATATTTGTGTTCCTCTGTTGTCTGATATCTGTAACACTACTTAAATACATATATTACACCCAGACACCGAACAAATACAAGTATTCATCGCACGATGTATATGATGTTTGTCCTGGGTGGGGATCGAACCCACGACCTTTGGCGTAAGAGGCAGGGTCACTACCAATTGCGCCATCCGGTCAGTCCTAAAAATGCGCGCGCACGAACTGCGTATAATACGCGCTGTATCGATACTCCATTTAAAATGTACGGGGAGGCAACCGAAAGCAAACTCTCAGCCGCTGACTACGCATTATAGCGACGCGACCTTAAATGTAGTCGTCATTTTAGCGAGTAATTCCCGGTTGCGTCCGAAGCTATCGCTCTGGAGGCCGGGGTACGCTTGGACCATGATTCAGGATTTGGGAAGTCTGGTAATTACAATGAAGCGACTGCCTTCGCACCCTTTAACCAATTGAATCACGATTACACGCTCCAGAAACTATCCGAAACGTACAGGTAGTCCTAACGATGTTTTCCCTAGCCGTCGAGCTAATGGTAGGAAACCGCATATAGATTCGCGCTGTGAACCGCTGAGCTACCAGCGCCTTTAGGCATCGTTCAGACCAAACGTATTCTCGACCTGCTGACTGTGAGCGCGCGTTACGCAGTTTATTGCTTTTCCATACCTATATATTGAACTTGTCGTTCACACCGAACCGACTATACGCTATTACGTCGTCCGTTGTCGCCTACTCTCAGTCGCCGATCATTTTCATCGTCATAGTCAGCCCATTTAAGTCCCCACTGCTGGGGCACGGAACTCCCTCAATCACATGAGGGGTAATTGCCATACTCACCACGCTTGGCAGACAGGGTTGGCGAGGGTTTAGATATGAATGCAGAGTTTTCCTTCTCTGGGTGCTGATGATCATGCCAGCAGCTTTACCTTAGTCGCCTTTTACGACACCTCGGTAAGAGTGAGGGTGGCCTATTCTACTCTGCCGGAACCACACGGCTGATCATTTTACTACGCGTCTATGCACGGCGGACGAGGATTGGCTATGCGGACGCAGATGCCGAATGTCGCTGCGCCGCCGAGCCCTTAGTGCCTTATATAAACTTATACGTATTGATGATAGCAACTCATTGAATGTTTTACTGTCATACGAAAATATTTCGTTTATAAAATACTTCGAGCAACTTCAGATACTGAGCTCTATTTATGTACCTACGCAATAGATGCGTGCGTTCAGCGTACGCATCTAGTGTGAACTTACACGAGCCTATTCATTTGTTCACCATGTTATCGCATCGTACGCTATAGCGTATTGTCGGCTTGGTGAGAACGCGTACTACAAATTGAGTCGACGTTCACACTGGGACAGAGAGAAAACTTACAGTCAGCGGCGGACAATACGTTTGGTGTGAACGATCCCTTAAACGTAGTGTACATGCCTATTGTACGCAGTTTGCGACGTTTCTCTTACTGTGAGCGCCCGATTCGCAGCGAAAATTGGCGCGGGTCGGAGATACGTCACTCAAGAGTCAGTTAACGGACAGATAGTCAATCAATCAATCAAATAATTCTTTATTTGCATAGGCTTGTATACAGCACTTACAAATCGTCATACATTTTAATGACTTAAAACTATTTATAAGTACTTATGTATAATTTACATGTTAATACATATATATGTTGATACATAAAATATACTAAAGAAATAAATAAGATAGAAGCTCACTATACGGGTCACACCTTAAAATAGAAGCTCACTATACGGGTCACACCCTTATCCATCAATTTATGCAACGCTTAATTTGAAGGTTTAAAGGACTGTTTCGTTGGCGCAGTGGGTAGTGCGTCGCACTTTCAAGCGACATGGCTGCGCTTGGAGTCCCAGGTTCGATCCCCGGGTCGGGCCAAAATTTCGACCCGAGTTGTTCTGTTAAGAAATTCTTAGTGTCAGTCCGGAGTCTGTCAGTTGGCGGTCTTGTACCCCCGTGCCTCGGACAGCAAGTTAAGCCGTCGGTCCTGCGCCCAATATCTCTCCAGTCGTGTCACGCTGATTATTGAGATTTGCCACCTTAGCCGAAATCGGTTGGAGGATGTTATTAATTTAAAACTATAATGTTTAAATAGAGGTGGGTATAGGAATAATCCTATACCCAAGGGTATAAACCCTTGACCCGTTTGGAACAGTGGTAGTGAACGCTGCCTTGGGTCCAAGAGTTGCAGGTTCGATCCCCGCACAGTACAAACATTTATGTGCATGAACATGTCTGTTTGTATTGGTCAGGGTATTTTCTATGTATTATAAATATATTTTACGAAAAAAAAAGTATTATATATTTGTAATCCCACTGTTGATTCTGATATCCGTAACACAGGTGCATGAGCTACCTATCTCGGAGTCAGATCAATGTATGTGATACATTGATCAATAATGTGTGATGTGATGTTGTGAAATATTTATTTATTTATTTATTATATTTTACTTACCTCTTCATTCTCTTTGGTTTGCTGGTCCTGTTGTTTTAACTTCTCTTGTTCCTTCTGCTCTTGTAACATTTCCTCATAACATGACAGTATTGGCTTATTGTGATCGTGTAGGAATAGCTGAAACAGAATAAGATAAAATTTCATTACATTTTTTTTTCTCTTTTTTTTTATGAGAGGTGGCAGACGAGCAGACGGATAGCCTGATGGTAGGTATAAATTGTGTCGATTGCCGCGATTGTAATTAGACTGATAGCGTCTAACATTCATGACCTCGTGATTGGTTGACGATGAATGTTGGTCCAACGCTGTTGTAATGGCTTCTTTAAGCGACGAAAATGTGCGAGATGCAATAATCGTACTAAGTCGAGGATCTGACAGTCCGTCCGCAAATCGTTGTAAAGCAATTTTCTCATTTATAGGGTCGCCATGTAGTATCTTCAGTAGCAGGGATGATTCGAAGTTTAAAGGAAAGACATGTGTACGGCTTCGAAGACGGATCTTTACTGGTTCAAAACTTATAATCTAAAACATAATATAAAATTATGCGACATCAACAGTTTGGACGCGCTATGTTGCAGTCAATTATAAAGTTCACATGTTGCGGTGCAACTTACAAATTAATATCTATATTTCACCGCCGCCCATGGACACCCGCAACACCAGTGGAGTCACAAGTGCGCTGCATTGGGCCTCCGGTAACCTCACTCACACGGCGAAACACAGCGCAGGCGCTGCTTCACGCCGGTCTTCTGTGAGGTAGTGGTACCACTCCGGTCGAGCCGGCCCATTGATGAGGGCTACGCTTTAGCATGAATGAGCTGGCTCAACCAGAGTAATGTTATATTAGTCTGGTGCGTCTCACATAAATAATAATAATAATGTCCTCCAAACCGATATTTAGGTCATGGCGGCCAATCTCAGCGATCAGCCATCGACGCAGGACATATTATAGTGCACAAGTATTTGTGCAGACACAAGTGCACTCTCTATTCCCGTACCCTCTTATTTCAATGGGACTCACATAAATATGGCGTTTAGCAACACTTCTGCTGTGTTGAACAATCAGGAGATCCATCTGCTTGTCTACCTATCACATAAAAAATAGAGGGTAGGAGAATAAATATAAAAAGTAACTTACTTGAGCATGTTGTGCCAGTTCAAAGATCATAACTTCCCCACATCTCTTGGCAGCCAAGGACTGCAGCTCACTTAAAAGTTGGTTAGCATTCTCTGTTGATAAGCCGTGTATTTTATGAATAGCTATACTTGGGGGTCTGAAAATAAATAAAAATAAGTTTTGAGAGGATTCAAGATGCCCCGCCCCATCTTAGATAATAGATTGGTAATTTCAGATTCATAGCAGTTAAAATGTAGGAAGAGTATGATGTGGCATGCTAAGGCGAACTTTATCATTATGCGTATATGAGCTTTTTGGGTATAGCAATTTTTTGCAATTTATTCTTAAGTAAATAATGCACTGACTTTACCAAGGTCTTCAGTAGCTTAGTCGGTAAAGCTGTCGATAATTTTTTAAGTGCATTATTTATTATGCGTATAGTCCGTAAAATATAGTTTGATTAAAATTACTATTGTCTACTAATACTACTAATGTCATAGAAAAATGACCTTTATATCAAAAGTAATAAAATTCTATGGAATAAAACTCATGCACATTGAAATAAAGATCAAACGATATCTGTCATTGTAATCAAGCTATATTATGCTTAGAAAAAAAAAATATTGACAGATTTTTTTTTCGTAACTCGTATAAAACTTAGGCGTAAGTAAAGCATGAAACCGGACCGCAACAAACGTCATTATCTTGAATGAGAGGCCTAGACTAATTATACGACACAATATGGTTGAAACAATTTAATATTATTATTTTTAGGCCTAGAACAGGGTACAGGGTCGGAAATACTCAACTTCCTTGTATGACATCCTTCCCTCGAAAATTCACTTGAACTTCTCTTTTCTTCTCACATTATATTGAATATTTATGTAGCCATATCAAATTGTTTAATATAAGAATTTCTATGAATCTCCCAATTAACAAAGTTTGTGTTGTCTAAATGTCAGTGTACGTTTTGTTTGTTTTAGGTGCTGTTTAATAGCCCAAACTCAATTAATTGAAGAGAACCATCTTATTACTCAGCTAATTTTCTAAGGCAGACATTGGCAGAGTTGACTCGTAAGAGCAACAGCAAGTCATAAAAAAAAAGTATGGATTGCTGAGCTTTTGGAGTAAGTAAGAGTAAAATAAAGTAATCAATTTTTATTCTGCGTGATTCATTGTAAAAACTCCTATGCAAATCAAAAATGTTAAATTAAAGCAATTTGCAAATAATCATCTCGTCACTCGCACGGTGCAGGCCGGTAACGCACCGACTGTTCGCGCACTTCGTCTGATTGGGGACATACTCACTCAGTGTAGTCACATTGACATCTTTGCTGATAGTGTCAGACACATATGCGCAGAGGCTCTGAAATACCTCGAATCTCATAATTATTAATTTGTATTTTGACAGCTTATTTCTATTTTTGACATCTTTGTATTTTTGACATTTTTGCATTTTTGACTTTTTTGTATTTGTGAAATTTAATATTGCATTTTTGACTTTTTTTGTATTTGTGACATTTAATATTGCATTTATGCCATTTAATTTATATTTTTTCATTTAATTACCCGTTTTTCTATTGCGGACATGTTTTTCTAATTTAATTTATCTTGTATTATTATTATTAATGTGAATTATTCTTATTATGTAATTATGTATGATGACTTGTTGTTGTGTTGGAATTTTTGTATTCTGTAAACTGACATGTAAAATATTAAATAAATAAATAATCTACAAAACAAATCATACTTATCAGGATAAGTCGTGCAGCATTTGAAATGCAAAGTAACAGAGCAATGGATGCCCTTGATGTCTGAATTGTGCAATGGATTCAAAGTTAACATCAGGTCGAGTGGCCTCCATACTTTCCACGCAATGTTTTCTCGGTTGTCTACTACTGCGTCCCCATAGATTGCCTGAAAATTAAAGATTTTGTGATAAATAAGTTCATATAACATTAGAAAGGTTCTCGCAGCAGGCCCTCCACAAGTTGAACTGACGATCTGGTGAAGGTTGTGGGAATCAATTTGATGAGGGCGGCAAAGGACCAATTTTCTACATAAGTTTTTTTTTTTCGCGAGGGAAGAAATAATGACTTATTATGTAATAATAGCTTTTTTTTGTGTTAGAAATAAACGAATATGTATTTGTTAAAGTCAGCCCGTACGTGACTATTGCAGATTTGTAAATTTGTTTGTCTTACAAGTGTAACATAAATAAATGTATAATTATAATAAACTCATATTTACACTTGTTTCTTCTAAATAATGTTCTTTAACATATTGGAATGAGATTTGATGTTAGTGTATAATATAGTATCGCATGCCGTGGCAACCTATAATTAAGTCACCACTAAGAATTTAATTACCTACTGCGTTAGTCTTAAGAATGTTGTAGTGCATGCCTTGTTGGTTATCCAAATAAATAAATATATGTGGAGAACATTGAGGGAGGCCTATGTCCAGCAATGAGACTCTATTGGCTGAAATTGAAGATGATGATGATACTACATTGCATATTATTGACTTGACTTGCCAAAAAGTAGATTGAGTAATTGTGTTACAGACATTAAGCAGAGAAATTACAAATAAGTAGCTCAACAGTCAGTTAAATGCAATCAAAGTCATAATAAAAGCATAAACAGTTATTTTTAACCATAAAAAAGGAGGAGGTTCTCAATTTGACAAGTATGTTTGTTCGCCGATTACTTTGCCATTTATGAACCGAATGTAATGTAAGGTGGAACTTTTCCGCACTTAGACTCTCTTTCGGTCCATTGTAGGTACGAGAGTTTTTTTATGGACCGATTTACATGATTCTTTTTTAGTTGGAAAGTAGATAGTCCCGGAATGGTACCATGATAAGGATATGATATGGATAATGTTTTTGTATCTTTTTTCAATACTGCGCCAGTATTTACAACTTCAGTAACACCTTTTCTCGAGTGTACTGTTATTTAAAATATTATTTGATGTGTATAAAGTGTTAAAATATTATTTTACACTGTTTAGTTCCTGGTTTTGACAAACGAAGTGACAATATTAAACAAGAAAATTAGAATCAAGTACATACTATTATTATCATAATCTTAAATCCATAATTTAGTGAAATCGCCTGGCATATTTCATTCAGAAACTCTCATAAATATGGCTCTTGCAATTCTGCGTTTTTACGAGACTTTATTAAAATAACCAGATATAAAATGATGTTATAATTCGGTAGATAAGTTAAATAAACTGTGATTTTCTAGGTATTTACTAGGTGCGAAAAATATTTGCATAGAAGTTATGAGTTACTCAACGAATAAAGTGTCAAGTATCGATTGAGCCACGAGTACACATACATAGTACTCTAATACACGTTATATTAGTCGTATTAGAGTAATGCTATTAGGAAATAAGAGGTATTTATCTATAAATAAACAGATAACCTGTAATGCCGCCAATTCATTGTTTTGCCGCTCTTCGGGAGTTTCCTCGCTCATTATTGCATAGAATAACAATCATAACACTAATAAATCAATCTGGAAGACACTTTTATTGATAAAGTCACGTAATTTTAGTCGTTTTCAGCATTTTTTAGGAAAACGTACACCAAAACAATAACCGAGTTTCCGAATGTCAGTAAAATGTCAATGTCAACATGACACGTTTGGTTTACGTTCCGTATCAGCCCTGAGAGAACATTATGTATATACATTTTTAAAAAATCTCTTGAGAAATATACAATAATTTAAGAGATATTAGAACAACATAGCTACTATTGCTAACTTTTTCCATTTAATTGGTTATCGCCTTTTTTAGTTATAAAAAGATTTGTATACACTGGCAGCTATGCCTCATAAAAATCGTAAAAACCCTATGTATTGAAAGAAAAAAAAAATTTGGACGTCTGTACATTATAAATAAAGTGCTCTGTGGTGGATTTTTACTTTTTCAAACAAAATGATTATTTTTTTCATAGATTTTTTTTTATAGAAAACAACTACATAGCATTTTGGCGCCTTAGTCAATTAAGTTTGCCACTAATCCGAAGAAATACCTACCTATCTACTATTTTAATCCAAAAAATTTCAACGATATGAAGTCTGTTGAAAATAAAAATCGATGAAAATTTAAGAGCCCATTTTACGGTTCAATGGCAGCACCATAGAGTATGGCGGCACCAATGATTTTAATGATTGTAATGAAATTATAATTTAGTTTTAAAATGAATCAAGGCATTTATAAAGGATAAAAAGGATTTGTGATTTTTCAAGCTTATTTTGCACACGCCATTTATGTCACAATAATTTCTAGTAAGATTTAAAATTTTAGTGGCTAGGTTTCTTTTTTGTGTACAAAAAGTAGAACAATTTTTTTTCTAGCTAGCTGTATGATAAATATTTAGCATTCTGGATATGTACAAGACCTAAGCTTTCTTAGATAAATTGTATCGTTAGTAAATTATTGAATGACTGCAATCAATTAAGTACCTACTTAGAATAAAATAGGCAATATTTTTTCAGCCCTATTCATATACCTACAAAAAACTTTAATGCCGTTTTTTACTTTAAAAAAATAAAGGCACGTTTATTTAATTAAAAAGAGCTAGTACATAATTAAGGCAAGGTCCTTTTTACCCGACTACGGCAAAGCAAAAGGAGGGTTATGATTTTGACAGGCTATGTATGTATGTATGTATGTATGTATGTATGTATGTTCATCTGTTTCCACGTAACTTCTTAACTACTTATCAGAATTCGACAAATGACATATCATTATAAGCGTCTTGATCGTCCGCTGGTTATAGGCTATATGAAGTTTCACAAAATCTAATGTGGCGCCCTCTAGCGGACAAAACATACAGAGTAAAAAAATAAAGTTATGATAAATATGCCGTGTTTGGTATCATTTGAAAGCGCTTGACTTGTACATTTTGAATATATATATATATTACTAGCACTTGGACACCAAAATAGTACAAATAAAATAAAAGTAAAAAAACTAAAACCCAACTACGACAAAAAACGTCGCTGAAAAAGTATAAAACAAGCCTTCGTTGTCAATTTATGCAATATTCACTATGTAGAGATAAAATTTCACGTTTGGAAAGGCGTAGTCACACGTTAAATATACTACCCTTTGACAACGTGTGACTGCGGATTTCCAAACATGAAATTTTATCTCTACATAGTGAATATTGCATAAATTGACAACGAAGGCTTGTTTTATACTTTTTCAGCGACGTTTTTTGTCGTAGTTGGGTTTTACTTCTTGACCCATATATCAGTCCTGGGGCGCCACATAGTATTTGTAAGCTATTAAGTTGGTTATTCCCTGTACCTACAAGTACTTACTACGAGTACACTAGGTACTAGATCATATTATCCGGTCACATATCCTATCCGCCGTGTGGTCCCCGGCAGAGTAGAATAGGCCACCCTCACTCTTACCGAGGTGTCGTAAAAGGCGACTAAGGTAAAGCTGCTTGCATGATCATCAGCACCCAGAGAAGGAAAACTTTGCATTTATATCAAAACCCTCGCCAACCCGTCTGCCAAGCGTGGTGAGTATGGCAATTACCCCTCATGTGATTGAGGGAGGCCCGTGCCTCAGCAGTGGGGACTTAAATGGGCTGATGATGATGATATCCTATCACCACAACCAGACAGGGATGTTTATTTTTAAGTTCGTTTAGTTTCGTTCGAATCGAACCCGGGATCTTTCACGCATGGGCGCAACACCTTAAATAAATAAATAAAAATAAAAATACTTTTATTTCTCAAAATTTACAATTTCATGTTTTGAGATTCCCCAGTAAGTAATAATACTTATGTTGGGGTTATCCCGCTCCCACCACATTTTGTCTAATATGAGATATAAAAGTTATTACAACTTGGTACAATGTTTCTAGATCTCTAATAGTGCTATGATGTATGTGTGTGTATGTACCTTAAAGGTAAGTACCTATATATTTATAGCCATTGTGCGGTCGGGAGCGTCGATGTAAATATTCTTACTGACTTATACCAAAAGTAGGTATATTTACAATACCTACATAGGGTAAAGCGATGGTAGCTCAGTGGTTTAGAGCGCGGCATCCATACGTGGGGTTGTGATTCGGATCCGAGCATGCAACTCTGAAATTTTTAAAGCTCATTTCTACTATTCGGGTGAGGGAAACCATCGTGAGGAAACGTGTAGTTCCTGAAACGGTTAACATTGATTCAGTTGGTCTGGTTCCCCTGTTAAAGAACAGCGGAGATCAGAGGGCAGTCACTTAATGTAAATACCAGACTCCCCAAATTCTGTATCATGATCCAAGCGTAGGTACCCCGAGGTCTAGAGCGAGAGCTTTGGACGCAACCGGGAATTACACGCTAAGATAAAGAAGGATTAAAAACATAGGTAGGTATAGATCAGGTACCTTTTCGTTATCTGAAGCCTCTCACGAAATTCAAACTTTCAATAATTTCAGATTATGGTAGGTACCTAATCGGCTCTTCATTATCGGCATTATTGATAAATTATTTTTGATTTTAATGCTATAAAATATATATTTGTATCCGTCTGTTGCAAACTAGGTAAAATAAGAGAACTAAAAAGGTACTGTTACAAATGCTGGTTTTCATGCTTAAAACATGTTACTTTTGAGCAAATGCTACTTACTAGCATGTGTGGACGGATATGGAAGCATGCAAGTTTTGAGCATGTTCAAAAATCGCACACCGCGGTCTATATTAAACATGCTACCTGCAGTGCGGGTGGAAGGGCGAAATGCTTTAGCACGTGTACACAGGGTTGCTTATTTTTAAGCATGCTAATATCTATTAATCTTTTAAGCTACTGTTACACATGCTTACTTTCGAGCTTAAAGCATGCTAGTTTTTAGCAAGTGTGGACGGACGTGCTTCTAATAAGCATGCTTAAAAATCGCCCGCCGGTCCATTTTTAAGCATGCTACCTGCAGTGCGGGTGGAAGGGGGAGTGTTGCGGAGTACTTTAGCATGTGTAGACCGAGTTGCTTATTTTTAAGCATGCTAAAATATGGGTAAAAGCATGCTTATTGATAGCAAATGTGGACAGTTCCTTAAGCATGCTCGTATTTAGCTTGCTTAAAAAACATGCTACATATGAGCATGTGTAACAGTACCTATTAGGTATCTACCTAATAGCATGCTTAGTGATAGCAAGTGGACAGCTCATTACCACAATAGTTTAAAGATACTGTTGACACACATGCTCATTTGTAGATGCTTAAAAGGTAAGTAGGTACCTCCTGTGTATGTGATATATTCCTAAACATAGGTTACTTACACACGGCGTCACATGGAGCCACCCTTATTGGACTTGGGACCGCCTTTATGTCAGAGTCACAAGTGTCTTTTTTTGAACTGCGGAGACGTAGCTTGACGTGACGTCGTCTGTAAATTCAAGTTGCTTATTAGTTAAACTAGGTTTCTGTATCACTTCGATCGAGTCAGCCTAGTCACGCTGACGCGTAGCTCTCCCACAGCATAACAAGCAAACAAGCAAATTTACTATAAATACAAATTGCATTGCATTGCTATAAATTGCATTTTAGCTCATAACAAGCAACGCCAGAGTGATTAAGTATTACTCGTAAAATAATTGTCATTAGGTACTGACTACTTACTTGTGATAAATACCGACTACTTATCTTAAAAAGTGATTGTAGTACCTAATTAGTATTGATTATTTATAAATTACAAAAAAGATTTATTTTAAAGTGAAAAATGGAAAAGATTCCATTTTTACTTCTTATTGTGTATTCTTCATCAACAACCACTTTTAGTCAGCATGTGCAACCAGACATTTGTAAGTACCTACCTAATAGTCCATTTGTTATCTGAAGGTGAATAGTACAGTTCTATTTTTACATTCGAAAATGAGACTACCAAAAAATGAGACACTAAAATGTTGGAAAAAAACCGCCTTCAAAAACCACGATCTAAAAAACTACTAGGTACGGACGGGGATTTAGTACCTAGGTATTACCTAGGTAATAAACCCCCGTCCAAAAAAGCCAGGATCTCAATATTACGGTGGTGTGAGCGCAGATTGCTGAACTCTGGGTGGTGTGAGCGTAGATTACTGAACTCTGCTGCATTTTTTTGGTATTCATAAATAATTAATGGTACACTTAAAAATTTGTCGACCGTCTTCGGGTGGTCTCGAATCGATGATGTTTGCTAACAGGGCAACTGCTGTCCAATGCTCCTTAAACAGGGATATGGGCAGTAATACAGCCAGATTTATTTGTGACTTTCAGCCAGAAGCGCCAGACTAATAGACGCGAATGCCTACTTCGCTCAAGTGGTACAAGAAACTGTTTATGAATTGGAAAGACGACAATGGTGCAATTTCAAGATGAATGACTTAACTGAAAATTTAAAGTAAGTGCGATTAATCAGTGTATCCTATGGTAAATCAACAAACTGGCGGACAAAATCTTGATCATGTAGTGTCGTGATATATCGACAATACCACAACAACCTGTCTGCTAAGCGTGGCGAGTATATCAATTACCCCTCATGTGATTGAGGGAGGCCCGTGCCCGAGCAGTGGGGACTTAAATGGGCTGACGATGATGACCACAACAATTGAGGGGACAGATCCGAGCAGCCCAGGACCGGATACATTGGCGTAAGGGAAACGTGACTTACTTATATCAAATTTTACACATTTTTCCAGCGACCTGACACACACCAACCTTCTCGTAAAAGGACAAGCGGAATACACCAATGGATTTCTTGTCTCCGTCCAAAAGATCGACGTCAGCAACATGATGGGTTCCACCTCGTTCACAATCGATCCAGTGACAAATATCACTATCACTCGTGGTATTGTAAGAGGATCTGTGAATTTTAGAGACATGAGAGTCGGCTACGACGTGGCAACAAACTTGACCGATGATGACCTGATCCGCAGGTACACGGGAATATTCAAGCATACATTGTTTCGGGTTGATTATACTGTAAGTGTACTTCAATAAACACATTTCTACACATATATTAAAGAGATTCCGCACTAGGTACACAAGACACACAAGGCTGACGTCCGTGGCACTCACTCAGCTGGTCCTACTAAAAATGACCTTTTTCAGCGTCATGACATAGGCTGAGTGGGGGACATTTATGTTGGAGGTCACAACACACAATATATTATATGCACTGCCTGGTTACCTATTTCCTCCCTTATTATTTTGTTTTGTCTTTGTTTTGTTTTTTTTTCTGTATCTATTTTTTTGTTTGTTTGTTCTTTTGTAACCCTGATGTTGTACTCCTATATAGTGATGTCTAAAATAATAAATATTTTTCTTTCTTTCTTTCAAATTTAAGAAAGGTAATAAGAACTCATAGCATATCAAACGATTCAATTTGAAAACTGACGAACCTTTGAGTTCTTTGACCCCCTGACCACAGGTATGACTGAAGTGCTGGAATTTCATCCATACTTTTACAGCGGATGAAGTTCATAAACTACTTACTTACTTACATTATTCATTATAATTTATTTTTTGCAGATTATTAAGAACTTTAACACCGATGAGTTGACCATATCCTGGATAAACAATGATTTAACAGGAGGTAGTGGAGTCAGAATGGTCTACATGCCTGAAGATGAAATCAGTGAGGTTATGTCTTTGAGAGTAAGTTTCATGAGTAGATTTCTTCAATCAATCTCACCTTATTGAACACGTGGTGTCGGACATAGGCACTTACTTACTATCGCTTTTGGGGCTAACATTACCAGAAGGACCTCGTTCACCATCTCTGAGTAAAGTTTCAAGTAAGCTACGCATCGATTAAAGTGACCAGTATTTTTTTTCCAATTTCACCAACTCTGAGTAACGATAATCGGATAGCGGATAGCTAAAGTGGCATGTAACTGACTTGTAGCTTCGACTATTGAGTAAAATATTTAACTGCCGATTATGTCAATGTGTATGCCTCGATGCCTAAGTTTTCTATAGGAAATTCTTAGTGTCAGCCCGGAGTTTGGAAGTTGGCGGTATTGTTCCAGACCGTGGGAGAGCCACGCTTCAGCATGAATGGGCCGGCTTGACCGGAGTGATACTACGGCCTCACAGAAAACCGGCGTGAAGCAGCACTGCGCTGTGTTTCGCTGCGTGAGTGAGGGTATCGAAGGCCCAATCAGGGGGAGAGTGGGGTTTAAAGGTTGGCAGCGCACTTGTTTGTGACTCCACTGGTGTCGCGGGTGTCTATGGGCGGCGGCAATCGTTTAACATCAGGTGATCCGTTTGCTTGTCTGCTACTTATCACAAAAAAAAGTTTCATGAGTAGATTTCTTCAATCAATCTCACCTTATTGAACACGTTTGTTTCAATATCAATTGGTATTGGACATAGATACCTACTTACTGTCGCTTATGGGGCTAACATTAAGTCTCCATAAAAGCTGTTGCAGTAGTTATAAAAGTTATCGACCGGAGTGATGCCACGGCCTCACAGAAAACCGGCGTGAAGCAGCACTGTGCTGTGTTTCGCTGCTTGAGTAAGGGTACCGGACGCCCAATCCGAGGGGAAGGGGGGTTTAAAGGTTGGCAGCGCACTTGTGACTCCACTGGTGTAGCGGGTGTCCATGAGCGGCGGCAACGCTTACACACAAGTGATCCGTCTGCTCGTCTGCCACCTATCACATGAAAAAAAAGTTTGTTTTTCATTAATATCAACCGTTTGGTCCTTGACATACCTCTTTTTTGTCCCAAACAAGGTCAAAGTAATTTGGTATCAATTCATTTGTTTCAGTTTACGGCAAACCGAAATAGTAACAGTGTTAGATCTTGGATCGTGGATATCATCGTCCCCATAATGGAAGACATCGCTAAAAACAAGATACCGTTCCCTGATGTTTGTCTTAGCTGCTAATTTTGAAATATAATATGTATAATAATAATTTTAAACTACTATAATTTTAAAGCTGTTTTACTATCAATTTGTAAACCACCACCGTGAAAAGCGTAGGTAGATACTTGAAAGTTACTAAGAAGCCGTGTGGTCCCCGGCAGAGTAGAATAGGCCACCCTCACTCTTACCGAGGTGTCGTAAAAGGCGACTAAGGTAAAGCTGCTGGCATGATCATCAGCACCCAGAGAAGGAAAACTCTGCATTTATATCAAAACCCTCGCCAACCCGTCTGCCAAGCGTGGTGAGTATGGCAGTTACCCCTCATTTGATTGAGGGAGGCCCGTGCCCCAGCAGTGGGGACTTAAATGGGCTAATGATGAAGAAGTGCCAGTCACATTACCACTTCCGGACCTAACGCTGCCTCCTGGTCGTCGCCCGCGACTATGCGGCAGCGTTGGGCTGCCCGGCGGCGACCATGCGGCAGTGTTATGCCTCCTCTACACGTAGATAGATTCATCTGCAGATAGCATCGTCGGACGCGTCCGCCGACATGAAGAGGGGGTGATCTGCTAGTCTGTGGTAGGTATTTGATGTCGGCAGACGCGTCCGACACTTGTCCGTAATGCCTCCTCTACACGTAGACAGATTCATCTGCAGATAGCATCGGCGGACGCGTCCGCCGACATGTAGAGGGGGTGATTTGCTCGTCTGTGGTAGGTATTTTTAAGTGTCTTAAGATGAAAGTCTTCAATGCGTGTGTGTTGCCAGTGATGACATACGGAACCGAAACGTGGCCGCTTCCAATGTGCCAATTAAGGAGGCTTAAAGTCACCCAGATTGCAATGGAGAGGGCTATGCTCGGAGTCTCCCTGCGTGATCGTATCAGAAATGATGAGATCCGCAGGAGAACTAAGGTCACAGACATAGCCCAAAGGATTGCATGCCTCAAGTGGCAATGGGCAGGGCACATAGCGAGGAGAACAGACGGCCGTTGGGTCGCAGCCGTGACAGGCCCCCCACAAGGTAGACCGACGAACTGGTGAAGATCGCGGGAATCCATTGGATGCGGGTGGCACAGGACTGGTCTCAAAATCAAAATCAATCAAAATCAAATAATTCTTTATTTGCATAGGCTTGTACACAGCACTTACAAATCGTCATACATTTTAATGATTTAAAACTATTTATAAGTACTTATGTAATAATTTACATGTTAATACATATATATGTTGATACATAAAATATACTAAAGAAATAAATAAACATAATGCGATTCTACCACCGGCTCGGAAAGTTGTTTCTGGTCGAGAAGATCCGGCAAGAAACTCGCCAGTTACTCTTTTTAATCGCCAACTTTTTTACAATGGTTTATTATCCTCATACGAAGTCATACAGTCTAATGCAACACAAAATAGAATGAAGCAAATTAAAAGCTAAATATGAGGTAAACCGAAGAGGACCAGTCCCCAAAGGTGGCACCTGTTCACAAGTATGACGTATGTGTCAGCCATCATTTCACTTAACCATATTAGAGGGAATGTAATGACCCGCCACATAACGCCACCACCTCAGAGACATTTGAGTGAGCATGACTACTTAGGTTCCCCTCATAGGTCACAGAGTACTTAATCCAATACTAATAAACTGCAGGACGAGGTGTACAATAGTAGGTGGTTAGCATCTTGTCAATTGTTTGATTAATCAATACTAATCAATTTGTATACAATAATAAATGCTGCTAAGCCTAATTTATTAAAAATGTCTGTGTGGAGAACATTGGGGGAGGCCTATGTCCAGCAGTGGACGTCTATTGGCTGAAATGATGATGATGATGATGGTAGGTATTTGATGTCGGCAGACGCGTCCGGCACTTATCCGTAAAGTTGTCGGTTTTTGTAGCACGGATCAAAGAGTGCGCAAGCGCACGGCGCAAGCGAGTGGTTTGTCCGCACGTCTGACGACGCATCAGTGTTCATCGGGAAGCGAATGAGAGTGCACGCGTGATTTTGAAGTACTTTTTTGCGTTCTTTCTTTTTTCGTGCTCATTGAAATGGCTAACATGAGCCGTTATGTAAAAAGAACTGGTAGAAAATATATTATTCAGAATACAAAAATCCCACTTACTTCGTTCGGTTTCTATGTACTTATAGTCAGCATCCACCACCTTCTTCTTCTCCTTTTCTTTTTAATAACTCTACTACGATGGACGCTTAAATTCGGTGATAGGAAGTTTCGAAGCTTCTCCCGCTTTGTAGGTACAGAATCACCCGTTTTGAATTGAACTACTAACGAAATAAAGTTTCTTTACGTATGCAATAAATGTTTACGATAGCAACAAACATTCCTGGGTTTCCTTTACAAAATTTCATTTTATCACCGAATTATGCGAGTTCACCCAACTTTTAGTTATCTAGTAAAACTGACTTGTCTGACCGGATGGCGCAATTAGTAATGACCCTGCGTCTTACGCCAAAGGTCGTGGGTTCGATCCCCACCCTGGACAAACATTCGTGCGATAAACACTTGTGTTTGTTCGGTGTCTGGGTGTAATATATGTATTTAAGTATATGTTTGTGTTCCTCTGTTGTCTGATATCTGTAACACAAGTGCTTAAGCTACTTAGTACGGAATCAGGTCAACGTATGAGATGTTGTGAGAATTATTATTATTACTAAATAATTAAATAGATGCGGCAGCTATGATCTCTGTATCCATTTTGCGTACGTACGTGTTGCGACCGACGAGAACCAACACAGACTGATCGACCTACAGATGTGTGGACGGCTCTTAAAGATTCATCTGCGGATGCGTCTGCTCACGTCTGCAGATCAAGTGTGGGATTCTTTGACTGTGCCCTTGTTAGGGTGTATACTTAGTAGGTGAAAACGGGCTCATAAAACAAAAAAATAATGAATGAGCAATCAATTTATTAGGGCAATCTATTTAACAGTTATAACATGCATCGGGAAATCGAACTTTATTGATGACCACGTCGTTGGCTATTGGTTGGATCGCTTCTGGTCCCCATGATAGAACACCTGGTACTGTGAGCGCTGGTCTGAACTGGAATAATGAACCAAGTGTTAGTTATTACCAATGATCGGTGTAGGTAGAGCTATTTGGGTTCATTGACCGCAAACATAGATGTTAATATGGACATGCCCCGGGATTCTAACTATGATCCCGGGATTAAATAAAATAAATAAAATAAAATATTTATTGCAAATAACTTAAATCTATTACAAACTTATGGGCATAATCTTACATATTAGTACTTATATTTGACATTTTGCCTGAACTAGGATACCCTGTGTTTCAGGCTAAAAAATAGGTCATAGAAAACTGTATTGGTAAAAACAATAAATTACAATTTAAACTTAATATTACTCTACGCTATAATTAAAATAAATAATTATTATTTTATATTATTAAAATAAATAATTATTATTTTAGAGTTAAATATTTAATGAATTTTAATTATGAACAGGCTTATCCATAAACGTTCAATACAACCATATTTACTTAGGTACAGTTTGTTCCTTTCTATCTAACGCATGTATCTTATCGAAAAAACAAATATAACATTTTAAATTAACATGGTATCACAACACAAAGCGTTTATGAATAAGTTCGTAAGGCTGATGTTAATTCTCGTATGTATAGACGAAATAATAATATTAATAGTATAAAGCATATCATTAATACCGGGATTCCCGGGATTCCAGGCATGTTCATATTATTTGAAAAAATCGCAAGTACCAAAAATTGCTCTACCTATTCCGATCATTGGTTATCACGATTGGCTTGACCTACTCTCTAAGTCGAGCCTGTGGCAGAAATCTGGGAGGCAGTAAACCAATCTTTGTGAGCTCAACATCATCATCTCATCGTGAAATTCCCGGTTGCGTAAAATCGCTTTGGAGCTCGGGTAGATTGGACCATGATTCAGAATTTGGGGAGTCTTGTAATTACAATGAAACCACTGCCGTCTGAACTTCGCAATCCCTAGACAACTCCTAGAAACTAGACAAAATGAATCATGGTTAAAGCTACTGTTACCTACACATGCCCATTTTTAGCATGCTTAAAAAGCATGCCAAATGTGAACATGCTTAATGAACTGTCTAAATTTGCTATCAATAAGCATTCTATTAGCCATATATTAGCATGCTTAAAAAGAAACAAACCTGTCTACACGTGCTAAAGCCCTCCGCCACACTCCCTCTTCCACCCTCACTGCATGTAATTTGTTCAAAAATCATCAAAATATATCGACTGACGTGCGATTTTTGAGCATGCTCAACTAACATGCTTATTAGAAGCACGTTCGTTCACACATGCTACTAAGTAGCATTTGCTCAAAATTAGCATGCTTTAAGCATGAAAATAAGCATATGTAACAGTACCTTACTGGTATCCGAAACGTGCCTCACGATGTTTTCCCTTCCTCCTAAAGGTGATTGTGCAAGCTGCGAGGCAGTGAATGGCATAAAAGTGCAAATATACCAGACCATAGCAGAGTTTTTGTGCTGGAGGTCGAGACACATAATAGGTCGCTGAGTCATTGGAGTAAGTAGGCAAAAATCTTATGCAGTAGTGGTACATACCACTTCATCGGGGATTGGTCTATCAAAAGGCTGGGCAGTATAGCACAATCCAGGACCCTCAAATTTAGTGTCTAGCATCCAAGTTTATCAGACAACGAAATAATAATTAGATGTTACGACGGGTAGTTTGTCAAACATGTTTTATCACTTACCAAACTCGCTAAAATATCGCTTTGTTTATTATTTGGAAGAAATACCATTCGACCGGCACTTCTTGGGTCTACGCCAGTGACTGTAACCCGAATTTCATTCGTTTTCATATTCTTCAGGATCTGAAAGGAGACTTATTTTATTCAGATCATATAGAAGTCATATAGAAATAGTCGCGGAATAGACAGAATTGGAGTTACATATACATTGCACTGCAATGTGAGTGGGTAGAGGAACACCGAACGGCCAACAAACAGATGGATGGATTGTGTGAAGAATGACATAATTGAAAAAGGGATGGATAATTCGACGACGAATGATAGGGACGTATGGAAGAAGATGTTATTAAATCTTCTTAAACCATAATCTGAGGATAGGACAGGAGGACGATGATGATAAGGAATTGTACCTAGTTACTTGTAGTTCCACTTACCGAAAAATTGAAACTGATCAGCCTATGCGTGAAAGTGGAAGAAAACCTATAGTTCTGACCATCTATCTCAGCCACCACATCAAAGCCAAGTTTAACATCGTGCAGCCTCAGTTGAGCTCTGACGTCCACTTGAGCTATTCCTTGGTTCTGGTTGAATGTCCACACTTGTTGGACACTTGATTGGAGAATGTCCAAATGTTGGATGGTGACCACATAACCGTTCTGGTAAGTTACGCGTCCTGTTATATTGCGACCGAAGAGCAAAGTGCTGAAATAAAATAAAAGTGTGTTAAATAATAGAAGAAGAACAGCACTGCTGTGTTTCGCTGCGTGAGTGAGGGTACCGGAGGCCCAACCCGGGGGATAGGGGGGTTTAAAGGTTGGCAGCGCACTTGTGACTCCACTGGTATCGCGGGTGTCCATGGGCGGCGGCAATTGCTTACCATCAGGTGATCCATCTGTTCCCTTACTCACGCAGCCAAACAAAGCACGACGTGAAATTGGCCCCTAACAGATAAAATTTAGTTATGAAGCTTATTACCTACTTTATTTCTTCAGAGATTTCCGGTATTTTCAGGTTACACCATTGATAATCTTCTAACCCCTGAGCGGTGGCAGTCACCACGTCTATCATATAAGCCCTGAATTGCAACAGCTGTGCTCTACGCACTGAAAACAAAAGAAAAATAACAATCCTTGTAATAATGATGATATCGAAAGACGTCGTCGAAAATGATCTGCAAGAACTTCAGAGAGACTGGCAAGAAATAAGTAGAGTCCGCAACTCGAAAGAAGTTTCGCGGTAGAACCCGGAACTAAAATTTGATATTCCTTGTGTCTATGTGCAAACAAAACGGTGCTCCAACTTGTCGCCAATCAAAAAGCGAAAATCGAATACCTAGGTCACGTACTTGGGCATGAGAGGTACAAGTTGCTTCATGATGGGTAAAATAGAGAGGAGGCGACGCGCTGGGAGAAGGAAAAAGTCGTGGCTGCGCAATATAAGGGAGTGGACTGGCATCGCATCTGTGGAACGACTGTTTCGTCTCTCAATGAACAGAGAGGATTTTGGAAAGCTAAAGCTAAAGTGGCCGAAACTCGTGGTGGTCATATTAGCCGCAGAACGGACAGCCGTTGGAGCCGTAAAGTTTGGAGTGGAGACCGCGACTCGGTAAGCGTAGTGTAGACCGTCCTGCGACAAGATGGGATGATGACATTCGAAGGCTGGCTGGTGTGGGCTGGACGAGAGTGGCCGAAAATTGGGAGCAGTGGCGTGCATTAGGGGAGACCTATGTCCAGCAGTGGACGAGTGTGGGTTGCTGATGATGATGATGATGAATAAAAGATTGCATGTTTTGGGCTTCAAAGCCAAAGAGAAAATACACTAAGCAATCATACATCCCTATTATCCATAGGGATGTCGATCCAGTACTGCGCGTTTCTCAAGGATCTTTAGTTCACGTACCTCAGTTCTGTAGAACAGTTGAGCATCTCCTGGTGGTTATTTCTTAGGGACATTCAAGAGACGAAAGCACTTCTTCAAAAGACGAGGTGACGCATGAGAATGATGTAGAACAGTTGAGCATCTCCTGGTGGTTATTTCTTAGGGACATTCAAGAGACGAAAGCACTTCTTCAAAAGACGAGGTGACGCATGAGAATGATGTAGAACAGTTGAGCATCTCCTGGTGGTTATTTCTTAGGGACATTCAAGAGACGAAAGCACTTCTTCAAAAGACGAGGTGACGCATGAGAATGATGTAGAACAGTTGAGCATCTCCTGGTGGTTATTTCTTAGGGACATTCAAGAGACGAAAGCACTTCTTCAAAAGACGAGGTGACGCATGAGAATGATGTAGAACAGTTGAGCATCTCCTGGTGGTGATTTCTTAGGGACATTCAAGAGACGAAAGCACTTCTTTAAAAGACGAGATGACGCATGAGAATGATGTAGAACAGTTGATCATCTCCTGGTGGTTATTTCTTAGGGACATTCAAGAGACGAAAGCACTTCTTCAAAAGACGAGGTGACGCATGAGAATGATGTAGAACAGTTGAGCATCTCCTGGTGGTTATTTCTTAGGGACATTCAAGAGACGAAAGCACTTCTTCAAAAGACGAGGTGACGCATGACAATGATGTAGAACAGTTGAGCATCTCCTGGTGGTTATTTCTTAGGGACATTCAAGAGACGAAAGCACTTCTTCAAAAGACGAGGTGACGCATGAGAATGATGTAGAACAGTTGAGCATCTCCTGGTGGTTATTTCTTAGGGACATTCAAGAGACGAAAGCACTTCTTCAAAAGACGAGGTGACGCATGAGAATGATGTAGAACAGTTGAGCATCTCCTGGTGGTTATTTCTTAGGGACATTCAAGAGACGAAAGCACTTCTTCAAAAGACGAGGTGACGCATGAGAATGATGTAGAACAGTTGAGCATCTCCTGGTGGTTATTTCTTAGGGATATTCAAGAGACGAAGGCACTTCTTCAAAAGACGAGGTGACGCATGAGAATGATGTAGAACAGTTGAGCATCTCCTGGTGGTTATTTCTTAGGGATATTCAAGAGACGAAAGCACTTCTTCAAAAGACAAGGTGACGCATGAGAATGATCTGACGTCACAACTATGTCAATAGGCAACAGTCACCGGACTGGGTCACCACATGGTCATCATCATCAACATAATCATCATCAGCCTATCGCAGTCCACTGCTGGACGCAGGCCTCTTTAATTGTTCGCCACTGTGATCAATCCATGGCTTCTCGCATCCAGCTCTTGCCAGCCATCCTGCGCAGATCGTCCCCCCACCAAGCCAGAGGGCGCCCTACATTACGTCACCACATGGTCATCACTTACCATCTTTAGACCCGCTTGCTCGTTTGCCACTTCTAGCATAAATGTACATACCTGTTTGACCTTGACTGTCTTCAAAATTACAAAAAACAATCAGTAAAGGAAAAAATAACAATTTCATTGTGTTATTTTACAATCAAGCTGCATAAAAGAAATTTTGAATTTAGTTGTATGATTACAAATGTATGATTAAATAAGTCATTAATTATGTTATTATTATACGACTTATAATTCTTATCTAGCAGTAGTGACGCATCGACGAAACTAGCGCCGATATTTTTTAATTTCTTCCTACAAGAAACCATAATTTTGGCACACTAGCGACGCTAATTGATTTTAATTTTTAGCTACTAAGCCGGATCTATTCTAAACGATTTCGGGATTACAACCTCTCGGTAAACACTTATACTATTTATTAAATAACCATGCACAAATGTTGGGTCCGTTTTTGTACGCGAAAAATTGATTCCTGCTAAACATGGCCACTTTAGGCAATAATAAGAAATATAGTTACTTGTACGAAGATAATAACTATTACACAAGTACCTACATTTCAAAAAAATCCGCGTTGTACTTTTCTAAAAAATGTCTCAAAATTATTACAGATTTAGTGGAGGCGCTAGTTACTTCAAGGCGTCATCTTAAAGTGACAGGTAGGGCACACTAGCGACGCCAATCGATTTTAATCTTTACCTACTAAACCGGATCGCACGCGAAAAATTGATTAACGCCAAAAGCGGCCACTTTTAGCAGGAATCAATTTTTCGCGTACAAAATCGGACCCAACATTTGAGCATGGTTATTTAATAATTAGTATAAGTGTTTGCCGAGAGGATGCAATCCCGAATTTGTTTAAAATAGATCCGGTTTAGTAGCTAAAAATTAAAATCAATTGGCGTCACTAGTGTGCCCTACTCGTCACCCAATAGTTAACGATTTGATAAGATGTCATTGTGTAAATACATGGTACACAGATTTTTCAAAGATAAGCAGGATTAACAAGCAAATAATTCAGTTCCAATCGGTGACAGACTAATCAAGGTATCATTATCTAATCAAACACAGAACAACCTTTTAAAAGACATAGATGTCAGATGAATTTCAAAGGTTATAAACATAAATAAATAAATATTTCACAACATCACATACATTGATCTGACTCCGAGATAGAAAGCTCAAGCACCTGTGTTACGGATATCAGAATCAACAGTGGGATTATACATATAATACTTTTCTTTTGTAAATATATACTTATATTACATAGATAACGCCCAGACCAATACAAATAGATATGTTCATGCACACAAATGTTTGTACTGTGCGGGGACCGAACCCGCAACCCTTGTACCAGAGGCAGCGTTCACTACCACTTTTCCAAACGGGTCGTCAAAATGGTTGGCGGCGCACTTGTGATTCCACTGGATTACCGTTCATTGACGGCGGCAATCGCTTACCGTCAGGTGGTACGTCTGCTCGTCTGTCACCTATCACATAAAGAACGTGTTGTAAATAGAGCGTCTAAAAACGTGAACCTCTTAAAGTTTTTTAGATGTTAGAAGCGAACAAAACACGCACCTTCTGGTGTATATGTCACAGTAGGTATAACAAGAATCTAGGTACAGTCAACTCCAAAAATATGTATACACTTTAGGACCTTGTCACAATACTTACCTATAAGAAAGTAGAGGTTTACTTTCTTATATTATTATATTGTGACAACGTCCTAAAGTGTATACATATTTTTAGAGTTGACTGTACCTACTTACTCACAAGTACTCGGCTGGCTCAGCGACCCGAACCGAGTTTTGGCTTCCGAAATAAGAGAGCGCCACTTTGTTAGATTCTGCACTACTTCATGCTAACTACAACAATAATATGAATGAATTATTATTATTTTATAAAATATTATTAAAATTCTTTTTTTTATATATTAAATGGGTTTGCACTTGAACTCATTTCACCTGATGGACAGTGACAATAAGGTCTAAGATGTAGCGTGCTTACCCAGAAGAAGACTATTCATTCTCGACTTAAAGCCACCCAAATTGTAGCTCTCTGGGAATACAGAATCCGGCAAGTTGTTCCATTCCTTAGCAGTTCGTACCAAGAAAGAAGAAGCGAAACGCTTAGTACGAGCTGGTGGAACTTCCACAGTGTAAGGTGTGGAACCACTTCCTGTCGTCTTCCGCAATGTCCGGTGGTAGAAAGGAGAAGGTTCTTATTCATATTCTTTATTGTTTCATGTAGGTAAATCTTATCTAAATCAATTCTCGTTCTTAAATTAAAGTGCTTTTAGTATAAACTTAATGCCCAGTTAGTAGTAGGTATAATAATTACGTAAAAATAATTTGAAAAAAAAAAATATTCATTCAAATAAAAGTTATATTAGATGCAGGTTTTTTAATGAGAAATGGAGGTAAACTAGCAAGCGAGTCACCCGATGGTAAGTCACCGTCGCCCATGGTCGTTAGGCAAACCAGAAGGAGTGGAGATGCGTTACCGGACTTCTAGAAAGGTGTATGCTCGTTTCTTGAACATCTCAATGTCGTACCGGTTATAATAGTTATTACTTTACTTAGGAAAACCATGAAGTATGTTACCCATATTTGGGCCAAAATAAAAGGCCATATTTGACACTTCAACAAAATTCGATAACGTAACCTTGTAACAGCGGTCATTGAATTTATCAATCTTTTTATGTTAAAAAAACACAATTGCTTAACTTTTTATAATTATGTTTGCATTTATTTATTTCAATAATGACAAAAAAAATCACGATTTACTTTCTCTGCTAAAATACATATAAACTTATTAAAAAAAATACTTTTCTAGAGTTCTACGTTAGTACAATGTTGTAGGTGTCAACCCATTTTCTTTTTAAGCTCTAGAGATGTACCCGAAATAATCAAACGAATACAATGTTAATCGTGTAGGAATATTCATCCATAAATGAAAAGCAACATCATTAAAATAAAACGTATTATTCTTTTGTTTAAAAACATTAATAATTTTGTAAAAGAAAAAATAATATATGGCACACAATATAAGAAGCGCTTTGATTGAGAAGAAATATTTACTGGCCGCGGATCGATATCTAGTATCGGTTAAAAGAAAAAAGAGGAAAGTAGGTACTTTAATAATTTTGATTAACATTTCTCCAAATAATAATAATAATAATTCTCACAACATTCCTATAAAAAAAATGTACCGCGCCCCCACGTCAATGTCATTAAAGTACCTTCTGATCTTGGTCTGTAACTATTAAGTACCTACCGTCAGCAAAAATCCAGCCCCCTTTCAAAAACATGAAAGAAGGCTTAAGTATTATTAACTTTTTGTTTTACAAATCCTACACCAAAATCATATTAACAAGCTGAATCTCAAAATTTTACACGAAATCTCATAGAATTAAGCTGTCAACTTCGTAGCCCATTTCGGCTTTGACGTACCTGACAGCTGTCAAAATGTGTCGATTCGCACGGACCTCTGTCAAGTTGGGTTGTACGCAATGCGAAGATTTTGATATGCCATGTGGTTTCAGGATAAGCGAGAAGCGTTTGAGAATAGATTAATTGAAATGAATGCTCTGCATGGGGTGGGTGATGAAGATGGTTCATCAGATCATCATCAGTCTGTTGCAGTCCACTGCTGGACATAGGCTTCTCCCACTGTTCTCCCCTCTCTCAGATCGGTCATGTTCCTGATCGTCTCGACTCTGCTCCATATGTGATCCGTCTGCTCGTCGGACTCCTAAAGTAAAAGCAAAGTATCAGCCTATATACTGTCCCACTCCAGGGCCAAGGCCTCCATCAAACAGACTGTAGAATGCAGAAATCAAGTCATCGTCACTATGATGGGAATAATAGTCTTAGTCACCACGCTTGCCTAATGCGGATTGGTGATCACAATCCCGAAAGTTGTTCGAAAAATTTGAAACATACCTTAGTTCTACCCCGTAATCGAACCCAGGACCCCGAGATCACGGTCTGGTACTTAAACCACTAGACCAACGGGGCATAATATAAAAAGAGCTACCCCTGGAGCATTAGAATCAATACCAAATGCTCCATGCATTATTGGCATAGGGTCCTACTGCCACACTGAGTCGTTGATTAGCTTTAACAGCTTAGTTGGCTTCTTAAGAAAAAATATTGACACTTATTTTGATACGCATAGAGACTACCGATACTAAAGTTAATGAACATTAGCTTAAATGACGTCTCTGAGTGCGGCCGTTAATCATAAATGTTTGTTAAACCCAGTTAAACCTTTCTTAGCTAAAACGGTAATATTTTTTATGACATAGGGGGCCGACAAGCAGACGGATCACCTGATGGTAAGCGATTACCGCTATTGTAAAGTTTTTTTTTTATCCAAAAAAAATAAATGTTATTTTTTTTCTGTTTCAAACGTCAAAATTGCTCTATAACAGCGTTTTATCTAACAAAAGCTTATTGAACGTTTATGAATAAAGCCAAGCGTCCCCAGCGATGGTCAGAGAAGATTGAGAAACAGTTCGAGATCCCGATAAGTACTTCCCTGCACCGAGCGGCGGCGGAGCGCAGCCGATGGCGACAGTTGGTCGACAAAATCTGTCTGATCTGACGCCAAAGGTCGTGGGTTCGATGCCCACCCTGGACAAACATTCGTGCGATGAACACGTGTGTTTGTTCAGAGTCTGGGTGTAATATATGTATTTAAGTATATATTTGTGTTCCTCTGTTGCCTGATATCTGTAACACAAGTGCTTAAGCTATTAGTACGGAATCAGGTCAACGTATGAGATATTGTGAGTATTATTATTATTATTATTAAAATCGGAAGAAGTCAAGATCCTCAGCAGTGAGAAAGTCGACCAAACAGAGAGAGATAGATGAATAAAGCCTTCAATAGCAAGTCTCGTGTGACTCAGGGCACACACAATCGACACCTGAGTCAGTTAGAATACTAATGAAGTTTTTGCGCAAACCCATCCAAGTTGAAGCTAATCTTATCAAAGCAATATTAATATGTAGCAATGAAAGGCACCTGACAGAGGGGAGAACCTGAGCTTAGACTCAACCGCAAGGCTGGGAGTAGGGTTATCAAAATATATTTTGTGACAGGTACCGTTGCGCTTAATTTCACTCTTACTACATAAAACCCTATGGGCTATGGAACAAGCAATGCTCGGCGTCTCTCTCCGAGATCGTATCCGAAATGAGGTGATCCAGCAGAGAACCAAAGTTATCGACATTGCTCAACGGATTAGCAAGCTTAAGTGGCAGTGGGCTGGCCATATTAGCCGCAGAACCGACAACCGATGGGGTAAACGGGTTCTGGAGTGGAGACCGCGTCTTGGCAAACGTAATGTAGGGCGCCCTCTGGCTAGGTGGGGGGACGATCTGCGCAGGATAGCTGGCAAGAGCTGGATGCGAGAAGCCATGGATAGATCACAGTGACGAACAATTGGAGAGGCTTACGTCCAGCAGTGGACTGCGATAGGCTGATGATGATGACATAAAACCCCGATGATGGGTTTATATGTTGATAGTGGCCCGCCCTCACTTCCTGGAAACGATGATTAGTGCCACTTTTTACCAACGCTAGGTGTCGATTACATCGCGGAAGCGTTTCGCGTTTTCGGATTAGCTACCTATAAGCGTTGCCGCTGTCTGTAGGATTATAAAGAGTATAGAATAGATTAGCAAATATAAGGTTTAAAGGGTTCCGTAGCGAAATCGTAAAAACGGAACCCTTATAGATTCGTCATGTCTGTCCGTCTGTGTGTCCGTCCGTATGTCGCAGCCACTTTTCTCCGAAACTATAAGAACTATACTATTGAAACTTGGTAAATAGATGTATTTTGTTAACCGCATTACGATTTTTACATAAAAATTGGAAAAAATAAATAAATGGGGGGCTCCATACTTGAAACTGAAACTCAAAATATTTTTTCTTCAAACCTATACTAGTGGGGTATCTATGGATAGGTCTTCAAAAATGATGTTAAGGTTTTTAACATCATTTTTATCTAAACACATACTTTGCGCAAGAGACGCTCCCAAAGTTTTAAATTGTTTGTCCCACCCCTCTAACTTCTATAATAAATGAATTAATTTTTGCATCAAAATAGCGGCGTACATAGCACTTATGAGAAAAACATTTGTTTAGATTCCTTATGTTTCTTAATTAAATTAGTAAAAAAACTTAATGCTAGGCGTGACAGTAGTGACAGAGCTAAGAGCATCCATCAGGCTAGTGGCCTGATAGATACTCTGTCACCAACGATTTGAATTTAGAAAACACATTGTCGAATATGTTTAAATCAGGAACAGTTTTACTTTACATAATGGCTTTATAAAAAATTCAATCCAGATTTTGATATATCTCATTTACTTACACTTATAGTAATTTTATGGCCTCTGATTGCCTCGGTGGCGCAGTGGTAAGTGGGTTGCGACGGCTGTGCAAGATGTCCCGGGTTCGATCCCCGAGTCAGGCCAAAAATTTGTACCTCAGTTTTCGGTAAGAAATTCTTAAGTTGGCGGTCTTGTATCCCCGTGCCTCGGCCCTCGGTCCTGCACCCGATCCCTCTTTGGTTGTTGTGTCACGCTGGTGTCCCTTCGGAATACAAGGGTGAGGGCACTTTAAGGGAGAGTGAACTTTTTTTTTATTAGAATAGCCAGACATTTGGCCACAATCTCACCTGGTGGTAAGTGACATGTGTTTGCGCACACACTTGAGCACTATTATATATCCTGCGTACATGGTTGATCGTTACGATCGGCCGCCATAACGGTAATCGGTTATTAATTTTATGGATTGCTAAGCCAAGTGGCACTTTTTGAAAAACAAATAGTTTTTAAACTCAACTTATTTGTATGAATATTCCGCATCTTGCGAAGACAGTCATGTATTGACATCTTCATTGTTCCTTTTTTGAAGAAATACCCTTAGTTTCCATATCTGCAAACATGTACAATTAATTAACTTTAATCTAAAAGGCCTCACTCACCTTCACGGAATAAAAAACATTTGGAAATACGTACATATTAGGTACATTAAATATTCGCTTGGTTAAAACATCGGAGAACTTAAACCAGTTTGCGAAAAATAAGGCACAAATGGCTTTGTTGTTCAAGATGAAGCTGTCGTCTTTCCTGTTTCTTTTAGTGCTACTTTTTGGACTTCTTTCTGAAGTCTTCAGCGCTGCTGCACCTATAGTAGAAGGAGGCTGTATCATTATTCCTAAGCTTCGAATATCAAGCGTGAAGAAACATCACCACCAAAAAAAGTTTAGTGAAGATTAAGCTAAAGTTAAATACTAAAAAAACAGCATTACCAGGACGTCTGTAGCCTGCCCTTCTACGTGGTACCTTGTATGTGATACATGATGGGTCAGATGACTATACATGCCAGCCCAGCTCCGCCCAGAAGCGTAGAAGTTTCCTAGGAACCTTGCAGGCTTCGTGAATCGACCTCACCGATCCGAGGATTTGTTTGCACTGGGTGGCCACAGCCTGTGTGGTGTTTTTTCTTTTTTTTACATTATGGCGGACAAACGAGCAGACGTCTCACCTGATGGTAAGTGATTAACGCAGCCCATGGACATCTGCGACACACATGGCATCACAGATGCATTGCCAGCTCTTAAGGCAGGAAACTCTTTTCTTGAAGATCACCAGTGTGGAACCTTTCAGGCGTAGAAATTAATTGCCTTAATTAATTCAACCCTCACAACTGCAGCTCCTATTTGACACATATTTCCTACACGGACCCATTTAAGTGCTGCCAATCTAAAGCAAACTCGACCAAGATTCTAATTAGATCCGAATTAATTTGCCAAACGCGGCGTAATTACGCCTATGTCAAACGACACAGTGCTGAAGAAAGCAGTAGAAAGTAATCGTTGGTAGTACCAAGATGTTGATAACTCAAATTCACATTTACTAACTCCGCCAGTGATTGAGTCATTCATCATTAGCCCATTTAAGTCCCCACTGCTGGGGCACGGGCCTCCCTCAATCACATGAGGGGTAATTGCCATACTCACCACGCTTGGCAGACGGGTTGGCGAGGGTTTTGATATAAATGCAGAGTTTTCCTTCTCTGGGTGCTGATGATCATGCCAGCAGCTTTACCTTAGTCGCCTTTTACGACACCTCGGTAAGAGTGAGGGTGGCCTATTCTACTCTGCCGGGGACCACACGGCCACATGATTGAGTCATTCCAATCATTCAATTACTAACTTTCCTGACTTGTCCAGATGGGGTAGCATATACCAAAATAGAAAAATCTCCCGTCCGAGGGGTCGTGCACATGGCTTCGTGCCCGTCACCACGACCCCCCACTATGCCCGCCGTCATGCGGGGGGAGTTCGACATAACATGCGAAAACATGCGGACGGTTATGTATGCGTATGGCCATGTAGTCCCCGGCAGAGTAGAATAGGCCACCCTCACTCTTTCCGAGGTGTCGTAAAAGGCGACTAAGGTAAAGCTGCTGGCATGATAATCAGCACCCAGAGAAGGAAAACTCTGCATTTATATCAAAACCCTCGCCAACCCGTCTGCCAAGCGTGGTGAGTATGGCAGTTACCCCTCATGTGATTGAGGGAGGCCCGTGCCCCAGCAGTGGGGGCTTATGATACGACGATGGCCTATTGCTTTTGCTTATACTGTGTCATAATACTTAACACCACCAAGGAATTACTTGTGCCAAAATTAATTTTAAATTGGTGATCACGGTAATAATGGGAGACACACTTGGCTAAATTGGTTGTTCTTTTGTATGGAGCCTCGCTCACTTTGAGGGGAGCTCGGGAAATTGGATCGAACCCCGAGTGTTTTTCATTTTGGAAATTTAATATGCCTATGGTTTATTTATGTTTAAATTGAAATCCGTATTTGAACGAGGTAGGTAGTTGATGCTTTAAAAATAACCTTGCACCTATATTTTTTTCTCTATAGCCCGAACGATGCTAACAGTTGAAATTTGCAAAGCTGCGTGAGTAAGGGTACCAGGGGAAGGGGAATTAAAAGGTAAGCAGCGCACTTGTGACACCACTGGAGTTGCAGGTGTCCATGGGTGGCGGTAATCGCTAACCACTAAGTGATCCGTCGGCTCGTCTGCCACCTATATCATAAAAAAAGAAAGCCCGGAGTCCAATTCTCGTGCCCGTGATATTTATTTTCATACGACATATATCACCAAAACACAGTTTTTTTTATGGTTTTCAGGTGATATGCGCCATGTTTTAAAAATATCACGAGCACGAGAATTGGGCTCCAGTTCTAGCCTCCTCTTTTTTCTTGCGTGTTAAAAAGTCTCACTAAAAATATCTCGCTCATTCAAATTCATAAACATTTCACTAACAATTTAGTCTTTTAAATCCTTTCATAATTATTTCATCCTTTTCAGCGTCGCGGTTTAAATAAGCGAGAAAACCTCTGGCCCTCCTCATTAAGGCACTGTATGTTTTTTCTCATTATACCATTAGTGTCCCCACATACTCGCCTTTGACGGCTACCCATCTGTGAGACTACAAGCACTTCAAGGATACACTTGGTGTTCAGGTAAAAGTGTTTCCCTCTAACATAAATGGATGAAGAGAAATGAAAATGTTAAGATTTTATGTGGAATTCTGAACTATTGTGGGAGAGCCACGCTTCGGCGGCCGGCTCGACCGAAGTGATACAGAAAACCGGCGTGATGAAGCACGCTGCGTGAGTAAGGGTACCGGAGGCCAAATCGCTAAATGCGATCAGACCGCCTTATTGTACTGTCTGTTATTGTATGAAACTTGTATTTTGTTGTTGTGCAATAAAGAATATCTATCTATCTATCCTTTTTTTTATTATTCTTTATTTATTAAGGTGACGAGTAGGACACACTAACGACGCCAATAGATTTTAATTTTTAGCTACTAAACCGGATATATTTTAAACGATTTCGGGGTTACAACCTCTAGGTAAACACTTATACTATTTATTATATAACCATGCACAATGGTTGGGTCCATTTTGGTACGCGAAAAATTGATTCACGCCGTGGCCGCTTTTGGCGTGAATCTATTTTTCTCGTACGCGTTGGATCCAATATTCTTATTTAATAAATAGTATAAGTATTTGTCGAGAGGTTATAACCCCGAAATGGTTTAAAATAGATCCGGTTTAGTAGCTAAAAATTAAAATCGTTTGGCGTCGCTATTTTGTATTCGTACTTATAATATAGTTGCGCGAGCGGGAAATTAACCGATTCATAAACATTTCTGCTAGACATTTTGTAGCTCGAGAATAATTAGGATCGGCTAAAATATTTATAAACGCACCTACTTCATACATATTGATGTTACATTTATTAATCAGTGAGTTTCCCTCTCGCTCATATTTCTTACATTCCATGGTGCCACAAACTTCACAATTTGGAGAAGAAACTTTTTTCATGAGGTAAGCAAATTTGTTCGACGGGTAATGTCCAGACCTCATCTATCTATCCTGTATATTATAAACCTGTCAGAACCTACAGCCGTCGAGGCCCTATCAAAATGCAGTGGAACCCGATACCGCATCCAAATAAAAAGAGTTCCTAGACTTGACGCGAGCCGTCTAGACTGCAGCGACATCTGTCGGGAAAACTTTCCGCATTCCCGTTAATGCCTTCGCATTTGGTACTGGCAAGGAATACGCCTATTATTCTTTTGACGCAGCTGTTAGATTAGATGTGAAGGATATTTTGAATAAGCAGAGCTGCCGCGAAAACTTTTGCTTTCCCAAATAGAAAGAGACCCTGCAGTTTAAGTGCGGCTCACTAGACGCAACTACTGTCAGGGAAACTTTGTAGCCTTCTTCTTAATGTTCTTGCAGGATAAGAAAAAAAGCGTTTTTTGTTTTGTCTCCATAAGAGTTTAGAATAAATAGGTATATAAATAAAATACTGGCAGTTTTTATTTATTTATTTTAGCGCAAAAACAGATTACGATCGAAGAAAAACATTGTTTAGGGAATGAAATAGAACATATCGAGAATGTAGTCCTAAATTATTTATGCGTAGGAGCTTACAAGTTCATTATTTATTTATTAACAGTCTACTTACAGAAATTATTCCAACACGCACACAAGTTTAGATTTTATACATAAAACATTTACTATCAAATTAAATTTTACAATTGATCAAATAAATATATGTATATTGTAGTATTTATATTATTGTCCATTTTCGAAATCAAATAATTGTCAAACGATATTCAAATATTCAAGTACTTTATATATACCTAAATAAAAATGACAATAGAATTAATTGATCTAATTAACACAACTATGCACTAAAGAGGGCTTATTCGGTAAAACAATAGTAAAATTGCAGTAGAAATAAAAAAAAATACAAATTAAATGAAATTACAAAGAAAGTAAATAGTATTTTTAATTAACAATAAAAATAATAATGTAATCACAAATAAAATAATAAATTAATTAACATGTCAAATTACTAATTTAATACGATGTCAAATAGGTATAGTCATGTTAGTTTGTGACTGTGGCACGGCTTCGCTGAAAACCACTTAGTTAAATTTAATTCTTCTTCATCTTTTGTCCCGGTTGCGTCCTACGTTATCGCTTAAGACCCCAGGTCAGATTCCCTATTTCGACTCATTCACACAGTCTTGGACATCTATAATAGTCAGTTTCTTGGCACGTATGTCATTCCTTGCCAATAATTTTTAATAAATGTCTAGTTCTGGTTGCCGTGTGGTCCCCGGCAGAGTAGAATAGGCCACCCTCACTCTTACCGAGGTGTCGTAAAAGGCGACTACGGTAAAGCTGCTGGCACGATCATCAGCACCCAGAGAAGGAAAACTGCATTTATATCAAACCCTCGCCAACCCGTCTGCCAAGCGTGGTGAGTATGGCAATTACCCCTCATGTGATTGAGGGAGGCCCGTGCCCCAGCAATGGGGACTTAAATGGGCGGACGATGATGATGTCATCCCTTACGATGTCTAGCCACACCTTTTTGGGTCTACCCCGTCTGCCAGGACTCGGCCGTGGTAGCATAGTCAGACATTTGTACCCCATGTCCGACTATCGTAGGACATGACCGAATGTAAAAAATTAACCCCCTTATTATAAATCGCTAACTAAGAATAGTTCTGGAACAAAATTTGTGACTGCCCCTTCTGACCTTGCGTGTTGGAACGGGATGACATGAGATTTAGTACAGTAATAACTTTTGATCGCGATTTAGATTAAGATAGTACCTATAGGTCTTATTCATAAATTATTGTTAAACCCAAAGAGAATATAATCACTACGTTAAAAGAGTCGGCACTTCCATACAAGCCCCTATCTGTCAATTCTGTCAAAAATCGAGAGATATCATTTTTAACCAACCCGCTCACTCATTATCATCATCATCATCAGCCTATCGCAGTCCACTGCTGGACGTAGGCCTCTACACCGTGTCCACTTTGTTCGCCACCGTGATCTATCCATGGCTTCTCGCATCCAGTTCTTGCCAGCTATCCTGCGCAGATCGTCCCTCCACCTAGCCACAGGGCGCCCTCCATTATGTTTGTCAAGACGTGGTCTCCACTCTAGAACTCGTTTACCCCATCGGTTGTCGGTTCTGCGGCTAATATGGCCAGCCCACTGCCACTTAAGCTTGCTAATCCGGTGAGCAATGTCGATGTCGATTGGTTTTCTGCCGAATCACCTCATTTCGGATCCGATCTCCGAGAAAGACGCCGAGCATTCTCGTTCCATAGCCCGCTGAGCGCTCACTGCTCACTGCTTAAAACCAATTCAATACCAACCATCAGATCAGCAGAACAGAATGAACATTTGAGTTGTTAATGTTTAAAGACTTCACTAGATGGCGCTGTAACTGAATTCTATTAAGCAAAAAAAGTTGAAATTCACCCGGATTTGAACCATCAATTTCTTGATTCTAGATATCATTACCTAAGCTACTGGGCTGGTTAAACCTTTGCTAACTAAAACGGTGTTATAGAGCAGTTATCATTCTTTTCTCGAAAATGATGTATGAACATATTCTGTTTCAAACGTCAAAATTGTTCTCAAATACCGTGATAGCTAACAAAGATTTAGTGAACATTATGAATACAGCCATAGTTTATTGTGGTTAAGTTACTGCGGTTCCACTGTCCTGTCAATCAATCAATCAATCAAATAATTCTTTATTTGCATAGGCTTGTACACAGCACTTACAAATCGTCATACATTTGAATGACTTAAAACTATTTATAAGTACTTATGTATAATTTACATGTTAATACATATATATGTTGATACATAAAATATACTAAAGAAATAAATAAACATAATGCGATTCTACCACCGGCTCGGAAAGTTGTTTCTGGTCGAGAAGATCCGGCAAGAAACTCCAGCCAGTTACTCTTTTTAATCGCCAAACTTTCATACAATGTTGTGTCATCATCATACCAAGCCATACAGTTTAATTGTTACACAAGATAAAATAAAGGAAATAATAATAAAATAAATATTATGATAATGGCGTTGCAGTAATTTTGCTGTTTTTTCAGACGATCTAATTAGAAGCGCAGAGAGCTTCTTTACATAGTTTGCAAAGTAATAATTTAATCATTCTCACAACATCTCATACGTTGACCTGATTCCGTACTAAGTAGCTTAAACACTTGTGTTACAGATATCAGACAACAGAGGAACACAAATATATACTTAAATACATACATTACACCCAGACACTGAACAAACACAAGTGTTCATCGCACGAATGTTTGTCCAGGGTGGGGGTCGAACCCACGACCTTTGGCGTAAGAGGCAGGGTCACTACCGATTGCGCCATCTGGTCAGCCAAGAGTTACAAAGGTAAGTTAGTGATTTAGTCATACTTACTTGTCTAATTAAATGTAGGCAATCATAATAACCTACGTAATATTTTTTTTATAATCTGTCATCATGATTAATGATTATAATATCGTCCAACCGATTACGGCTACGGCGGCAAATCTCAACTATCAGCCACGTACGCAGGATATATTGTAGTGCTTAAGTGTTTGCGCAAACACAAGTGCACTGTCTATTCCCTTTCACATCGGAAGACCGGAGAGCGATTGGGCGCAGGACCAACGGCTTAACGAGCTTTCCGTAGAACGGGGGCACATGACCGAAAACTTCCAGACTAAGGGCTGACATTAAGAATTTCTTACCGAATACTAAGGTACAAATTTTAGGCTCGTCCCGGGGATCGAACCCGGGACCTCATGCGCAGCCGTCGCTTTATAGTGCGACCCACTAATCACTGTGCCACTGTGGCAGTCGTTGGTTGATGATTCATCGTTAGCCTATTTAAGTCCCCACTGCTGGGGCACGGGCCTCCCTCAATCACATGCGGGGTAGTTGCCATACTGACCACGCTTGGCAGACGGGTTGGCGAGGGTTTTGATATAAATGCAGAGTTTTCCTTCTCTGGGTGCTGATGATCATGCCAGCAGCTTTACCTTAGTCGCCTTTTACGACACCTCGGTAAGAGTGAGGGTGGCCTATTCTACTCTGCCGGGCACCACACGGCCTGATTGATGATTACTCAAATTGTAAATTACCTACTGTACCTAATCTATATTTTGCCCAACTCTGTGTACTTTTACTATGGCTTTGGTCTTCCTTGACAGTGCTTCGTCTAATTAGAATGCACATCTAAGGCTACTGCCTTATTTATATCACGTTTGCTACCTATAAGATTTGTTAACAAGGAATGTTTTTTTTTATGAATTAAGGAGGCCGACAATCACCTAATCGTAGTTGGTAGATCAGATTTTTTTTTATGTCATAGGTGGCAGACGAGCAGAAGGATCACCTAATGGTAAGCGAATGCCGCCGCCCAACCTTTGAACCCCCATTCCCCTGGATTAGCCTCCAGAACCCTCACTAACGCAGCGAAACACAGCACAGTGCTGCTTTACGCCGGTTTTCTGTGAGGCTGTTGTATCTCTCCGGTCGAGAACTTCTATAGCCCATTCATGTCGAAGCGTGGTTCTTCCACGGTCGAAATACAGTATAGTCGCTAAAAGCTAGCCAATTTTTGGTGAATAAATACAGACGTCTCTTCCAAGTCATAGATCCCTGTCAAATTCTTCTAAATCGGTACACTCTGGTTCTGTCGCGAGGACGAGGAAACGATCATCCACGTCCTCGGCGAGTGCATAGCGCTACACCGCTGCAGAAGCCGGCAATTAGGAGCACTCATGATCTCAGCAGACGAGATCAAAAGCTCCCCCATCAGCTCCATTCTCGGGTTTATCCTGGAACTGGAGCTACATGAGGTGCTATAATAGGTTATGGGGCTGCCACCATAGATCATCTACTGGTCGCAGTGGCTATGAGACGCAGGGTAAATAATAATAATAAAACACTCTGGCCAGACTGGTCGTGGCCACCATTTTGAGTCCCGATGAGAGATGATCCTTGAGGTTCTGCTCCATTCATCGTGGACTGCTTTCTGGGTACACTCGTGAACAGAGCCCTTAGTTGCGGCCTGATCTGGTCTGTCCACCTAATTGGTGACCTTCCACGTGGCCTTGTGCCCTCATCCTTTCCCTGTACTACGAGACGCTCTATGGAGTCACTGCCTCGTCGAGATACATGTCCCAAGAAGGTCAAAATCCGTGACTGCACCGTGGTTGCTGGGCGCTGTCTGGTACCGAGTTCTTTTAATATGGAATTCAATCCTATCTCAACAGACAGCTGCTTAACATATTTTAAATTAATGACATTTCCAAGCCTCTACATTTTTGAGACATGCTTGTTTGTAAAACAGATTCCGAACTTATTTAAATATGAACAATCAATATTCGGCCCATTCGAGCAGACGGCTCACCTTACCGAATTACCGCCACCCATAGACATCTGCGACACACGGGGCATCACAGATGCTTTAAGGGAGGAATAAGCTCTTTTCTTGCAGATCACCAGGTCGTATCTGTTCGGAAACACCATCGTTGGTAGCTGATTCCATAGTTTTACTACGCGTGGTAGGAAGTGGCGTGAGAAGCGCAATGTGGTGGAGTAAAATCCATCCAAGTGATGTGGGTGAAATTTGGAAGACTGGCGTGATGTACGATGGTGCAAATTTGCAGCTGGAATAAGGCCGATTTATTTACGATTACTGTATAAGACGCAAGTTCGGCCGTACCCCATGTACCAGCTTCTCCCTCTGGACCGCATTCAACGGAGATCGACTCGAATCGTCGACTGCCAAGATATTTCCAATCGGCTTGACTCCTTGGCACTACGTAGAGATGTAGCCTCGCTATGTATATTCTACTGCGTGTTTAGGCCTCAGTTCGAGAAGACCAAAAATAGAAAACACAAAGTGCAAGACAGCGCTAAAAAAATAATGTAATTGATATAGCAGTACAACTGTTTAATAAGGTTCCAAAAACATTATGGAACTGGATCAAAAGAGTGTTCAAAGTGTCCATTTGGTCACTGCTAGAAGGGAAATGAATAAATTAAATGCATACCTTTCCGATACAACCTCATAGGTAGGTCCAGATCTAGAAACGTAGGTTGTTATTGGGTAGAGCCATGAGAAACTCTCGTCACCATCAGCTATTTAGTGTATCGTTGACTTCAACCAATTATGCCCGTAACACCTTTCTGTTGCGCTCCTGTCGTAATTATAACAGCGATTTTTGTGACTTAGATCTATTTAACACTACACTGCGAGCGCGGCGTACAAAAAGGCTGTTGTGGGTAAATTGTCTCCTGATTTTACAAAGTAGATATTTGTCAATTGCTCAATTATTCCTTTTTGTTTATATTAGGAACATCATGTTGCGGTTTTTATGATATTAGTTATTAGTGGAAACTTAATTGGTTTAAGATTATGTTTTTGTGTGTTAAATTGTGTTATTTTAAGTACTGTATGTTTCCTTACAATAAAGAAAATAAAATAAAATAAAATGATATTGTAGTCTAGTCCATTATATTTTCTTGCAAAATATTCGTATACCTACCAGGTCAATCGTAGTGAAACACAATAGGTAGGTTAGGTTACCTATTTTACCGAATAAAGATCGTATTTCATTTCATTATTTGTACGGAAATTGATATTTATATCCATCAGGAAATTCCGGTGTAGCAAAATCATTCCACAAAACTGAGCTACATTTCCCTAAAACCCTTCAGTTCCAATCCCCCATGCATTTCAACTCGGGACACATTGCAACAGCACGTGTCGCCAAACTTTTCAGCGCTCCGTTAACGTCGTCGCATTAGACGCACCCGTGTCCAGATGTAGTGTAATTGTTTTGAGCAAAAGTCTGAGCTGGGGAATTAGACTTGTTGGCAATTTGAATGTTAACAGGAACTATAGACAAATGGGTGTTTGTATAACTGAGTAAAGGTGATTAGTTAATGTCAAATATGAAAATGTATTTTTCTTTTCGGTGAAATAATTACGGGTTACAAAATAAATGGAGGACTTACTATTGGTATTCCATGAATATATTATTCATGGAATACCGATATTACATGGCACCGATATTACATGGCAGAACCGACAACCGATGGGGTAAACGAGTTCTGGAGTGGAGGAGACCGCGTCTTGGCAAACGTAATGTAGGGCGCCCTCTGGCTAGGTGGGGGGACGATCTGCGCAGGATGGCTGGCAAGACCTGGATGCGAGAAGCCATGGATAGATCACAGTGGCGAACAATTGGAGAGGCCTACGTCCAGCAGTGGACTGCGATGGGCTGATGATGATAATGATGATGATGAATATATTATTACTGTCCTATCCTAATCATGCACGTTTAATACGTTGAGTTTCTAGGCGACTTTGTCACTCATGCTTCATTGGGCGGGCACGGGGTGACCGAATAAAATGGCGAACTTTGACGTCAGAGGTTATGACCCATTTTGGATCGCTGAGCCAGCATAGTAAATATTCTATTCATATTACGAAATGGTATTTGCATCCTTGATTTTTTGAATGGGGGGCAACCGTAAATAAAAAATCCGCTAGGTGCCTGTAAAAGGTACCCTCGAGGTTCAGGCAGGGAGACGGAGTATAAAATCATCTGTTCCGTCTGATTCACTTGCCGTTAATAGCGCACTGGTTGGTTAAAATAACTGTTTGGTTTGATAATGTTTTGGTTTGGTTAAGAGAGGCTCACTTCGGCATAAATGGGCCGGCTCGACCGGAGTAATACCACGGCCTCACAGAAAACCGGCGTGAAGCAGTATTGTACGGTGTTTCGATGCGTGAGTGAAAAAACGGAAGCCCAATCCGCACTGCACTGGTGTCGTGTGTGTCCATGGGAGGCGGCAAACGCTTATCAGGTGATCCGTCTTCTAATAAAACAATATATTGTTTTTATTTTAACAAGCATCTAAATCTCTGTCATTACCTTCAAATCGTTCGAATCATAGCTCAATTCGATTACAAATAAATATTCGCACCGCGGACAGCCGAGTGAGTTTTAATTGAAAACCGACGATTATCCGATTATTCGTCTGGCTGTTGCATATTAATCGACAGAACTTGGCGCAGCGAGTGCAGAGCGATTGTTGGAGCAACAACAAGTTTGATCCTGAGTTGTCTGCGGGAAAGTTGTGAAGACTAATAATATTCGTCAGGTTGGATTTGTTAAGGAAAACATGGAGGACATAAAATCGCGAAAATTTAATAGTATCATCAGGTGCCCCGTCTGCTCATCTGTCACCTAAAAAAAAAGTAAAGTATCAGCTTATATACTGTCCCACTGCAGGGCAAAGGCCTCCATCATAGAAATCAAGTAATCGCTACTATGATGGGATTAGGCTTAATCACCATGCTTGCCAAATGCGGATTGGTGATCACAAACCCGAGCTATGTTCGAAAAATTCGAAACATACTTTTGGCTCGACCCGGAAATCGAACCCAGGACTATGGCCCGGTTCTTACACCACCAGACCGACAGGGCGTCCAATCTATCACATAAAAAAAAATATAAGAGACTTCGATTTAAATGAGCTCGACCGCAGATGTATGTACCACGTCTGTATGTATATCGCCAAGTGAGTGAGATACCGGGGATCCAATCGGGGGAAAAGAGGAGTTTAAGGATGGAAACGTAGTGACTCTATCCATTCGTGATGCGTGTCCATGGGTAATACCAATTGCCTAACATCAGGTGATCTGCGTGGGCCGGTGAAGAATTGCGTTAGCGAAGGGTCAGCATTACTTTTTTTTAATGTGATAGGTGGCAGACGAGCCGACGGATCACCTGGTGGTAAGCGATTGCCGCGGCCCATGGACACCCGCGACACCAGTGGAGTCACAAGTGCGCTGCCAACCTTTAAACACCCCTTTACCCTGGATTGGACTTAGATCAAGATGTGAAATTTGCTGTGCGAAGGATTTCCTGTGACGTCAGCAAAGATTAATTTGACATTGTTTTGGTACACTTTGTATTCTATAGGCCAACGCTTGACTGGACTATAATCTCACCTAATACAAAGGTCTGGGATGTATGATGAGCGTATGATGTGCGTTTGTCTAGAAGATGCCTGTTCACTTTTGCCATAAAGATGTCCAGATTATATATATTTTTAAACCAGACCACCTTGTGAACTTCCTCTATTTATTATATTGCTAAAAAGCAAGTTACTCCCCGATACCATTGAGGATATGGCACTGGATGAAAAGCAATGTTTTGTTTTTGGTATTGGCTCTTCCCGAAGATATCAAATAATTTATTGAGAATAAGTGGGTAGTCAACAGTCGAAGTCAGTCAAAGACACAGTCACTCTAAAAAATGGCGGTGTTTTACGTTTTATCGACCTACGGATTATCTCGATACTACTCTAAACACAATAGCGGGTTTGAAGACTCTATTAGGTCCACATAAGCCGTGATCAATCACTCAACACACAATAGCAGTGTTAAAAGCGTTACAATTTAACGATTTTTACTATCAGGAACACTTCACTGCACAAATAAACGCTAAATTTGTTCACTAAAAACCACTATATACTAATTTAAAACCGTTGAATTTCATCAGCCCACGCGGGGTGTTTGACTCCTACCGTCAGAATCAAAAAGAAATGTTTAAAATTTAACCATTAAAACACATTGTCAACTGCCCCCTCAAAATCCGATATTCGCCCGCCATTACGGAAACTACAGATTAAACTGTGGAATTTCATTACGGACAGACAGCAGGACGCACATAAATATTCATATTTAGGTGTGAGCGGTGCAGTCATCAATGAAGCCATCTGCAGACGGCTGTACGCTGATTGGTGATTGTTTGTTTCAGTTACAGGGGTCGGTAGGTTGAGAGCGATTTCAGGCGATCGACAGAATGGCTTGACTAAATGAGCTATTTTACATGAGACCAAGTGAACTATTTAGTACCTATTTGCTACTACACGCGCGAGCAACGAAATCGACTCAGGACATATTTCTCATACAAACATACCTCCTTCAGAGGCCTATAAAATGAAATTAATGAATTATTAATTAATGAAATTACCCGCCTCTGGAACAACATACCCCTATCCCTCCCTATTTTCAAGTCATTTCTTATCAATCATTTCTTATCTCTCTAAGCCTTTTTTGTATTTCCTTTCATTGTCTCCTATTTCCCTGGTTACGTATCTATCAATCCAATAAACTGTTAGTATGTATGTTTATTTGTTTTGTAATGTACTAGTATGTATATGTATTAGTATTTATAGCTAGTATATATTTATTTAATATAATGTATGTATGTATGAGGGGTGTAAGGGGTCCCGCCCAATATCTAACGGGGCCTAAGTCAACCTCACCTGCACGTGGCGCACCCTGCTGCACAACAGACGAGGGTCTGGCGTTCCCCACCAACCCGCACTGGGCCAGCGTGGTGGGTGTAGGCCCAAACCCCCCCTATGATTTATAAAACCAACAAAAGGCCCCAAGTGCCCGGCGGTACCGGAGGCCGAGCCGGCGATGACGGAAGCGGGCGAGGCGCCAGGACCAGGGGTGCCAAGAATCCCCGGGTGGCGAATACCTACCGTCAAACAACCTTGGCCCTGGCCACGTACAACACACGCACACTGCGGACCGAAGAGAAGCTGCTGGAACTAGAGGAAGAATTAAGCAGAATTCGCTGGAGTATTGTAGGATTATCCGAAGTCCGACGACAGGGCGAGGATACGATGATCCTTAAATCCGGGAATCTGCTTTATTTCCGGGAGGGCGAAGAACTGTCCAAAGGTGGAGTCGGGTTTATTGTCTACAAGTCCCTCGTGAACAACATTGTACAAATCGGAAGTGTGTCGAATAGGGTGGCGTACCTTACACTCAGAATTACCAAACGGTATTCGTTAAAGGTAATACAGGTTTACGCCCCGACCTCGACACACCCCGACGAGGAAGTGGAAGTAATGTATGAGGATATTTCTCGGGCAATACATACTTCCAATACTCACTACACTGTTGTCATGGGAGATTTCAACGCAAGGCTAGGCAAAAAGGGCGATGAGGAGTCGAAAGTGGGGCAATTTGGATCAGGAATCCGGAACCACCGAGGTCGAATGCTAGCCGAGTATATGGAGAGGGAGGGACTCTACATGATGAACTCCTTCTTTAAAAAACGGCTGCATCGTAAGTGGACCTGGGAAAGTCCGGATGGCGTTACAAAAAATGAGATTGACTTCATCATGTCTACCAAGACCCGGATATTCAATGATGTCTCAGTGATCAATTCGCTGAACACTGGAAGTGATCACCGAATGGTAAGAGGCACTTTGAATCTACACGTTGCATCCGAAAGGTATCGACTGATGAAATCTACGCTCCGCCCTGTAGCCATCCAAATTGAAAACCCCGAAAGCTTTCAACTGGAACTGGAAAATCGTTTCGATTGCCTAGAGAGCTGCTCAGATGTGGACAAATATAATGACAGGCTCGTAGAAGCTGTCCTTACGGCGGGTGCAAAGGTTTTCAGACCCAGCCGTACGAAAAAAGCCAGTAAAATCTCGGAGCCAACTCTAAAGCTAATGGAGGAAAGGCGGAAAATGGTCTGCAAACCTCTGATGAAGCTCGTCAACGACGGCAGCTTAGCAAGCGCATCTCCAAGTGCCTGACCCGGGACATACGCCGATTTAATACGGAACGTATTAAAGAGGCTATAGAGCGGAACAAAGGCTCCAAAGTCTTCGCTAGAGATCTAGCTATTGGAGAGAGCTTGTTGACCAAGCTGAAAACAGAGGATGGCAGAATCGTCACGTCACGCCCAGAGCTTTTGGCCGAGATCGAACACTTTTATGGACAGCTTTACGCGGCATCATGAACACCTGTCATTCAGGCCGTTGAGCGCAGAGCCAAATTAACCCGGCACTACACCGAAGATATCCCGGACGTCAGCCTATACGAGATTAACATAGCTCTCAAACAGCTTAAGAACGGTAAGGCACCGGGTGATGATGGAGTCACAGCGGAGCTTCTGAAAGCAGGTGGACGACCTGTCCTGAAAGCCCTTCAGAGGCTTTTCAACTCCATCATCATTGAGGGAAAGACACCCAAAGCGTGGCACTCTGGCGTGATAAGGCTTTTCTTCAAAAAGGGTGACAAATCCCAATTGAAGAATTACAGGCCTATCACGCTGCTGAGCCACATATATAAGCTGTTTTCGAGAGTTATGACGAATCGTCTCGCACGCAGGTTCGACGACTTCCAGCCTCCCGAACAAGCCGGATTTCGAAAAGGCTTTAGCACTATAGATCACATACATACGCTGCGGCAGGTTATACAGAAGACCGAAGAGTATAACCTGCCATTATGCTTAGCGTTTGTGGACTATGAGAAAGCCTTCGACTCTGTCGAGACCTGGGCCGTGCTACAGTATCTCCAAAGGTGCCGAATAGACTACCGATACATACAAGTGTTGCAGTCATTGTACGGAAACGCCACAATGTCAGTCCGTCTTCAGGACCAGGAATCAAAACCCATTCCTCTCCAGCGAGGTGTGAGACAGGGTGACGTTATATCGCCGAAACTGTTCACCACTCTGTTGGAGGACGTGTTTAAACTTCTGGACTGGGATGGACTTGGCATCAATATAAATGGTGAGTACATGACGCACCTTCGATTCGCTGATGATATCGTAGTCATGGCTGTGACCTTGGAAGACCTTGGCACAATGCTTGACGACCTCAGTAGAGTCTCCCAACAAGTGGGTTTGAAAATGAACATGGACAAGACGAAAATCATGTCGAATTCCCATGTCGTACCCACTCTGGTAAAGGTTGGAAGCTCTGCACTGGAAGTTGTAGACGAGTACATCTACCTCGGACAAAAAGTCCAGCTTGGTAAGTCCAACTTCCAGAAAGAGGTCGATCGACGAATCCATCTCGGCTGGGCAGCGTTCGGGAAGCTACGCAGCATATTTTCGGCCCACCTACCGCAGTGTCTCAAGACGAAAGTCTTCAATGCGTGTGTGTTGCCAGTGATGACATACGGAACCGAAACGTGGCCGCTTACAATGTGCCGATTAAGGAGGCTCAAAGTCACTCAGAGAGCAATGGAGAGAGCTATGCTCGGAGTCTCCCTGCGTGATCGTATCAGAAATGATGAGATCCGCAGGAGAACTAAGGTTACAGACATAGCCCAAAGGATTGCATGCCTCAAGTGGCAATGGGCAGGGCATATAGCGAGGAGAACAGACGGCCGTTGGGGCGGAAAGGTCCTCGAGTGGAGGCCACGTACAGGAAGTCGCAGCCGTGGCAGGCCCCCCACAAGGTGGACCGACGATCTGGTGAAGATCGCGGGAATCCATTGGATGCGGGCGGCAGAGGACCGATCTGTGTGGAGAACATTGAGGGAGGCCTATGTCCAGCAGTGGACGTCTATTGGCTGAAATGATGATGATGATGATGATGATGTATATACCATACTCGTATTTATACAATGTCTTTTTTTTTCTCTTTTTCTGACTTGCACTGCCTTACCCCTTTTCTTAATTCGCTATACTTTTCCTCTACCCTGAGGTTGTCTGGAAGAGATTGCTATTAGCGATGAGACCGCCTACATTGTTTTAGTATAATAACTTAGGCTAAGATCTGTAAATTTTGTGCACTAAAGTGTATCTATCTATCTATCTGTGCTTTAGTCATATTTTATTATAAATCGATTTCAAAAGTGTTCAAATTTCATTTAATTATTTTACACATTACAAAAACGTGCTGATTTCTTTAAAAAAAAGCAAATTGTGATTGATTTTCGCATACCATAATATTGCATGAAGGATGAAAAACAACTTGCTCAATCCTAATTTTAAGAATAACGTCATATTTCTGAAGGCTTGTTAGACGATTAAGTAAAAGAACATTTTTGACATTGATTTGCATTAAAATTTACACTAAAGCACATAATTATACTTTCATATATATAGGCCTCGGAAGTTAGAATGTTTGTATGAAAATTAGGTCCTGAGTCGATTTGGTTTCCCGCGAGTGTACCTATTTAGTAGGAAAATGAAGTATTTGGTACTATTGCGCTAAGGCATAAAATCGTAGTCAATAAGTGGCCAATAACGTCAACTTGGCTGACAAATTCTGAGATTTTATAGTTTCAACATTGTTAAACCGTTTGTTGAAGTAGATATTTAGTACCTATTTGGTACATGAACATACTTAATTAAAAGTTATCAACAAAGAACAATAAAAGCCTATACATCACTGTACTTTTCCTTTACCCTCCAGTTTTCTGGAAGAGATCGCTACTAACGATAAGATCGCCGAGATTGAATTTGCAAGTGACCGTAGCATTAAATATGTATGTATATACAGGGTGTATCTGTGAACATTTACATCCCTTTAACCACGTGTTCTACTAAACATCATGAACAACATTTGTTCTATCACTTTTGGAAATTCTCATGAAAAAATTTCAACTGGTCATACAAAGTCGGTCACGTGACTTGGTCATTTTGTATGGGGAGTCGAAAAATATTTTGATGAATTTGGAAAAGTCGTTGAACAAAATGTTGTTCAGAATGGTTGGTAGAACAAGTGGTTAAAGGGATTAAGTGTTCACAGATACACCCTGTATTTGTGAATCCGCTGTTGGTTCTGATATCCGTAACACAAGTGCTTGATCTACCAATCTCGTAGTCAGATCAATGTATGTGATGTTGTGAACTTTTTTTTATAAATTTTGGGAAACTATTTCTGGACCTACAAAATGTGTTAATGACGATACTAGGTTCTCAGTGATAGCTTTCTGCAGTTTTGACATTGCATGGAGAAGTGGGAGATCTGAACAGGAAAAATGGAAGGGGAAAAGTATCCACAAAGTAAGCCAGTCAGCGAGATAAACAAAGCGCAGAATCCGTTGAATAGAATAGAATAAGCATTTATTTGGTAAACACATAACATGGTGAGTGTCGACTACAGGATCGCTAGGGAGCCTTTTTAGAGTCTTTCATATTGTTTATGTTTGGTCTTATCTCTGTCTGTCTCTTCTTGTAAAACGTCATAGCGGTTGGTTTGATCATTTTATTAATATATTTTATTTACCTATTTAAATCACTCTTTCATTCATACAGTCCATTCCTATAGCTCACATTTTGGTCCTTCACCCGTAAATTGATCCATTCGCCATTTATTTGTTTAGTTTTCACGTAGAATTATTCATTTTCATTTTCATATAGTTTTCCTTGTTAAATATTTTTCTTACGTCAAATTTTTTTCACGATTTATATAATGGTTTTTGCGTTCATAATCATTACAAACCACCGCTAGGCTTCCCGCTAAGGAAACCGTAAAGCCTTTACCATCAGAGGAGCACAAGAGCTCCATTTTTAAGTCTCCAGTGTTATCGGAGGGGCCCCAAGGGCTCCATGTCTACACCCCCGATGTCATCGAAGAGGCCCAAGGGTTCCATGTATAAATTCCCGATTTCATCGGAGGGACCCAAAGGCTCCGTCTCTAAATCCCCGATGGTAAAGGAGACGTTATCACCAGTCGTACCCCTACTCCCGGAGGAGATTCCTTTCTCCGTAAGTTTACCCCGGGGGGAGGGAGACGACGACTCGATTTATCGCAGATCGAGCTCCAAGAGCGTTCTAGTTAAAGCTGCTGAGGCGCAACTCAGGCGGAAGCTCGCTGATATTGCAAAACAGCAGCAGCGCGTGGAAATCGAGGTAGCTCGCGCGCGAGAGGAAGCGGTCCGCAAAGCTGCCGCCATGGAGGAGCGAGTAGTTCGAGCTGAGTATGAGCTTGCTTTGGCAGAGGCCAGAGAGCGAAGGTCGCGTAAGTTGCGATCTCGCCTTCCGAGCACCACCGCGGAGGTAACGAGTTCCCCTATTGATATTTCAGCGAGCGTAAAACACCCTTCCACACCTTTCAATAAGAGGACATCAACGTGTGCAACGACTCCTCTCATATCAGCTACCGCACGAACAACGGAATCTTCTAAGGTAGCGATAAGTATGCATAACGCGGCGAGGTACCCTGTATCTCCCGAGGCTACCTTATGTATGTTCTGCGGAAGGCACGACTGCAGCGCGAGGTCGTGTTCCATGTTTATAGCTGAGGATGTTGAGGAGCACCAGTTTGATGGTCATCGTGTTTATGTGAAGTGCAGAAATTGTATAACACTCCACAAATCATCTTTTCATAATTTTATTTTGGCCAAAATATCGATTGTTCCAAATTTCCTTCAAAATTTTTATGTAAACAAACCGATGTCAAAATCTGTGATAACGTTGGAGTTGACAACAAAAAGTCATCATAAAAAAGAAAGTGAGTTGAGTTCAAATGAGTCTCAGTTCTTAATCTATGTTCCAGACTCCAAGAGGCAAAGTGGTCGCATTCTATCAGAAAATATAGCAGTAGTGGTTTCTGCGTTGAACAGCGATTGCGACACTTTTGCTGTCTTGGAAGATGGGGCGTCGGCTTCTCAATTACTCGATTCTGAACTCAATGACCACGTTCACATCGAGAATTTGAGTAAGGGGGATTTAAATTCTAAATTATTGAATTTCGACTTAAGGGGCAAAAATCGTTTGGATATTTTGAAAAACACTGATGTGCGCGCTTCGTCGGTATCGCTTTCGCCGAAGCGAGCACAAATTTGTAAAGACACCTCAAGGCGCCTTCCCGAAGGTGTATTTGAGGTAGGTTTACTATCGCGTGAGGACTCATCGTCCATTTTTGTCCACGCTCAAACTCGTTCGGAGAGTTTAAGTGAACCATATGTCGAGATTGTTCCTTCCTTTGAATTCCATTTCGGTTGCGAAAGACTGGTGAAGGATTCGGTCGAGGCTGAGTCGCCGTGTGTACCGGGACTGAAGTGTGGCTCACATAGTTGCGCTTCTGTCCTGGATACGGGACAGTTCAATCTCTTAATCGGTTTTACAGAGACTACGAGATTTTCCGAAGTCTTTTCTCTCTCTCAGAGGTCACGTCGATTTCAGATGCAGCGGTGGCCGCGTCCGTTGCTCGCCCGTGTTGCCGAGAAGACAGAAGAGTATTTTCTGAGGGCAATCCAGCGGAGCTGCTCCTACACTCACACAGGAGCAGGGAGAGTAAACCGACCGCCTCGTGCACGCCTGAAAGACTTTAACCAACTATGTCCAGTCTTTGACCAATATTCCCGCAGAGACCAGGGATAACGGGGGAATGCTGTATTAACGACCTGCTTGCATATGACCTACGAGTGGGTAGGATTAAATAGCCATATTGATGCAGTTGGAGTGAGCCACCTACAGAGCGTTCTACATACACATTCACTGATGCTTAGCGCTCGTTGTTGTTACTTCTTTTGTGCCGTGCTACCCCTGTATTAAGGCCTGCCTTGCGGGATGGCTAAATTGATGGAAATGGATGGAATTCTATGCAGAGCGCCAGTATATCCAGAATAATCCAGCTTCCTTTCCTATGCTGTTCAGAATTACCGGTGCTGCCCCCTAGCGGAGAAGCAAGTTTTGTTCAGCGCCTGCTTCGATTGTCTATCCTACATGACGCTAGTGGATCTGGATTGGAGGGCCCTCAGAGGATTGAACTAGGAGAAATCCAGGCGGCACGGTGCGGGGAACGGATGTGGCCTCCGGCTGCCGGGCTCCGTATAAGATAGTTTAAGAGTATTTTGTTTAGTTTTTTATCGCCCTTTTGGCAGGGCATGTTATGTTTTTATATTTTTCCAAGACTGTTGGCTTTTAGTTTGAAGCCTAGCCAACCTGCAGTCAGTTTCTTCTATAAGGCTAAGCCTTACGGGCGGGAGTATGTCGACTACAGGATCGCTAGGGAGCCTTTTTAGAGTCTTTCATATTGTTTATGTTTGGTCTTATCTCTGTCTGTCTCTTCTTGTAAAACGTCATAGTGGTTGGTTTGATCATTTTATTAATATATTTTATTTACCTATTTAAATCACTCTTTCATTCATACAGTCCATTCCTATAGCTCACAGTGAGCGAGTACAGTAAAAAAGAAAAAAAAATAATACATAATATTTAACACTTTATACATACACTTCAAATAACATTTTATAACAATACACTCGAGAAAAAGTGTTACTGACATCGGCGCCCAATACTATCTTGTAATTTAATTCAACATTAAATTATTCAACAGGGATTAGGCGACTTCTGTAAAACCTTTTCTCGAGTGTAGCTACTGTTATAAAATGTTATTTGAAGTGTTAAATATTTAATTAAAACTTTTTAGTTCGTGGTATTTGAAGGCAGTTCTTTTTTCGCAGATTTTTTTTTTTTAGTTTCTAGTGTCTCATTTTTGGCAAATGTCGGTTAAAAATAAAAACCCTTTCTGTGATATGATATCAATTTCTGTGATATGCCACTCAGCAATATGTCACGGCGCGCGAACGCCATGACGCTGGTATTCTGTGGGAACCATAGGGGTAGTAAGAGTCACCAACCAACATTAATAAAAATACCTACTACGTTGTTGTAGGACACCGTCGTGTGTCGTTGTTGTGTTCACCGTGGGAGAGCACGCTTCGGCATGAATGGGCCGGCTCGACCGGAGTAATACCACGGCCTCACAGAAAACCGGAGTGAAGCAGCATTGTTTTTTTTTATAGAAAGGCCAATCAGAATGACCTTACTCCGCCTGATGGTAAGCGGACGTGAAATCCAAATATGAGGCTGACAGGCACAAAAGAACTAACAAAGTACCCATTGTGTCTGCCATCCTGCCTGCCGAGATGCCGTTTCACGCCCTGCCTAAAAGACCCCGGATTGTATGAAGGAGGAAACACATGAGCTGGGAGGACATTCCATGTCTTGATGGCTCGGGGCAGGAACGAGGAGCCAAACCTCTTGGTGCGCGCCGCCATCGTCTGGATGGTATGCGGATGGCAACGCTGTCCAGCACGTGTTGTTCGGAAGTGGAAATGGGAGGATGGGATAAGTTGAAATAACTCACAGAGCATTCCCCATTATAGAGGCGGTAGAGAACACTTAGACTGGCAATGTCTCTACGTAGCTGAAGAGGTTCGAGGGACTTAGTCACCTCATAATCTCCAACAATACGGATAGCACGTCGCTGCAACCTATCGAGAGCCTCCAGCAAGTACTTAGCAGAACCATCCCAGAGATGTGAGCAATATTCCACACACACATTGTGCTGTGTTTCGCTGCGTGAGAGAGGGAATCCGGGGGAAAGGCGGATTTAAAGGTTGGCAGCGCACTTGTGACTCCACTGGTGTTGCGGGTGCAATCGCTTACCATCAGATGAGCTCGTCTGCCTACCTATCACATAAAAAAAGGAACCTACAATTATTGTACAGTCAAAGAACGAAAAGGTTCGTCAGTTTTCAAATTGATTCGTTTGATATGCTATGAGCACTTATTACCTTTACTATAACTAACTGTTGCACAGAAAATTATGCTTAACTATTAAATCAGAAAGTTCAGATTTGCTTGTAGCAACATTGATTCCTTTTGATGTAAAGAAAATTTAAAGAAGGTTGGCAGATCTTTTTAAAACGGTATGTTGGTATAACTGATTCTTGCCGTGCAAGTGAAAATTTACCTTAAGGTGACGAACCGTTTTATTCTCTGTACTGTACAAAGTGTACAAAAATGTTCCCAATTTTAGTGTTTTCCTATTTAAATGCAAAATGGCTGTTAAACTCTTTTAAAGGTTTGCAGAGGAACCATGGTTTCTTTAAAATTTAGGACGGGTAATACCTACACAATCACCAATATCAGTGTAATTCCCGGTTGAATCCCAAAGCAGTTGCTTCATATTATGAGAATGCTTAGACCACGATTCAAAGTTTGGAGAGCCTGGTAATTATAATGAAGCGACTGCAGTCTGATCTTCTCAACTTAGCCGGGAAACTGACCAACTGAATCACTTTACACGTTTCAAAAACTATCCCAAATACTGCAGTGTAGGTTTCCTCACGATGTGAAAGATGGCAAACAAGCAGACGGGTCACTTGACCGGATTATTTAATCGTTGCCGCCTATGGACACTGAGTGGTGGCAGAAGTCTTCCCTGTCAATCTTCAGACACCCCCTTCCCTGCAGATCGGGCTTGAACGGTCGGAGAGTCTGCTGCATAACCATCCGAACGGCAAAAATCTCTTGCAGCTTGCAACTCAATTTTATGTCGTGCGAGCATTCGATTTTCGTTTAAAAGTTTCTTTAACTGTACCCTCCTCCAGGAACAGTGATTCAAGTTTTTTGTGAGTCCGTGATCAAACTCAAACTCAAATAATTCTTTATTTGCATAGGCTTGTACACAGTACTTACAAATCGTCTTACATTTGAATGACTTAAAACTATTTATAAGTACTTATGTATAATTTACATGATAATACATATATATGTTGATACATAAAATATACTAAAGAAATAAATAAACATAATGCGATTCTACCACTTGCTCGAAAAGTTGTTTCTGGTCGAGAAGATCTGGCAAGAAACTCGCAGTTATTCTTTTTAATCCCTAAACTTTCATACAATATTGTGTCATCATCATACCAAACCATACAATTTAATTGAAACACAAAATAAAATAATAATAAAATAAATATTATGAGGTAAACCGAAGCAGACCAGTCCCCAAAGGTGGCACCTGTTCACAAGTATGACGTATGTGTCAGCGATCACTCGAAACAGCTCGTTCATGTCGAAGCATGGCTCCACACGGCTAATATTTCCAGTTAGCCTGGTCACCCATCCCCAAAGGGCGTTAAACCCTCCGCAATAAAAGCCAAACGGTGCGAAATAATAAGAAAACCCTTAACATTGTATACATGTTTAGTACTTTGTTTACGACCGGTCAATAACTCGATAAAGCCTATCCGGACCGTATTGCCCGAATAAACCGAAGTGCCGACTTATTGATGGGGATTTACGGGAAAATGGCAAACGGGGTGCCCCGGCACCTTATAATGCCTTACCACAGTATGGATAGAACTAGTAGATCGCTTTTTAAAGAATAATAATATAAGGCAATAAATATGTTTCCTCTGTCACTCAAACGCAGTGCCCAGACCTGATCTCTGACCAAACATCAGAAGTCCAAGCTCAAGATTTGCCAAAGGGCTATGGATCGGAGCATATTAGGCATTAAAATTACTGATCGGATCAGAACTCGTTGACGCTCAACAACGGGGATCGCGGATGACGGCAAAAACTCTGCCAAAATGCACTCGGAGAGGTGGACTAAAATCGTCACACAATATCAGCTGGGCGACGGTTGAGAGGCAGACCCAGAAAAAGATGGCGGGACGAATTAGGATCACTAATGTCAGGATTGGCTTCAAATAGAGACCATTCTAGGAGTTTGGGAGAAGCCTTTGCCCAGCATTGGGACAGTTTAAAACTAACAAAATAAAGTATTTTTAGTGTGTTATATGTAGATAGGCATCAGCATTCCTGTTAAACGTGATTTCAGACGCTCTGTCAGACAGCATCGAGAACCCTTATAGGCAGCCTCCTTGAATGCTGATTTATGCTGACGATATTACGCTGGTAGATTTGGATAAGGGCAGGTTGGTGAGACGAGTAAAAGAGTGGAAGTACCCAGTGGCCTGAGAGCCGCCATGTCCGTGACATAGCAGACAAACTTCTGGAGAGTCGCCTACGTTGGTACGGTGATGTCCTGCGAAAACCAGACAGCTACGTAGGAAAGTGGGGTAGACTCAAAAAGGTGTGGCTTGAGGTCGTAAAGGATAACATGCGTGCCAATAAGCTGACCACTAGGGATACATAAGACCGTGCGAAGTCGAGCAGTCGAAGTAGAAAAGCGGACTCCGGGATCCGAAGCGACAGCTTAGGATAGTGGTAGACTCCTACACCTTTTTTCGCGCGTTTGCTGACCCACTACCTAAGATGTTAGGCTACTGGCTATCACTATTCTATGGTTTTATTGTTTCTCTTTTTATGTTCCCATTAATATTCCAACCTATACTAGGAAATATTAGTAATACGTAGCTTAGGATTAGGCTTGTGATACTTTCTCCCATATATTGAGGGTCCACATCCTCACCATCATTCATCATTTCAGCCAATAGAAGTCCACTGCTGGACATAGGCCTCCCCCAATGTTCTCCACACAGATCGGTCCTGTGCCGCCCGCATCCAATGGATTCCCGGAACCTTTACCAGATCGTCGGTCCACGTTGTGGGGGGGCCTGCCACGGCTGCGACTTCCTGTACGCGGCCTCCACTCGAGGACCTTTCCGCCCCAACGGCCGTCTGTTCTCCTGACTATGTACCCTGCACATTTGCCACTTGAGTCATGCAATCATTTGGGCTATGTCTGTGACCTTAGTTCTCTTGCGGATCTTATCATTTCTGATACGATCACGCAAAGAGACTCCGAGCATACCCCTCTCCATTGCTCTCTGGGTGACTTTGAGCCTCCCCAATCGGCACATTTTAAGCGGCCACGTTTCGGTTCCGTATGTCATCAATGTGATTGAGGGAGGCCCGTGCCCCAGCAGTGGGGACTTAAATGGGCTGACGATGATGACGATGATGTCATCACTGGCAACACACACGTATTGAAGACGGTAGATGGGCCGAAAATATGCTGCGTAGCTTCCCGAACACTGCCCAGCCGAGTTGAATTCGTCGATCGACCTCTTTCTGGAAGTTGGACTTACCAAGCTGGACTTTTTGTCCGAGGTAGATGTACACGTCCACAACTCCCAGTGTAGACCTTCCAACCTGTACAAGAGTGGGTACGGCATGAGAGTTCGACATAATTTTCGTCTTGTCCATGTTCATTTTCAGACTCACTTGTTGGGAGATTCTAGTGCGGTCTTGAGACACTACGGTAGATGGGCCGAAAATATGCTGCGTAGCTTCCCGAACACTGCCCAGTCGAGTTGAATTCGTCGATCGACCTCTTTCTGGAAGTTGGACTTAACAAGCTGGACTTTTTGTCCGAGGTAGATGTACACGTCCACAACTCCCAGTGTAGACCTTCCAACCTATACAAGAGTGGGTACGGCATGAGAGTTCGACATAATTTTCGTCTTGTCCATGTTCATTTTCAGACTCACTTGTTGGGAGATTCTACTGAGGTCGTCGAACATTGTGTCTAAGTCTTTTAAGGTCTCAGCCATGACTACGATATCGTCCACGAATCGAAGGTGCGTCATGTCCTCGCCATTTATATTGATGCCAAGTCCATCCCAGTCCAGAAGTTTAAACACGTCCTCCAACAAAGTGGTGAACAGTTTCGGCGATATAACGTCGCCCTGTCTCACACCTCGCTGGAGAGGTATGGGTTTTGATTCCTGGTCCTGAAGACGGGTCCACAGATTGGGCAAAAATCATATGAGTGACCCTCCTGTTAGCTTCATCCGTAGTCGTGTAAAAATAGCCAAAATGTTCTTGTCCTCTATTATAACGGACCACCCAATCCATCCACCAAGGTGGTCAGTTAGGAATTTTATTCCTATCAAACCACCCACTGTCCACGTGGGTATTTAGTTAGGAATATTATATACTAACCAACCATCTTTTTTTCTGAGTGGTTGGTTCGTGGTTATGACAGCACCTGACAGTTAAGTATTGTATACTAGTTCGAGCTAGGTTGTATACCGCCTTTGAAACATTTAGAAAAATCCGTTTAACCGCTAGCTGCCATATTATTTCAATCTACGTTTTGGGACCTACCAGTACCTAACCAGATTTGAACAATTACTGTAGTACAGCTGCAATGTTTTTAATTGTTAGTACTAAACCGGATTATTAAACAACTGCACAACCTCTGGCAAACTTATACTATTTATTAATACTTATACTTATTGATCTGCAGACGAGAGAATTAGTCAAGCGTCCTTTGGGTAAAGCATTTGCCGCCGCCCATAGACACACGCGACACCAGTTGAATCACAAGTGCGCTGCCAACCTATAAACCCCCTTTCCCCAGATTTGGCCTCCGGTACCCTCACTCACGCAGCAAAACAGAGCACAGTGCTGTTTTTTTTTTATTAGAATAGCCAGACATTTGGCCACAATCTCACCTGATGGTAAGTGATGATGTGGCCGAGGATGGATCATGCCTGTCTAGTAACAGCCTATTCACTCTTTTCTTGAATAAGTTCAGATCATAGCGTTCAGGGAACACATCTTCCGGCACAGAGTTCCATTCCTTAGCTGTACGCAACATGAATGTACATTTGAACCGTTCGGTACGTGTTGCCGTATTTCCACTACATAAGGGTGGTAACCCCTTCTCCGCCTTGTTCACAGTGCCCTTGTTAAAGATGGGTCTATTTAAGTATCTTTGTTTATCCTTCCCTGCCAAAAAGGGTCACTTGCTGCCGTCATATTAATATCAAATTACAACCGATATTAATCGTCAATCGCAGGTTAAAATGGCCGCATATAATAACTTTACGGCACATTTTAAGCGCTTAGCATAATGCATACAGGGCTTCCGAGTCAGCAGAAACGATGGACAAGTGCACTGTTGGCCACTGTCATTGGCGTCCCCTCCTCCCCAATGGGTTTTCCCTAGGAGAGGCCATGGGATCATTTCCTACGAAGAAATTCGCAAGGGGTTAACTTTTGCTCTTCATTTGCTACGGGAGGGTCCACCAGCGATTAGGCAAATGGCCACTGTAATTGTAACTACGTGTTTCCTTTATTTTCGTCATTTCTTTCCTTTATACACGCCGTGTGGTCCCCGGCAGAGTAGAATAGGCCACCCTCACTCTTACCGAGGTGTCGTAAAAGGCGACTAAGGTAAAGCTGCTGGCATGATCATCAGCACCCAGAGAAGGAAAACTCTGCATTTATATCAAAACCCTCGCCAACCCGTCTGCCAAGCGTGGTGAGTATGGCAATTACCCCTCATGTGATTGAGGGAGGCCCGTGCCCCAGCAGTGGGCTGTGACAGCCTTAAATGGGCTGACGATGAAATGCATTTAAAGCGCGTGCGATCGGCGTTTCAACTTTAAACACTGACGTGGATTGGGCAATACGTTCCTAAGTTTTCAATAAGGTTTCCAAGGCGCATGTCCTCAAGTGTAAAAGCAGCGAAAGCTGACCGTGTCACGGCTGATTTATTCGGGTCACCCTTATATTTTGACGTCGCCACCACGGAAATTAAAAAATATGCAAAGTGTGCGAAATTTACACATTTTTGGCTTCAAGTGTAAACGAGGTTTTTTGTTTAATAAAGGGATTTGAGCTCTTGTTTAGCACCCTTTTTAAGCGTGTTTTGTTATCTTAATAATGTCTGTATTTTAATAACTGTGGAAGTGATAACAAGGCCTCACAGAAAACCGATATTAATCAGCGCTTATGTTATGTTTGCTTAGTAAGTTTCTTGCGCGGAGTCTGGAAGATAGCGATCTTGTACCGTGCTCTCATGGCACGTTAAGACGTCATAGTCCAGCTCTCGTCCTCTCTCCGGTCGTGTCGCACAGGTGTACATCGCGTTTGCGCTCACACTTACACATCATAGTATATCCTGCGTCTGTAGCTGATCATTGTGGTCGCCTGCCATAGGTGATTCAGTCGGAGAATTATTTCACCTAAGTAGCACATTCGAGACCAGCGGACGATCAAAACGCTCCCAACAACACCTCCTTTGTTCAATTATGATTCCTAGTTTAGAAGTTATGAGCACAGATGATCGCCGTGTGGTCCCCGGCAGAGTAGAATAGGCCACCCTCACTCTTACCGAGGTGTCGTAAAAGGCGTCTAAGGTAAAGCTGCTGGCATGATCATCAGCACCCAGAGAAGGAAAACTCTGCATTTATATCAAAACCCTCGCCAACCCGTCTGCCAAGCGTGGTGAGTATGGCAATTACCCCTCATGTGATTGAGGGAGGCCCGTGCCCCAGCAGTGGGGACTTAAATGGGCTGATGATGAGCACAGATGAATATACATAGGTACTCACAAACATTATACACCTTATTTCTTTTAATAAAAAAAACCTTTTTCTCTTATTTTGTTGATCTAACATGCTAAATGGACTGAGTATGAGATTTTTGGGATGTAAAGGATAAAAACATTACGGTGTATACATACATACAGATCAAAATCATATCTCTCCTATTTGCTTCCCCGTAGTTGGGTAAAACTACCGAGCCACCTGACTAATCAGTGTTGAATTTGAACCCCAAATACAGCACTACCTACCAACCAAAACTATAACTACCGAATTAGCATAATTCTCAAAGTGTTTAACAATACATGCATTCTCATAGAACTCCTTGGTCGGAGCCAAGTTTCCTTCCGAAATGTGCACAAGTGGTAACTAAATAACAGAGAATTTAGTTCATGAATATATTTTGCGGTGAGTCTTTGTGTTCTAATGATAATTTCTACGAAGTTTTGTAAGTAATGTTTTGTTTGAACAATGGACAACATTTCATATTTTTAACATGTCCATTATTGTTTTTTTATATGAAAATAGACATAAAATGATCAGGCCTTTATTTTTATTTTTTCAAAATTTGCCATTTTCATACATAAAATCATTATTGAAATTCTTTATATTCTAAATAGACGTAAGCGCCAAATGACGTCATCGGACGGCTGAATACAGCGATATTCCTTTGCTTATCATTGCTTTAGTAAAAAAAGGTACTACTGTCAAAGGTAAAGAGTACTAGTATCAACATTGTCAACGTCTTTCATTCATTCAACGTTGACAAGTTGTCTTCTTTTTTTGACAGTTGCATGTCATGTATTTGACATTTCGTAAATTTAAAACTATAATGTGCTAAGCAAAGAAATATTTTACATTCTGCCGTCCGATGATGTCATCTTACGTTTTTTAGTTTTTAATTTTTTTCTCAGTAAATAAGCAATATAAAATATTAATAAATATATGTTCGAGAAGCGGAAAAGCAAATGAAGAATTGGTATTTTTTGTTTCATAGCTCAGCAATTTTGAAATGTTGTCCATTACAGGCTACTACTGGTATGTTACTCCTTAACTTTCACGTAAACAATTTTCTATACTATTTACAAATAGGTAATTTTTACAGAAAATCACACGGAATAGTCCGCCATTTTTTATCGTTTACATCTCAAAAATCAAATAAGTACTAGTAGGTATCGTGAGTGGAAAATCAGCTGGCGCAATTTTTTTTATTCGCTTATTTTGTTGATCTGACTATGCCAAATGGAAAAAATAACGGTGTATGTATAGGTAAACCGAAAAGACAAAACACTTACGCGATCCAATTGATGCGCATCAACTAGTCAAGTTCCGAAACAAAGTGAGAGTGGGCCACTAGTATTAAATAAAGTTCCTAATAGTCACCCGACTTTATCACTTTTAGGATTTTTTCAATTTATTTTATTTAAATACGTCCTCCATTGTCATCATCCCATCTTAGCTTGTAATTTCCGGCTTATATTCAAATTGTTCATAGCTGTCGCAAAAGTAGGTACATCCTCCCCCCCAGAATGGAACTCAGATTTTGCCACCCCCTAAACCAAATAGTACCGCCTCCCATACCTTCTTCGATCCCGTTACTCTAGGACGAAGCCTGCATTTCTCTTCTCTCTAAAAAGTAAACTTTCTCCTCAACTACCACCCGCCGTGGCCCAGGGGACACCGTACCCTGCCGGTAGCAGCACCTCTCGCTCTAAATAGGGCTACGCCATATTTATTCAATACTCAATATATTTTCAATATATTTGCGCTTCGGCAAGAATGAGACCACGGCCTCACAAAAAACCGGCGTGAAGCAGCACTGTGCTGTGTTTCGCTGCGTGAGTGAGGTACCCTACGCCCAATCCTGAGGAAAGGGGGTTTGAAGGCTCTTCTGACTTTACTGGTGTCGCGGGCGTCCATGGGCGGCGGAAATTGCTTACCATCAGGTGATCGGTCCGCTTGTCTGCAACCTATCACTTAAAAAACATATCGGGTAAACAGTACCTACCTACCCAACCGGGAGATTTGAAATAAAAACTACTTAGGTAATTGAAATCAAACAAAGTCACGATCACATGTTATTTAATATGTTAATAATCAACTTCGCATATCTACATACATATTTTTCTTGTTCCTAGTCGTATGCAACCACCACCCCTGTACCCATCGTCTGGTACATTGATGTCAGTGTCAAAATCTTGTTTTATTACATCTACTTGCCGTTGAGGAGAACAGGATACTCCAGTAAAGAATATAATGAGAAAAACATGCAAAATAACTACCAATAGTTTCATCTTTTTCTTTAAAAGGCGTGGGGAGGGGGGGGGAAGGGTAGACGAGCTGATGGGTCACGGTTAGCGATTAATGGTCTACAGTCTCGTGGCGTATTCAAAAATAGGTCTCCTTGTCTTTTAAAAAGGAACACGCTCTTCTCTTGATTGGTTTAAAGAACTACAAAACATGGCGGGTCGTTTTGTATAAACTCTTTTATACTCTAGCTAAGGAATAAATACGTATTTTTACATTGAATTACCATTAATGGTAAATACATTTAAGTTGACAGGTGTTTCTTTAACGGCAATTAAAATGCAAAACGCGATAAGTGTTTTAACTTTTAAAAAACAGTAAATAAAAGTATAAAACTTTAATTGGTTGGTTTAAATATGACGCACGCATGTAAATCAATATACCTACTACAGTCGAGCCAAACTAATAAGTCACATTTGACGTTTCTAAATTTTTGCTTCATAGAGAGGTGACCTACTTAAAAACTTCGATTAAAGTGGATAATCGATGTGTACTTCAAACAAACGTGAATCGAATACTATTATAATGGAAATGAAAGTTATTATTACTTTTATTTGGAGAAATGTGAATCAAGATTAATGAAAAAAATGAGGAAAGTAGGTACCGATCCTAGATATCGATCTGCGGCCAGTTTATTTCTTTTTATTGGAAATCAAAGCGCATATATTGTGAGCCATATATTTTTTTCTCTTTACAAAATTATTAATGTTTTTATATTTTTAAACAAGAGAATAACGTAGGTAAGTAACGTTTTATTTTAATCAGAATTTTGCTTTTCATTTATGGATGAATATTCTTACACGGTTAACATTGTATTCGTTCGATTATTTGTGGTACATCTCTAGAGCTAAAAAAGAAAATGGGTTGACACATACAACATTGTACCAACGTTCAATACTCTAGAAAAGTATTTTTTTTAATATATTTATAAGTATTTATACAGAAAAAGTAAATCGTGTTTTTTTTTCTTTATTGCAATGAACAAATGCAAACATAATTTTATAAAGTTTAGAAATTGTGTTTTTTTGACATATAAATATTTGATAAATTCGATGACAGTTGTTATAAGGTTACGTTGTCGAATTTTGTTAAAGTGTCAAATGTGGCCCTTTATCTTGGCCCAACTATGATAGATTAATAATCAACCTGTTCGACCTACCCTTTGGTATAGAACTAGATAGGTAGGTACTTTACTTATATGCTTTTTGTGTAATGCCAATCAGAATATACCCACCTACTAACAACAGATCATCTTATCGCAATTCTACATGCATGTTGTTCTGTAGTTTGTGTGTGTTTGAAAGGTGACGTCTTCTATGTATAAGCCCTTACCTTCACTTCTTATTGAGTACCTATTCAATTATCTTATTTTAAACTAACTATATAGGGGGTGTATTTTAAACTAACTATATAGGGGGTGTAAGGGGTCCCGCTCAACATCTAACGGGGCCTAAGTCAACCTCACCTGCACGTGGCGCACCCTGCTGCACAACAGACGAGGCTCTGGCGTTCCCCACCAACCCGCACTGGGCCAGCGTGGTGGGTGTAGGCCCAAACCCCCCCTATGTTTAGTAAAACTAATACAAGGCCCCAAGTGCCCGGCGGTACCGGAGGCCGAGCCAGCGACGACGGAAGCGGGCGAGGCGCCGGAACCAGGGGTGCCAAGAATCCCCGGGTGGCGAAAACACACCGTCAAACGACCTTGGCCCTGGCAACATACAACACACGCACACTGCGGACCGAAGAGAAGCTGCTGGAACTAGAGGAAGAATTGAGCAGAATTCGCTGGAGTATCGTAGGATTATCCGAAGTCCGACGACAGGGCGAGGATACGATGATCCTTAAATCCGGGAACCTGCTTTATTTCCGGGAGGGCGAAGATCTGTCCAAAGGTGGAGTCGGGTTTATTGTCCACAAGTCTCTCGTGAACAGCATTGTACAAATCGGAAGTGTGTCGAATAGGGTGGCGTACCTTACACTCAGAATTACCAAACGGTATTCGCTAAAGGTAATACAGGTATACGCCCCGACCTCGACACACCCTGACGAGGAAGTGGAAGAAATGTATGAGGATATCTCTCGGGCAATACATACTTCCAATACTCACTACACTGTTGTCATGGGAGATTTTAACGCAAGGCTAGGCAAAAAGGGCGATGAGGAGTCGAAAGTGGGGCAATTTGGATCTGGAATCCGGAACCACCGAGGTCAAATGCTAGCCGAGTACATGGAGAGGGAGGGACTCTACATGATGAACTCCTTCTTTAAAAAACGGCTGCATCGTAAGTGGACCTGGGAAAGTCCGGATGGCGTTACAAAAAATGAGATTGACTTCATCATGTCTACCAAGACCCGGATATTCAATGATGTCTCAGTGATCAATTCAGTGAACACTGGAAGTGATCACCGAATGGTAAGAGGCACTTTGAATCTACATGTTACATCCGAAAGGTATCGACTGATAAAATCTACGCTCCGCCCTGTAGCCATCCAGATTCAAAACCCCGAGAGCTTTCAACTCGAGCTGGAAAATCGCTTCGATTGCCTAGAGAGCTGCTCAGACGTGGACATATATAATGACAGGCTCGTGAAAGCTGTTCTTACGGCGGGTGCAAAGGTCTTCAGACCTAGCCGTACGAAAAAAGCCAGTAAAATCTCGGAGCCAACTTTTAAGTTAATGGAGGAAAGGCGGAAAATGGTTCTGCAAACCTCTGATGAAGCTCGTCAACGACGGCAGCTCAGCAAGCGCATCTCCAAGTGCCTGACCCGGGACATACGCCGATTTAATACGGAACGTATTAAAGAGGCTATAGAGCGGAACAAAGGCTCCAAAGTGTTCACCAGAGACCTGGCTATTGGAGAGAGCTTGCTGACCAAGCTGAAAACAGAGGATGGCAGAATCGTCACGTCACGCCCAGAACTTTTGGCTGAGATCGAAAACTTTTATGGACAGCTTTACGCGACATCACGCGCACCTGTCATTCAAGCTGTTGAGCGAAGAGCCAAATTAACCCGGCACTACACCGAAGATATCCCGGACGTTAGCCTATACGAGATTAGCATAGCTCTCAAACAGCTTAAGAACGGTAAGGCACCGGGTGATGATGGAGTCACAGCGGAGCTTCTGAAAGCAGGTGGACGACCTGTCCTGAAAGCCCTTCAGAGGCTTTTCAACTCCATCATCACTGAGGGAAAGACACCCAAAGCGTGGCACTCTGGCGTGGTGAGGCTTTTCTTCAAAAAGGGTGACAAATCCCAATTGAAGAATTACAGGCCTATCACGCTGCTGAGTCACATATATAAGCTGTTTTCGAGAGTTATGACGAATCGTCTCGTACGCAGGTTCGACGACTTCCAGCCTCCCGAACAAGCTGGATTCCGAAAAGGCTTTAGCACCATAGACCACATACATACGCTGCGGCAGGTTATACAGAAGACCGAAGAGTATAATCTGCCATTATGCTTAGCGTTTGTGGACTATGAGAAAGCCTTCGACTCTGTCGAGACCTGGGCCGTGCTACAGTCTCTCCAAAGGTGCCGAATAGACTACCGATACATACAAGTGTTGCAGTCATTGTACGAAAACGCCATAATGTCAGTCCGTCTTCAGGACCAGGAATCAAAACCCATACCTCTCCGGCGAGGTGTGAGACAGGGCGACGTTATATCGCCGAAACTGTTCACCACTCTGTTGGAGGACGTGTTTAAACTTCTGGACTGGGATGGACTTGGCATCAATATAAATGGCGAGTACATGACGCACCTTCGATTCGCTGATGATATCGTAGTCATGGCTGAGACCTTGGAAGACTTAGGCAAAATGCTCGACGACCTCAATAGAGTCTCCCAACAAGTGGGTCTGAAAATGAACATGGACAAGACGAAAATTATGTCGAACTCCCATGTCGTACCCACTCTAGTAAAGGTTGGAAGCTCTACACTGGAAGTTGTAGATGAGTACATCTACCTCGGACAAAAAGTCCAGCTTGGTAAGGCCAACTTCCAGAAAGAGGTCGATCGACGAATCCAACTCGGCTGGGCAGCGTTCGGGAAGCTACGCAGCATATTTTCGGCAGATCTACCGCAGTGTCTCAAGACGAAAGTCTTTAATGCGTGTGTGTTGCCAGTGATGACATACGGAACCGAAACGTGGCCGCTTACAATGTGCCGATTAAGGAGGCTCAAAGTCACCCAGAGAGCAATGGAGAGGGCTATGCTCGGGGTCTCCCTGCGTGATCGTATCAGAAATGATGAGATCCGCAGGAGAACTAAGGTCACAGACGTAGCCCAAAGGATTGCATGCCTTAAGTGGCAATGGGCAGGGCACATAGCGAGGAGAACAGACGGCCGTTGGGGCGGAAAGGTCCTCGAGTGGAGGCCACGTACAGGAACTCGCAGCCGTGGCAGGCCTCCTACAAGATGGACCGACGATCTGGTGAAGATCGCGGGAATCCATTGGATGCGGGAGGCACAGGACCGATCTGTGTGGAGAACATTGGGGGAGGCCTATGTCCAGCAGTGGACGTCCATTGGCTGAAATGATGATGATGATGATGATATAGGTTGGCGCAGCTGGACCGTAGGCCTCGCCTAAGTCAACAACGGCGGGCCTCGTAGGGTTTTTAGTGGGTACATACACCTCTGCGTCACCTTCCAGGTCCTTTTAGCTACCCAAAGTGAGCCTTGGCCTCCGATAATAAGAGTCTCCAATTAGATCGATCCTGCGCCACCTCCTGCCTGTCATACGTTAAAAGTCTGCGCAAATCCTTTTAGATCTCATCCCTCCAGCGGTACCTTGGACGGCCAACCGGCCATCGACCAAATAATTTTATTTTATTCATTTTTAGGGTTCCGTAGCCAAATGGCAAAAAACGGAACCCTTATAGATTCGTCATGCTTGTCTGTCCGTCTGTCCGTCTGTCCGTCTGTCCGTCTGTCCGTCTGTCCGTCTGTCCGTCTGTCTGTCTGTCTGTCTGTCTGTCTGTCTGTCTGTCTGTTTGTCCGTTTGTCCGTCTGTCCGTCCGTCCGTCCGTATGTCCGTATGTCACAGCCACTTTTTTTCCGAAACTTGAAATTGTTTTCGCGCGATCTTGCTTAGTAAATATTTTTTTTATAATTATAAAAATGACATCATTTTAAAGGTTCAACTGTTCACTTTAAATTGATACCAAATTCATTCAAATCGAGCCAGTAGTTGTGGAGCTATCCCGGATTAAGCGCAGGAGTAACGAAAAAGACGTGTTTCAATTGTTTGATACGTCTCTAGTTGCGACCTATTGACCCCTATAAAAGCACCTGTTATCGCATTTTCTTTATTTGTCGACTTTCACACGTTGACCGGTACACATCTCTGCTACTTTTGACCCTTTACCTTGTACGACAATGGAGACAACACCTATAGAAGCCGCACAAATCGTAGCCCTATTGCAAGAAGGGCTCAGCCAGCGAGTTGTCGCTCGTCGGCTCCACATAAGCCAGTCCTGTGTTTCAAAAGTTTACAAGCGCTTTCGGGACACTAGTGGCTTTATCCGAGACCAAGATCTGGACGGCGCCGGTGCACATCGGAGAGGGATGACCGTTTTATCGTGTCAATATCTCTCCGAAATCGGCATTTGACTGGTGTCGACGTCCAACAGGAGCTCCGAGATGTTCGTGGAGTAGCAGCCAGCGAGTGGACAGTTCGTCGACGACTCAAGCAAGCGAATCTGACTCCAAAAAGGCCTGCCACAGGCCTGAAAGTCACGGCAGCTCACCGACAAGCTCGCCTTCAATTTGCTCGCACCCATCTTGATTGGGAGGTTGAGCAATGGAGGCAAGTCCTGTTCTCCGACGAGAGCAGGATGTGTTTGCACGGTAGCGACCGAAGAGGTCGGGTCTACAGGCGGCCTGGGGAGCGATTTGCACAGTGCTGTTTCGCTGAAACAGTGGCTTATGGGGGCGGCTCTTGTATGGTGTGGGCCGGCATTTCCTTCGACGGTAAAACCGAGCTTGTTTTCGGGCCTGGTGGGGGACGAGGAGGCGGTCTAACTTCAGACCGGTACATTTCCGATATTCTGCTGGAACATGTCGTTCCCTATGCAGGATATATCGGTGATGACTTCCTCCTTATGCACGATAACGCTCGTTGTCACACTGCCCGTGTGACCACTGAATACCTCGAAGAACTCGGTATCGCCACATTGGACTGGCCGGCGCTCAGCCCTGACTTGAATCCCATTGAGCACGTGTGGGATGAACTGAAGAGGAAGGTTCGTTCCAGAACTCCTGCTCCTTCATGTCTGAATGCGCTGAAAGCGGCGTTGATTGAGGAGTAGGAAGGTATTCCACAAGAATCAATTCAGAAGCTGATCAGGTCTATGAAGAATCGTCTTCGAGCAGTTATTAGGGCGAGGGGAGGGAATACAAAGTATTGACACTTAATTTTAAAGCTAAATAAATGTTTTATTAATAAATTTTTGTTGTTTTATTCATTCATTATTTTTCCATATTGCCTTGTTTTCCTACCTCCTTCGCTTAATCCGGGATAGCTCCACAACTTCTGTCTCCATTTGAATGAATTTGGTATCAATTTAAAGTGGACAGTTGAACCTTTAAAATGATGTCATTTTTAAAATTATTAAAAATTTATTTACTAAGCAAGATCGCGCGAAACCAATTTCAAGTAAGTGATTCAAAACTTTTTCTCGCGAGTGTATAAGAACTATACTATTGAAACTTAGTAAATAGACATATTTTGTTAACCGCATTACGATTTTTACACAAAAATAGGAAAAAAAAGAGTTTTAGTTGTAAGTATGGGGACCCATACTTAGAACTAAAACTCAATTTTTTTTTTCATTCTTCATCAAACCCATACGTGTAGGGTATTTTTTTTCCAAATTAATACATTGCGCAAGAGACGCTCCCAAAGTAGTAAACTGTGCGGCCCCCTCTAACTTCTATAGTAAAAGAATAATAAAGCAAAAAAAAAAGATGATAAACATTACCATGAAACTAACAGCGAAAATTGGTTTGAACTAGATCTAGTGAGTAGTTTTTTTAATACGTTATTAACCATAAACCGCAATTTACCTTCCATACATACATACAGGGTGTATCTATGAACATTTTCATCCTTTTAACCACGTGTTCTATTAACCATTATGAACAAAATTTGTTCTATGACTTTTGGAAATTCGCATAAAAAAAATTACAACTTTTCATACAGAGTCGGTCACGTGTCTTGGTCGTTTTGTATGGGGAGTCGAAAAAATTTCCGACGAATTTCGAAAAGTAGTAGAACAAATGTTGCTCAGAATGGTTGTTTGAACACGTAGTTAAAGGGATGTAAATGTTCACAGATATACCCTGTATATCTAACTTGCTGCTACGGAATCCTTCATGGGCGAGTACGACTCGGACTTAGCCGGTTTTTTCTCTCAGTTTCCTTCACCAATGCGAATGCATGGTAAACATGGAACAGAAGCGCAATAACGTTTTATACATTTGGAACCTCCTTTATATTGTTCTATTTCTAGTTGTCGTTGATTAACTTAGTTGGCTACTTAAGAAAAAATATTGACACTTATTTTGATACGCATAAAGACTACCGATACTAAAGTTAATGAACATTAGCTTAAATGAAGTTTCTGAGTGCGGCCTTAATAGATTTTTGTATGGAAGCAATATTCAAATGTCAATCACATCAGGCCGTTTGCATTTTGATTCCTTTGCCATATAAACAATCAAAATGAATGACACGTTTAACTTTATGGCATCGATCTTTTTGTTTTTATCGGGGATTTTATTGATATGAATAATCTTATTATGAGGATTATAGTATAAAACTGCCTTATATTTAGTCATTTCTCAAAATTTTAATACACACAAAAATGCGTTTAGTTTAATTTGAATATTTTAGAGATAAGCTTGTTTATTTGCATTTAAATTTGTTTCAAATTCACCTTTTCAATGGGTATTGTCTTGGTCAATATTATATTTTCTTAACCTTTCTCAAAATTTTTACCTCTTAAATCTCTCTTCTAAACTATGTATTTATAAAAAGGTAAGTCGTAATGAAAGCGGCAACATTTATATGTAATCCCTAAATACGAAACGCATGCCCCATGTAATTGACACGCGACGCCATCTATCAGTATAAAGTGGAAGTAATGTCCCAAAACGTAATAAAGACGGGCCACTAGTAGTATATAAACCAGTCCACGAAATTCCAAGCCACTTTTTAAGAAAACGTCTACAATGAAGACACAAGTGGCACTCGGTATCTTGTTCTTCGTATTTAGTGCAGTGACCGCTGCACCCAAACGTCTGGGACCTGATGGCTACGGTGACGTCACAGATGGAGATCACGGACCTAACGGGTGCTTAGGAGGCCGTTGCAGACCTCCTTTCAGAGAAAAGCGGGAAGTACCAGATGAACCGGCTCCTCTCGAAGATGACGAAGTAACTATAGATGGGTTTAACCCTGAAGATTTATATACAGGGTATGAATAAGGTAATTTATTATATAATAACAATAATAATAATGATTTAGACGTGAAACGTAAAGATGGGCCGAAAAGAATTTAGATTAAGGACGTCACAATTATGGTCAAAGTACCTCAAGGAACAACACAGTCCTAAAAACAGGTACTTCAATATGTAGTAGATGCGTTATTATCATATAACTTATTACTGGATGCGAAGCAAATTAAATTAAATTTAATTACTTCATAACAAAATCATTATGTATAAGGTACTCGTAATGGCATCATAACTTTCTTCAATAAATTTGTTTTAATACCTATATTTATTTATACATAACAATATGAAATTGAATAAATTTGGTGTCAAATAAACATCTATTCTTTCAAACTCGTTTTCAAATTCGTTCAAACATTCATTTTTTTTAATATAATGATATGTGGCAGACGAACAGAGCCGTGTGGTCCCCGGCAGAGTAGAATAGGCCACCCTCATTCTTACCGAGGTGTCGTAAAAGGCGACTAAGGTAAAGCTGCTGGCATGATCATCAGCACCCAGAGAAACTCTGCATTTATATCAAAACCCTCGCCAACCCGTCTGGCAAGCGTGGTGAGTATGGCAATTACCCCTCATGTGATTGAGGGAGGCCCGTGCCCCAGCAGTGGAGACTTAAATGGGCTGACGATGATGAGACGAACAGACGGAACAAATTAAAACTAGTAGGGTAAAGAGTCCGACAAACGAGCAAGCAAGTCACCTATTAGCTATTTTGACTTTATCTAGAAAAACGCCCCGTTTGTCTAGTGGTGTAAAAAATCGAAATATACCATTGCAATCATCGAAACATTTTTTTCAATTATCCTATAACCCTATGGCACTGATATTAAAATACTAGTTCTATGGTAGAGAACAAAATAACCCCTAACCAGGGGTTATTTTGTTCTGTAAAATGTTTAAAACACCTCTGTTTAAATATTTTACTCCTAAATACTGATATGAGATATTTCTTTTCATACGATAGTCTCCCAGTTGCGCCTATTTTTAGGGTACCGTAGCCAAATGGAAAAAAACGGAACCCATCTATAAGGGTTCCGTTTTTTTCCATTTGTCTGTCCATCTGTCCGTCACAGCCACTTTTCTCCGAAACTATAAGAACTATACTATTGAAACTTGATAAATAGATGTAGTTTGTTAACCAAATTACGGTTTTTACACAAAAAATTGAAAACATAAAAAAAACCCAACTACGACAAAAAACGTCGCTGAAAAAGTATAAAACAAGCCTTCGTTGTCAATTTATGCAATATTCACTATGTAGAGATAAAATTTCATGTTTGGAAATCCGCAGTCACACGTTGTCAAAGGGTAGTATATTTAACGTGTGACTACGCCTTTCCAAACATGAAATTTTATCTCTACATAGTGAATATTGCATAAATTGACAACGAAGGCTTGTTTTATACTTTTTCAGCGACGTTTTTTGTCGTAGTTGGGTTTTAGTTTTTTTACTTTTATTTTATTTGTACTATTTTGGTGTCCAAGTGCTAGTAATATATATATATATATTCAAAATGTACAAGTCAAGCGCTTTCAAATGATACCAAACACGGCATATTTATCATAACTTTATTTTTTTACTCTGTATGTTTTGTCCGCTAGAGGGCGCCACATTAGATTTTGTGAAACTTCATATAGCCTATAACCAGCGGACGATCAAGACGCTTATAATGATATGTCATTTGTCGAATTCTGATAAGTAGTTAAGAAGTTACGTGGAAACAGATGAACATACATACATACATACATACATACATACATACATACATACATACATACATACATAGCCTGTCAAAATCATAACCCTCCTTTTGCTTTGCCGTAGTCGGGTAAAAATAGGGGTGGCGGGGGTGTCCATACTTGAAAATGAAACTCAAAAATGTTTTTTTCATCAAACCTATACGTGTCGGGAATCTATGGATAGGTCTTTAAAAATGATCTTGAGGTTTTTAACATTATTTTTTTCTAAACACAATACTTTGCGCAAGAGACGCTCCCAAAGTGGTAAATTGTGTGTCCCCCCCCCTCTAACTTCTATAGGTAATAAATGAATTATAAAACTAAAAAAAATATAATGTTGTACATAATCATGAAAACTAACGACGAAAATTGGTTTGGACTAGATTTAGTTAGTAGTTTTTTTAATACGTTATAAGCCGTAAACCGCAATTTACCTTCCTTATATCTTACTTGCTGCTACGGAACCCTTCATGGGCGAGTCCGACTCGCACTTGATTAGTGATAGGTGGTAGACGAGCAGTGTGTATGTCGTTAGAGGGAGCATCCGACGGATCACCAGATGTTGACCGTGTGAGAGCTACGCTTTGGCATGAATGGGCCGGCTCGACCGGAGTGATACCACGGACTCACAGAAAACCGGCGTGAAGCAGCACTGTGCTGAGTTTCACTGCGTGAGTGAGGGTACCGGAGGCCCAATCTGGAGGAAAGGGGGGTTCAAAGGTTGGCAGCGCACTTGTGACTCCACTGCTGTTGCGGGTGTCCATGGGCCCATTCGCTTACTGATGGTGATCCGTCTGCTCGTCTGCCACATATTACACAAAAAAAAATCGAAAGTGTCCCAGTTTCGACTTTTTTAAGTGATAGGTGGTAGACGAGCATACGGATCACCAGATGTTGAGTAATTGCCGCCGCCCATGTAAACATGAGTTACACACAAGTGCGCTGCAAGCTAAAACGGGTTGATTTTCTCTAATAAACTCTGTTATCAATAAAGAATTTATTAGCATTATATTTCCATTTAATTCATTTAACATCTGTGCGATATACTTAAGATGACGGGTAGGACACACTAGCAACGCCATTTAATTTAAATTGTTAGCATCTAAGCCGGATATTTTTTTAACAATTTCAAAATTCGAGAATCTCGTAAAGAGTTTTTTTTTAAATTTATTTAAGACAACTAAGTGATGTATACAAGATAACAATACTTAGTGTGCAATCAGCACCGCTGTCTTCAGATTAGGTACAGACATGAGAAAAGGACAATAGAGAATGAAAAGAGCTTATACTATTTATTCAATACTTATTATAAACTTTTAGGTCTGCTTCCTTCTCGAAATATGAATTACCTACCGCCAAAAGCGGCCACTTATGGCATTAATCAAAAGTTCAAAAACAGTTCAAAAAGTAAATTACAAGTATTAAGTAAATAGTATATATTATTTCCGAGAGGCTCGAAATTCGTAATGGTTAAAAGATATCCGGTTTTATCATCAGCCCAATCAATCACATGAGGGGTATTTGCCATACTCACCGCGCTTGGCGAGGGTTTTGATATAAATGCAGAGTTTTCCTTCTCTGGGTGCTGATGATCATGCCAGCAGCTTTACCTTAGTCGCCTTTTACGACACCTCGGTAAGAGTGAGGGTGGCCTATTCTACTCTGCCGGGGACCACACGGATATCCGGTTTAGTTGCTATTAATTTAAATCGGCGTCGCTAGTTAGGACCACCTGTCGCGACCGCCTTAATAGATGTCAGTAACTAAGGAGGTTATAGATAACTTCGTGTCAGTACCTACCTAATTAAAAAAAAACTCGTAACCGACTGCAAAAAGTATAAGAGAGTAATTAGATAAAATTGTGAGCCACTAACTGAATTAACGTCAAAGATGAAGGCATGTGTAGCTATTGTTTTAGGAGCTCTCCTCTTTGTATTCCTCAGCGAAGTAGCCAGTGCACCAGCAGCTCATCATCATGAAGGTCATGTAGGCAATAAAGAAGACATAGTAGTTGGTGATCATGAATATCGTGACCATAAATTTGAGTATCAAGAGGATCACGAGGATTTTAGCGACCAGGATCATGACTATAATCGTGTAAAGCGATCTGATGGAGGAAGAGTGAGGATAATCATTGTAGAGATATAACTTCGAGAAGAAATTCAAGCGTTAGGTTGACTAAGTTTGAAAATAAGACGGAAAAGATTTTGTGAAGAAATTAAATAATTATTTCATATATTTTTACACTGCATTTTCATTTAAAATTGTATTATTTAGCAAATAAATGATTCCAGATCCAAAAGTGGCCTTTTTATATGTGATAGGTGGCAGGCGATAAGACGGATCACCTGATGGTAAACGATTGCTGCCATCCATGCATACCCGAGACACCATTGGAGTCACAAGTATGCTGCCAGCCTTTCTCCCGGATTGCACTCACGCAGCGAAACACAGCAACATGCTTCACACCGGTTTTCTGTGAGGCCATGGTATCACTCTAATCGAGCCGGCCCATTCATGCCGAAGCGTGGCTCTCCCACAGTCAAAACACCTCCCACGTTCTAGGTAGGTGCCCTCTAACTAAATATCTGCATACATTTCAATTACTCATTATTCATTTGTATGGATGGTGGCTTCTATACGGGAGGTCCTGGTTGGAATTCGTGATTTTTTCAAATATATCTGAGTTTTTCTACTATTAGCTTGGCAGTGAGGGAAAACATCGTGAGGAAACCTTCACGTTTCGCATAGTTCCTGAAAGGTGCCATATTCAGATGGGCTGGTTTTCCTGTTGCGAAGGTCAGACCGCAGTCTCTTTATCATTTCGGCCAATAGATTCCACTGCTGGACATAGACATCCCCCAATGTTCTCCACACACATCGGTCCCGTGCCGCCCGCATCCAATGGATACCCGCAACCTTCACCAGATCGTCGGTCCACCTTGTGGGGGGCCTGCCACGGCTGCGACTTCCTGTACGTGGCCTCCACTCGAGGACCTTTCCGCCCCAACGACCGTCAGTTCTCCTCGCTATGTGACCTGCCTATTGCCACTTTCAGACATGCGAGCCTTTGGGCTATGTCTGTGACCTTAGTTCGCCTGCGGATCTTAACATTTCTGATACGATCACGCAAAGAGACTCCGAGCATAGCCCTCTCCATTGCTCTCATGGGTGACTTTGAGCCTCCCCAATCGGCACATTGTAAGCGGCCACGTTTCGGTTCCGTATGTCATCACTGGCAACACACACGCATTAAAGACTTTTGTATTGAGACACTGCGGAAGATGGGCCGAAAATATGCTGCGTAGCTTCCCAAACACTGCCCAGCCGAGTTGGATTCGTCGATCGACCTCTTTCTGGAAGTTGGATTTACCAAGTCCAGCTTGGTAAATCCAATCCAGCTTTTTATCCGAGGTAGATGTACTCGTCCACAACTTCCAGTGTAGAGCTTCCAACCTGTACAAGAGTGGGTACGACATAAGAGTTCGACATGAGAGTCTCTTCATGGTAATTATAATATCCTCCTATGAATTTTCCTATGATCACCTATGAGTGCATCTTGAATGGTTCTAAAGAAAAAGCCACTAATTTGAAAAAAAAACTGGATTTAGGTACTATTATTAATTTTTTAAAAGTTTTTTTATGAGGAATATTTTTTTTATTGCAAATAATAGGCAGACGAGCATGCGGCCCATCTGATGGTAAATGGTAACCGCCGCTCATAGACATCAATAATGCCGGAGCACACTCATGCCGCTGCCTACCGTAAAAGAAGAACAAATTGTTAATGTATTAATTAATTTACCAATGATTTTTTAAGCTTTCAGATGTTTTCACAAAATATAGGTAATGTTGAATGACTTGAACATAAGCTAATATTCCGATCACGGTTATTTGGCACGTGGCAAAAGTTGGTACAAACATTGTTCCCTTTACAAGACGTTTTATTGTCGTGTTGACATTTCATAAAAAATATTGTACAGTGCCCCCATGCCAATGTCACTGAAGTGCCTTCTGATCTTGGTCGGTCTGTACAAACATATACTATGACTTTTTAGATTTCCAAGATGGGAATTAACACGACATTTACATCGCTCTGTCGACGAGTCCGTGACCACGGATGCTGTAACGTAGCCGAAACGTCGAGTAAAATATGTGAGCACACAATGTTGTATCACATAATAAATATCGTGTTAAATCCCGTCTTGATTAATGATAGTTATATACAATGACACTGGCAGATTAAGGAAATGAAAGGGATATACTAAAATGCGTTAATAAGAAACAATAATGCTTAGATATTTTTATTATAAAGTATGAATATGATATCTTTATTTTTGTAAGTTATTAATCTGATTTACGGAAAAAAAAATTAATAAGTTATTTTTCACATAAAACAACTTGTGTTTTTATAATTTAAGACGAAAATGCATTTTCTAAAATTTGAAGTACTTGATCTTGAGTTACTGTTGTTCCTTTGGGAACCTCAATCGTGATAGTAACGTCCTTTATCTTAAACCTCTTACCACCATCATCGCGCTTCGCACGCACTGGTGGCCATCTGTGACCACCGTGGCCGCAACGACCACCGTGGCATCCGTTGTCAATTATGTCCACTTCTTGGATCACAGGCGCTGGCGAACAGGCCACCTCAGTGAGAAACGCGACAAGCAAAACTCCCAAAATAAGACCAACGGATACTTTCATCTTTAACGTTGACTTGACAGTGTCCGAAAATTTCAACGACCGTCTTATTTATACTAAATTTAAAAGCCATTTTTGTTTGGCTTGTTTTTCTTGTCTGCTAAGTTTATTGCGGCTTTTAATTAATTAACTATACATGTTTTTTTATCAAGCCGAAGTATTTTACCTATTTACCAATGTCATTTACGTATAAACTTTTTTTGCAAGAATTCAAATTTAGGTATCTATTTTACGATCTCTCTACAGCACTAAAAAAAATTTGCTTTTTTTGTTATATGAGAGGTGGCAGACGAGCAGACGGATCACCTGATGGTAAGCAATTCCGCCACCCAAAGACACCCGCAACGCCAGAGGAGTCACAAGTGCGCTGCCAACCCTTTCCCTTTCCCCCCCATTGGGCCTCCGGTAACCTCACTCACACGGCGAAACACAGCGCAGGCGCTGCTTCACGCCGGTCTTCTGTGAGGCAGTGGTATCACTCCGGTCGAGCCGGCCCATTCATGCCTAAGCGTGGCTCTCCCACATTTAAATATATTAGAAGATTAGAATAAATATAAGAAATAATAAAAATTTCACAACATCACATACATTGATCTGACTCCGAGTTAGGTAACTCAAGTACGCACCTGTGTTACGGATATCAGAATCAACAGTGGGATTACAAATATATACATATAATACTTTTCTATTGACATACTTATAATACACAGAAAACACCCAATACTGAATGTTTCTTGAATAACTTGATCGTAAGAGTATATAAACTTTCTTATAAAAGCGTATATTCGTTTCTTGGTTTATTGATAATATACCTCCCCTTTTAATCTTTTTTAAATCAATATTTATTTTATTTATTTATAGTCGGTAGACCAGGATTTAGTTTACACTTCATATGTATGTAAATATCAGTATAGTAAAATACAGAGAAATAACTTATAAGTCCACACAGATACGAATAAGGTAGAAACATAAAATATATAATAAATATTGATATTCAATACAAATATTGACATACAATATAATAATGACGAATCATTTTATTGATCATTGTTTCTATCAAAATTATAACAAAGGGCACTTCTTTTTTTATATTTTATGTCGATTTAGAAAGTATACATACGATCAAAATTAAGTAGTATAATTATTTTTAATAAAAAATCATTCAACACATACATAATACGTTAATCTACTTCCATACATTAGTAGTATCTGTGAACATTTATATCTCCTCAACCACGTGTACTACTAACCATTCTGGGCAACATTTGTTCAATGACTTTTCGAAATTACTACAGAGGAAACACAAATATAATAATATAAATTTATTAAATACCAGTAATGGTATCATACTTAAAAAAAATAAAAAATATAACATTGATGCAGGTAGATTCAAGGGACCCTTTAAGTATAAATTAAATAACAAAATAATATATGCGTTTCTCACGTCATTTCCGACTGCACACAGTAAAACTGTGAACCCTCTGCCATCGGTGGTGTTCTCGAATAGATACGACCTAGTGACCTTCAAGAAGAGGGCTTATTCCTTCTCAAAGAGCCGGCAACGCATATTGATAACTCGAGTGTTGCAAATGTCCACGGGAGGTGGTGAATTACCATCAGGTGTGCCGTCTGCTCATTTATCCGCTATAATGTAAAAACAAAAGTTGTCTTAGAATTGTTCTGCATTTAATTTACACTAAATTGATTTAATGTAACACCTGTTTGGTAAAAAATAGTACGTAATACCAATTCAGAAAGTCATTAAATTAAAAACTAGTTATTTTTCTAGCTATAATGTAAAAAACAATTGTCTCAGAATTGTTCTGCATTTAATTTACACAAAATTAATTTAATGTAACACCTGTTTGGTAAAAAATAGTACGTAATACCAATTCAGAAAGTCATTAACTAAAAACTAGTTATTTTTCTAAAAGAACATTGTTTTTATTGCTTAAACTTCACTATATAAGACAATCTCCCAATGGTGAGCCATTGCTTGAATCAACGTTGACAATGAAGACGTCTGTGGCTCTTGTTTTGGGTGTCATGCTTTTCGCTTTTCTAAGTGAAGTAGCCTGTGAATCTGGACCTGGATACTTAAGCGTTGACGATGATGGTGAACACGGTGATGAAGTTATCAAAGTTGATCATGGACGTGTAAAACGCGAGAACGGAGACAGATGGAAGATCAAGAATGTCAAAATAATTATTAAACAGCAAGAAGACTCGATTGAACCGGAAAATTGAATCACAGCACAGCGTACTATTTTATATTATATTAATTATTAATAAATAACAAACAGTTATACAATGATAATTAATTAGATGGTTAATAAATGAGCAACCAACACCAAAAAAAAGTAATCGGCAGATTGGTGCAAATTGTATGGGAAGGCAATTTTTTTTTGAGATTAGACCCTATGTTCCCTAAGGGAAAATGTTTGTTGTCTTCAGTATGTAGCACGATTTATGGATTTGGTTTAATTATTTTCATTTTCACAAATTTTTCCTTTTTTACTTCCAAGTTTCAAAAGTATTTTATTCTGCGGTATTATTTAGCGGATATATTATATTAAATATTTCTAGATCTCATTAGATCTTTGATAAAATTAAGGCATCGATTAAATCCTAGCTTTCATTTGGTTACAAGGTGGTACCTAATCGCAATGTCCAAAGTACTCGTAAGAACCTTGAATAAGCTCTCTTAGCTTATTTTAATTTTTTCATTGTATTTCTGCGACAACCAACAGTGTGTTCTGCAAAATAAGCAAGCATAATATAAACATATGAGACAGTGTAATTTCCCCATAAAATCAATATTCATAACCAACCATAAAAGGGAACTTATGCTCCCTTTTATGGTTGGTTATAATAGCACTGCAAAGCACTGAATTTTGGAAAAGACTACCTCGACTAGAACAGTCCAAGGCGTTACATACAGGCGTTCAACCAGAAACGAGCTGTAGAAATAATAAAACTGAGCAGAGGACATATTAGGGCACTCACTCGGACCCTCACGGGGCACTGCAAATTAAACAAGCACCTGCACAACATGGGCCTTTCAGATACCAAAATCTGCAGGTTCTGTCGCGAGGACGAGGAAACGATTATCCACGTCCTCGGAGAGTGCATAGCGCTGCACCACTGCAGAAGCCGGCACCTGGGAGCACACATTATCTCGGCAGACGAGATCAAGAGCTCCCCCATCAGCTCCATCCTTGGGTTTATCCTGGAGCTGGGGCTACATGAGGTGCTGTAATAAGTTTTGGGGCTGCTACAATAGCTCTTCTACTGGTCGCAGTGGCTATGAGATGTAATGCTCACCCCATTTCATTCAAATTATAATAAAACCAATATTCGTAAAAAAAGAAAAGCTTTTTCATAAATTTATTGTTCAAGAATGAGTAATTACTCGTAAGTAAAAGTTAAAACATTTCAGGCAGAAAAATAAAGGATAGGTACGACCAGGGTTTAGTTAACCTCCAGAGAATAATAAAGTCAAGCCGATTAATTTAAATAGATTGTTACTACCTATCACATGTGCTATCACTTTAACAAAAAAAACACATCATTATAAACTATTGATGATAGAAAAAAAACATTATCTGCATGCTGCATGTGAATTTGGTAGGCAGGAACATTAAGACTCAGTAAAGTAAGAGTTATTTAAATTAATTCAAAAGTTGTCAATTTTTTTCCTCGAAAAAGAAGTCCCTGTATAAACCGGTTTTTAAATAACATTGTCATTTTCCAGTCGATGAAGATGAAGATCAGTATCACTTTTTTTAGCAATTTTCATTGTTAACCTCAGTGAGGTGACACTGAACAGTGATCCAGCCCCAGGTCAAGTCCTACCTGATATTTATATTTACGGTATAGTCAGAGTTGTGGTTGACTCTGGAGATATAGGTCTTCGCCGAGTATTTATAAGAGAAGCAAAGCTTATAGACGATGATCAAATAGCATACTGATTCAAAAAGTCGTAGCGGTCATAATAGTCATGTCAAGCCACTAAAACGGTGATAGAATTAAAATCAAGAATGTCAAAATTAGTGTGAAGGTTAAAGAAGCAATTTCAGCACAAGATCAAAACACAAAAATGTAAATAACTTAGTAACTGTTTCGGTAATTAAATTAATTTCGTTAAAGTTGAGAATAATTAATATTATAATATGTGGAATATTTTTTCCGTACGACTCCTTTGCATTCACAGGCAACTATATTACACCTGATAAAACAATGGCAATGAACTAAAACCTGTTTGCTTTAGTCACAATTACCACAAACGAAGTTTCCAGTATATAAGACTACCGGCTTTAACAATCAGTCACTTCAAGTTTGAAAATGAAGACACCATTGCTTTTTGTTTTGGGATTTTTTCTCATCATATTTCTTTCGGAAGTGGCCAGTGTGCCGCCCCCGGATATTTTAGCTGAAATAGGTGAAAATCAAACAGAACCCATTGCGTGTGTGGGTCGCCATTGCAGACCACCTGAACCGGAAAAACTTGAGGAAGAAGATGCAGCTGACGACCACGGGCTACATGATTGTGACTCCACTTCCGTGTGAAACGTGATGATAAAGGAAGAGTCAAGATTATGAATGTCAAAATCAAGATTGTATTGTATAATAGTTTTTTAGATTTTCGCGTTGCATTATAAGTAACTATAATGTATCAATACGGGGATTAACACGATCTTTATTATGTGAAACACCATTGTGTACTCACATATTTGGCCCGACGTTTCGGCTACGTTACAGCAGTCGTGGTCACGAGCGGACTCTAAATAAATAATAAAGATCGTGTTAATCCCCGTATTGATACATTAAGATTGTATTGCTAAATTATGAACAACTCCAAATATTATGAAGAATTCCAAACATTATGAAGTACAAACGTTAGATAAGTTCAATTTTGTTATTATTTTTTTTGACTTTGACATAAATATACTAAATCTAACTTCGTACTTGGTTTTTGTTTTGGGACTTTTATTTAATTTTATTTATTTATTCACAGAAGACAAATTACAACCATTACAGAAGTATGATATTATAAAAATAAACAGTTTTGATCTTGATTGCAATTTGAAAATATGTGTCAACAGAAAAATTAAACGTGATAAGCAGTAGGAATAAAAAAAAAAGTATGTGTTAACACGATACAAGAAGGCAAGTCATATTCAGTTCGGATGCTGAACTGCCCGCAACACCGCGGCCCAATCCGGCCTGTGTGGGGTCAGTGGGGTAGAGGATGTCTTTTAGTATTTTTATGTAATAGTTAAGTTTCGGGGTGAAAATATCAAGTTCAGGGTAGTTATTTGCCATTTCATTTTACTGAATTGGACTGTTTCTCATCATATTTTTTTCGGAAGTGGCCAGTGTACCGCCCCCGGATATTCTAGCTGAAATCGGTGAAAATCACACGCAATACGTGTGCGGGTCGCCATTGCAGGCCACCTGAACCAGAAAAACTTGAAGAAGAAGATACGGACTACATGATTGTGATTCCACGGGCTACATGATCGGGCCACCGGCACCCTTACTCACGCAGTGAAACATAGTACAGTGCTGCTTCAATTGTAAAGCAGCCATTGGGTTCAGGAATTCTTTCGGTGGCAAATGCAATCCACTCTAAGCCATTTGCAACAGAAAAGAGTTCGCTTAGCGCTTAGTGAGGATGGATGGAACGATCTGAGGGGAAATTCTCGTGCACGCTATATTGTAGTTGAATTAAGAGATTTCATACAAATCTTGCCATCCAGAACAGAAACGAGATAGGACCAGTATACCATCAAGAGATGGTCAACTCTGCAGAAGGTTTTCGACGGTTGCGTGCGTTTGCACACAAAAGGCTTAATATTAGGAAGGAGATTGATTGATGTGGAACTGCCCGAGCGCGAGTCGCTTGTGTTGTGGTGTTTCACGCCCCATTTGGGGAGAAGTGACATTGAGATGGGACACAGACACAGATTTTGTAGGGAGTGAAGAATCGCACCGGGGAAAGAGCCCTTAGCAAGTACCTGGTGAGCGTCTCCCAAGATTCGGTCCGTATGCCGAGACGGTAGGAAGGACCATGGGCTGGTGGAGGGACTGTGTCAAATCTTGCCATCCACCTCAATGTCGAGTGCTCAAGAATAGGAATTCAGATAGAAATATCTAAATCGACTATCAAAGTCGATTGAACTTTGGGATTATAGTATCCTAAAAGTGACCTTTTCCTTTTGACCGTGGGAGAGCCAAGCTTCGGCATAAATGGGTCAGCTCGACCGGAGTGATACCACGGCCTTACATAGTACCGGCGTGAAACAGCGCTGTGCTGTGTTTCGCTGCGTATGTGAGGGTACCAGAGGTCCAATCCGGGGGAAAGGCGGGTTTAAAGGTTGGCAGCGCACTTGTGACTCCATTGGTGTCGCGGGTGTCTGTGGGCGGCGGCTATTGTTTACCATCAGGCGATTCGTCTGCTCGTCTGCCCACCTATCACATAAAAAAAAGTAAAATGAGGCCGGCCGATATGATGTATTAAAGTGAGATTAGTTGGTACGATAAATGTGTAAAACAAATTTCTTATTAAATAAATAAACATTAAACAGTCTACTTTTTTATTGCTTCAATTAGGCGAACGATTATGTATTTTTTTTTAAAGGGAAACGTACATTCTGATCAGAAAAATAACATCATGCGACCCATCTGATCGTTAATGTTAACCATAGACATCAACAATGCCGGGGCACAGTCATTTTTTTATGTGATAAGTGGCAGACGAGCCACTCGCAACCCTTGTATCAGAGGCAGCGTTCACTACCACTGTTCCAATCGGGTGGTCAAAAATTATAAGTATGTATTTACATAAGAAAGGTATTACGTGTATATATTTGTAATTCCACTGTTCATTCCTTGAGCTACCTATCTCGGAGTTAGATCGATGTAAGTATGATTTGACGACCCGATTGGAACAGTGGTCGTGAACTCTGCCTCTGATACAAGGGTTGCGGAATCGATCCCCGCACAGTACAAACATTTGTGTGCATGAACATGTTTGTTTGTATTGGTCTGAGTGTTTGCTATGTATTATAAGTATGTATTTACAAAATAAAAGCATTATATGTATATATTTGTAATCCCACTGTTGATTCTGATATGCGTAACACAGGTGCTTGAGCTACCTATCTCGGAGTCAGATCAATGTATGTGATGTTGTGAAATATTTATTTATTTATTATAATACATAGAAAACACACTGACCAATACAAACAGACATTTTCGCAATCAAGGATCAGTGATTTTACTGCACAAACAACCACTTTTTACTGAATACCTACCTGATAAAGTAAAGGTAACTAATTAACTAAATAAAATACTTTAACAATGCTACAAAAACAAATTTATCGTCACTGAATTCTGGTATAAAAGACAATAGTTTGAATTTTATCAGTCACTGTGGAGTCAACATTGGAAATGAATACGCCGGTGGCTATGGTTTTGGGGGTTCTCTTCTTCACATTTCTGACACATGTGTCCAGTGTACAACCACCAGAATTGCTAGTTGAAATAATAGATGGAGATCAAATAGGACCCGTATGGTGTGTTGGTCGTCGTTGCAGATTTGCTTACCGAGAAAAACGTGGAGTAGAAGATGCAGACAAAGATCAAGGGAGAAATGATAATGAAGATCATACTCGTATAAGCGACCATGAAATCGTTCGAGTAAAACGTGACAGTGGAGATAGATTCAAGATCAAAAATGTCAAAATAATTGTTAAACAGCAAGAAGAAGTTCAAGCATTAAATTAAATTACTGACACTAATATGTTGATTAAAACTGCCTTATTTAACCGACCTCAAAAAAATAGAGGTTCTCAGTTCGATATATATATATATATATATATAATTAAGGGGAACTACCAAATTTTATAGGGACACGTAATGTTTTTGTATGTTTTTTCAAAATTGCCCCAGTATTTACGCCTGATTATATTAATTTTTGGCTCTGCTGATGATGGAAGGTCACCAAGGGGGTAGGGAGGGAGGGGGGAGGACTGTCAAAAAATGGGACAGTAAAAAGATTTCTGCGAAAAAAAACCGCCTTCAGAAACCACTAACTGAAAAGTGTAAAATAATATTTTTAACGCTTTATACACTTCAAATAACATTTTATGACAGTACACTCTAGAAAAGGTATTACCGAAGTCAGCGCCCAATACTATCTTGCGTCCTGCCCGCTTAAGCGGGCTCCGCCCGGGGAGGGTCGTGAATAAGGTTTCGTACCCGTTATCACGGCCACTCCCCACTTAAGGACGATGAGAGTGGTGCCCTGGTGTTTTTAGTCGGTATGCCTCTGGCCGGCTTCTCATTAGAGGAAGCCCCCGCCAGAGGAGAGTCCGACATGACCCCTCCGCTCCCAGGCAGAGGGGTATGCGTAACGCATTTTCACCAGGGTGAACAAAAAAAAAAAAAAGGAGCTTCACGCAGGTTTGGCATCACTTTCCAGTTTAGAACCAGCCGAAGCAGGGCTCTCTTAGAGTCAGATTATCTGCATATTTTACAGTCAGAAATATAATTTATCATTGCTTAAACTGCTTAGGGTCTTATTCATTAATGTTTGTTAAACCTTTGTTAACTAAAACAGGATTATAAAGCAGTTTTCATTCTTTTTCGAATTTATTTTGCTTCGAACGTCAAAACTGCTCTAGAAAAACCGTTTTTGCTAACAAATGTTTATTGAACGTTTATAAAGTCCAAAGACTTCAGTTATCTTTAGGAATGTTGAATTTTGTTGAAAAAGTAGGCAAATAAAACCATCATTTTAAATTGAATTTAACATTAATATTTTATTCCGCCTATAGGAGGAACTGTTTGATCTAATCCCTGCAGCTGAATACTTACATCGAACCACACGCAAGTGATTGTCATTCCATCCCCATCATCTCGATGGATGGCGGTCTAATACTGTGCGTTTTTCGCGGAACTTTCTACCACGTACCTCTTCTGTGGAACAGTTTACCTAAGAGAGTATTTCCCGACGGCTACGACTCAGGGACCTTCAAGAGACGAGCGTACTCCTTTTTAAAAAGGCCGGCAATGCATCAGCGATCTCTCTGATTACGCGGATGTTATTGGGCGGCGATGATTGCTTTCCATCAGGTGACTCGCTTGCTCGTTTGTCGCCTCTAGTATAAAAAAACCTTTCATATTTCCGGTCTGGCTTCGCCTCAACATTCCTTTGCTAGGAGTCTCTAGGACACAATGTTTTCCCCCACAAGAACGGAACGTATAGAAACTCGCCGGTCTCGAGTCTCGTCCGTTGTACATGACAGATAATTGAAAGGTTCAAGAGAGCTATTTTTGAGCATTCTACGTAGTGATGGGACAAGGAAAAACATCTATACCAGGGTCATTTCACTAAGTACTTTCTACTTTAGTATGGGAAAAATTGTAGAGTGGTTTTCGTTAAACGGGGCTTGTAAAAAGCAGATGTAGCTTTAAAAAGCAATCGAGAATGGTTCGGCGTTGTTTCGGTAGATGACACTATGTACTTTTACATTGCGCTAGTAAATAGTGTTTCCGAAACAATGACTTCAAGCCTTAGCAATTTTAAAAAAGTACGGAAAATTAACCAGAGATCCTGGAGCCCAATTCTCGTGCTCGTGACATTTATTTTCATACGACATATATCACTAAAACATAGGGGACCTGCCCAATATCTAACGGGGCCTAAGTCAACCTCACCTGCATGTGGCGCACCCTGCTGCACAACAGACGAGGCTCTGGCGTTCCCTACCAACCCGCACTGGGCCAGCATGGTGGGTGCAGGCCCAAACCCCCCCTATGATTTATAAAACAAAGACAAGGCCCCAAGTGGCCGGCGGTACCGGAGGCCGAACCAGCGATGACGGAAGCGGGCGAGGCGGCGGGACCAGGGGTGCTAAGAATCCCCGGGTGGCGAATACCAACCGTCAAACAACCTTGGCCCTGGCTACGTACAACACACGCACACTGCGGACCGAAGAGAAGCTGCTTGAACTACGGCCCATCTACCGCAGTGTCTCAAGGCGAAAGTCTTCAATGCGTGTGTGTTGCCAGTGACGTACGGAACCGAAACGTGGCCGCTTACAATGTGCCGATTAAGGAGGCTCAAATTCACCCAGAGAGAAATGGAGAGGGCTATACTCGGGGTCTCTCTGCGTGATCGTATCAGAAATGATGAGATCCGCAGGAAAACTAAAGTTACAGACATAGCCCAAAGGATTGCATGCCCCAAGTGGCAATGGGCAGGGCACATAGCTAGGAGAACTGACGGCCGTTGGGGCGGATAGGTCCTCGAGAGGAGGCCACGTACAGGAAGTCGCAGCCGTGGCAGCCCCCCACAAGGTGGACCGACGATCTGGTGAAGATCTGATCGCGGGAATCCATTGGATGCGGGCGGCAGAGGACGGATCTGTGTGGAGAACATTGGGGGAGGCCTATGGGACGTCTATTGGCTGAAATGATGATGATGATGATGGTTTTCAGGTAATATCTGCCATGTTTTCAAAATATCACGAGCACGAGAATTGGGCTCCAGAAGGTATTAGGAAGTTTGTCATATAGCAAATGAAATGATTTATGATACTTAATTTAAACGTTTTCCTGCTGATTCTCGAAACTGGCCGCTCTATATGGACGTTAAACTTTAAGAAAAGAGCGTACTCCCTTTTAAAAAGGCCGGCAGCGCCTGTGACTCTTTAGACGTGACAGGTGTCCATGGGCGGCGGTAATAGCTTACCATCAGGTGATATGTCTGCTCGTCTGCCCCCTATATCATAAAAAAAGTTAAGTATTGGTCAGTTTCTTCGAGATGGCGCTAGCACTGGCTAGCCGACTGATGCCACTATCTCAGTATATATAAGTTACTCTATGATTTATACTATTTAGAGCCGATTCAAACAACCTTATTCCGATAATAAGGGAAGAAGTCTTTGGCTTAGCGCTGTCATTCTATACACATCTGACGTTATACCATAGATTTATCCACGGATAAAGATTGGTCTTAAGACAGTGGCAATGCTTGCGCGATGTAATCGATCCTTAGCGCCATCTATTGGTAAAAAGTGGAACTAATGTCCTGAAACGAAGTGAGGGTGGGCCACTAGTAGACTAGTGGCAGTGGCCGCCAAAAGCGACCACTTCTAGCGTGAATAAATTTATCGCGTACAAAAACAGACCCATTTTGTGCACGGTTATTTAATAAATAGTATAAGTGTTTGTCGAGAGAGTTTAACCCTTAAATTGTTTAAAATAGATCCGGTTTAGTAGCTAAAAATTAAAATCGATTGGCGTCGCTAGTGTGGTTAAGGTTCTTAGTTTTAGGTGAAAATTGGTCCCTATTGCTTAGACTGCGCTTCTCTGTTTACCCCTCTGTCCATCCGTTTGTCTATTTGAGCCCAACTGTATCTAATAAACCCTTTGATACATTTTTCTTGTCGCTATAGCAACATTTTCAAAAAACTGAATGATCGATGAAGCTGTTCAGAGCCATGGGTATTTTGAGGAAATAACTTTTTTTATGTTCTACTAAGACTTTTCTATGTCATTGGGGTTAAGTTCTATTTCTTATGTTAAATCATTATTTAACATAAGAAATAGAACTCTGTAAAATGCCAATAACTCCTATATAACACATTTGTTATATAGGAGTTATTGGCATTTTACAGATAAATATTTGAGTATATAGTCCAGTCAAATTAGACTAAATTATGATTCCAGTGTGCATTAATTCCCAACAATTTTCTTGCAGGCCTCGAATAGAATAGAATAGAATTCATTTATTTCAACCATAGGTCATATTGAGGATAAGATAACATTAATAAACAAGATTAATTTCATAATTACATTACACAATTGTCAAAATTTAAAATACAATTAAATTAGGATGTGAAATTACAATTTTAAATTATTTTTTTAAATTTATTATTAATAAAACAGTAGGTAGTACATATCTCACGATTCTAATTGTAATTGTAATATATTTAATAAATTATTTTAATTTAAAACGAATACGTCATTACTAAGGATATGTCAAAAGTCCCCATCGATCCCGCTTGTACTTTGGTTTTCATTCGAGGTCAAAAGTCCCAAATTTGTGTTTTAGCGTATATATCTGAAACAACGAGAGCTATCGAAAAATAGTTCAGGCAAAGCTTGCAGGCCGTAAAATTGTCTACAAAAAGATATCTACACTTTTCTTCTACAGTGCACTGTTCTCGAATTATAGTTATTTCAAACTTAGAAAATACGAATATATTAGAACATAGTTTTATTTGCCCCATTCACATAAGTACGTGAATAATATACAATTTTTTAAAGCCAATCTTGCACCAACATTATTTGAAAAGTATTCAAATTACACAATATAATTATTAACGATTTTCACTTCTCCAACAAAACCCTAACTCAAAAGTAAAAAAAAATCTTCAAATTGAATCGGGTTTTTATAGAAGTACTAACTGCTTGCTGTGTGTACTATCAGTACTATCAAGTCAATTGAATTCCGACCCTCCAAAAGCTTACTATTGTACTGACGGGTTCGATTGTACAGCACTAGCATTTCCCGCCTCTTTGTCATACAAGCGATATTTAATTTGGATTCTCCATTGTGCTGTTAATTTTTCTGTTCCAATGTAATCGACATTGTGGGCTTTCACTGAGGTTTCCTTTGTCGTTCAGTCACTGCATTTCCGCGTGGGTTTGGCTTTTAGTGATAGGAATTTTGATTAGCTTGTTTGTGGATATGATGAGATTTTTAATTGTCTTTAGGAATTGGTCGATGTGTTTTGCAAGATTTGAATAGGTGAAGTCACAATGAATTTGGACGCTGACAGTTAACCTAAGTGTAACTATAATTTTGTAAAGAAAGAACTTTATGGCTAGAAATATTAATATGAAGTTTATTTTCTACATAATAAATAATAATAAATATTTCACAACATCACATACATTGATCAGACTCCGAGATAGGTAGACCATGCACCTGTGTTACGTATATCAGAATCAACAGTGGGATTACAAATGTATACATATAATACTTTTCTCTTGTAAATACATACTCATGAAACATAGCAAACACCCAGACCAAAACCAACAAACATAACCATGCACACAAATGTTTGTACTGTACGGGGATCGAACCCGCAACCCTTGTATCAGAACCAGCGTTTACTACCACTGTTCCAATCGGGTCGTCAACATTACATTATGGCTCTACCCGAAAATATATTGCCTTTGTCAAGTAACTTAATGAGAATAATTGGGTGGTTAACAGTCAAAGTCAGTCAAAGTCACAGTCACTCAATAAAACGCCGGTGTTTTACGTTTATCGTCCTACGGAGTCTGCCGATACTACTCTAAGCACAATCGCGGGTTTTTTGAGTATATTAGGTCCGAGCAAGTTGTCTTGTGACAACTCACTCGACACACAACATCAGTGTAAAAAATGATACAATTCAATTATTCTTATTATCAGGATCAGTTCGCGTCACTTCACTGCACAAATAAACACCAAATTTGTTCACTAAAAACCAATAGAAACTATTTTTTTTTTAATTAGCCTATATACTGTCCCACTGCAGGGCAAAGGCCCCCATCATACTCTACTTCCCCCTGGCTATCTCAACGACGACGTCGTCGTAGATAGCCAGGGGGAAGTAGAGTTGAGCTGGACACATAGCGATGAGCAGGGACCGTTGGACGAGACGGGTCATTGAGTGGAGACCATGGGAGCACACCAGACCGCGAGGCCGCCCACTCAACCGATGGACTGACGACATTAAGGAACACGCGGGTGTAAAATGGATGACCGAGGCGTCTAACCGCTACGCATGGAACAAGATGTGAGAGGTCTATATCCAAAAGTGGATCGGTAATTGCTGAAGATGATGATGATGATGTACCTATAGATGGCGTCGATTACAAAATGATGTGACTGGATTATAATATATGAATGAGTTTGAAGAAGATTTAATATTATAGTGAATGTAATATGAAGGGTTACTCCAGGTAAATTACCAATCCCCCGACCTGTTAAAACGGCGCGTAAAGCATTTTCCCCCCGAGATCAAAACAAAAAGGTAAATTAACCATGCACATGGACATAAGAAAAAAAGATCTGTTTATGTTTCTGATAACGACATTACAGATAGAAGTTATGACACTAGACAGTATTATAATATCTGTGACTAGAATAATTATATCGGTCACGACAGATCACTAAACTGTATAATGTTGTCGGAATCAAACACTCCGCGTGGGCTGATGCAATTCAAAGGTTTTACATTAGTTTCAACGCCCTGTTGGTCTAGTGGTATAAGTACCGGGCCGTGATCTCAGGGCCCTGGGTTCAATTCCCGGGTCGAGCGAAAAGTATGTTTCGAATTTTTCTGACATAGCTCGGGTTTGTGATCTCCAATCCGCATTTGGCAAGCGTGGTGATTAAGCCTAATCCCATCATAGTAGCGATAACTTGATTTCTATGATGGAGGCCTTTGCCCTGCAGTGGGACAGTATATAGGCTAATTAAAAAAAAATAGTTTTTATTGGTTTTTAGTGAACAAATTTGGTGTTTATTTGTGCAGTGAAGTGACGCGAACTGATCCTGATAATAAGAATAATCGAATTGTATCATTTTTAGGGTTCCGTAGCCAAAATGGCAAAAACGGAACCCTTATAGTTTCGTCATGTCCGTCTGTCCGTCTGTCCGTCTGTCCGTCTGTCACAGCCAATTTACTCGGAAACTATAAGTACTACAGTGATGAAATTTGATGGGAATATGTGTTGTATGAACCGCTACAAAAATATGACACTAAATAGTAAAAAAAAGAATTGGGGGTGGGGCCCCCCATACATGTAACTGAGGGATGAAATTTTTTTTTTCGATGTACATACCCGTGTGGGGTATCAATGGAAAGGTCTTTTAAAATGATATAAAGTTTTCTAAAAAACATTTTTCTTAAAGTGAACGGTTTTTGAGATATCAGCTCTCAAAGTCGTAAAAAGTATGTCCCCCCCCCTCTATTTTTATAACTACGGGGTATAAAATTCTAAAAAAAATAGAGGTGATGCATGCTAATTAACTCTTTCAACGATTTTTGGTTTGATCAAAGTATCTCTTATAGTTTTTGAGATAGGTTGATTTAACTGTAATTTTGGATTTTGCTGCTACGGAACCCTTTGTGCGCGAGCCCGACTCGCACTTGGCCGGTTTTTTACACTGATGTTGTGTGTCGAGTGAGTTGTCACAGACAACTTGCTCGGACCTAATAGACTCAAAAAACCCGCGATTGTGCTTGGAGTAGTATCGGCAGAATCCGTAGGACGATAAAACGTAAAACACCGGCGTTTTATTGAGTGACTGTGACTTTGACTGACTTTGACTGTTGACCACCCAATTAGTCTTCTTAAGTTACTTGACAAAGGCAAGATATTTTTGGGTAGAGCCATAATGTAATGTTGACGACCCGATTGGAACAGTGGTAGTAAACGCAGCCTCTGATACAAGGGTTGCGGGTTCGATCCCCGCACAGTACACACATTTGTGTGCATGGACATGTTTGTTTGTTTTGGTCTGGGTGTTTGCTATGTTTCATGAGTATATATTTACAAAAGAAAAGTATTATATGTATACATTTGTAATCCCACTGTTGATTCTGATATCCGTAACACAGGTGCATGGTCTACCTATCTCGGAGTCTGATCAATGTATGTGATGTTGTGAAATATTTATTATTATTTATTATGTAGAAAATAAACTTCATAATCGCGGTCTGGTGTGCTCCCATGGTCTCCACTCAATAACCCGTCTCGTCCAACGGTCCCTGCTCATCGCTATGTGTCCAGCCCAACTCTACTTCCCCCTGGCTATCTCAACGACGACGTCCTTTAGGCCCGTTGCTCGGCGAACCCATTCGTTGGTTTTATGGTCGCGAAGAGAGAATTAGTGACATAGCCTTTTCCACTGCTCTTTTCATCTATGGGTACAGTTTGGATCAAATATCCTGAAACTGAGCCACTAGTTTGTTAATTTAGTTAGGTACATTGAAAAACAAGATAGATAATAATAGACATGTAAATAGTTGAACGTCTCTTTGAAAGCAATGTGACCCAACTTTACACGACTGTTTTTCTTTTGCTTCACACTTTGCCCCAATGACTTGGCGCGTGTACAGAGGGCGCAAATGAAAGAATGCGCACCCTCCTGTCGCTTAATAGAAATAGGTCGGCAACTGAAAATTACTTGGACAGAATATTCTCTGTGCTGTGTACAAGCTATAAAGAGTTTTTTGACAAATTCTTTATTTACATAGGCTTGTACACAGCACTTACAAATCGTCATACATTTAAGTAATTTAAATCTATTTAAGTAAGTAAAGTAAAGTATCAGCCTATATACTGTCCCACTGCAGGGCAAAAGCCTCCATCATAGAAATCAAGTTATCGCTACTATAATGGGATTCGGCTTAATCACCAAATGCTGATTGGTGATCACAAACCCGAGCTAAGGTCGAAAATTTCGAAACATACTTTTTGTCCGACCCGGGAATCGAACCCTGGACCCCGAGATGACGGCCCGGCACTTAATAAACCACTAACAGGGCGTTCATATTTTATAAGTACTTGTGTATATATAATTTACATGTAATATATATGATGATACATTTAATATCTAGAGAAGGTTTATTCATACAACAAAAAAATAATTGAGATAAAAAAAACGTTTCTGCGTTTAGCAGATGGCAGAAATAGAAGACGTCGTGAGTGACGAAAGTAAATTTCGTACGCCTCCCTCAAAAAAATCCGCACACAGACGTTATATTGTCTATAATGGTACTTGAAAAAATATTGGCACATATTTCAATTCGCAATAGACTTCCCATAATTGAGTAAATGAACATTTAGCTTAATTGACGTCTCTACGTGCGGTAATATGAGTATTGCTGGCTCGTCTTCCTTCTCTCCGAGGAATAGGAGGCTCGACGGCGCATAGTACCAGCAAAGGCACTACACATGCCTCTGCCTCAGCCTGGTAGGGACAGTCCGGCGCTCCCGGCTGTCCCTATCCCCACCCAGCTTGACTGGGGGAGGCAGTGTCGGGCCCGCAGTGTAAGTGGGCCCTCCGCCTGGGGAGGGACGTGAAGTAAGGTTCTTTAACCCGTACTCATGTCCCCTCTCCACTCTGGCCATGAGGAAGCGTCGCTGGGGCTTAGTCGGTATGCCTCTAGCCGGCTTCTCGCTAGGAGAAGCCCCCGCCAGAGGAGAGCCCGTCATAACCCGCCTGCCCCCCGGCAGGAGGGTATGCATAAGGAGGCATTCCCCAGCGTCAAAAAAAAAAAGAGTATTGCTATGGCTCCCAAAATCTACTATAATATCCCATTGACCATTAAACAATTTATTGAGTGACAAATGCTGAGTAGGTATTACAATTTGTTATAATTTATTTTGAACTTATTAATTTTTTACTAATTAACTTATTGAAATATTGGAACTATGTATTTGATTATAAAATGGACTAAACAGTTAAATGTGATTTGTAATTTGTACACCGTAATGGTACGCCATGTTGAAATATTCTAATCATATCCTGACATCTATTGTATACATGTTTGTGCCAGTAAATTTATCTTTATCTTATCTATTACAATTAGATTTTTACGAAATTTTGTCATCGTCACCATCTATCAAAGTTGAATGAATGGGTTCAAGCCGGTCTATCCATTGCACTCTATGCGATCAAAACTTTCTGCTTCAGTGTTTTTCATATTCCTCACAAATTATGATTTTTTTAGCCGACTATATATGTATGTAGTATGTGTGTATGGTTGTTAATCTGTTCCCTCATAACTTCTAAACTCGTTATCATATTTAAACAAATGAGGTGTCGTTAGAAGTATCTTGTTTGTCTTCTGGTTATAGGTGACAAGACGTCACGATAAATTGACTACAGCGCCCACTAGGGGACTTAGAGAAAGGAACTAAAAAAAAATTGCTTGACGGTATCGTGTGGCGTATCGAATGAAAGATCTTTTTTAGCATATTTCAAATATGTAATTTTGTTTATTTAACTAAAAATATGTTAAATAAAAATAAAGTTGGAAAACTAAAACCCGACTACTAAAATAACACGCTCTAAAAAGTACGAAACAAGAAAACTTTGTCTGCTGAAATTATTATGCCGTATTGCCGTGGTCGTATGCCACCTACTGTGGCAAAACAGATTCATTATAATATTAAATTTAAAAAAAAAACAATATGGCAGACGACCACAGAAATACGGTATAATAATTTCAGCAGAGACAATTTCCTCAACTTAGTGTGGAATTCCCAGTTACGTCCGAAACTGTCGTTCTTTATAGCCCAGGGTACGCTTCGACCATGATTCGTGTTTTGGGGAGTCTGGTAATTATAAAGAAGCGACTGCCTGCCTTCGCAATCCTTTGACGGGGGAACCAGGCCAACTGAATCATGGTTACACGTTTTAGAAACTATCCGAGCCGTACAGGTTTCCTCACGATGTTTTTCTCACCGCCGAGCTAATGGTACGCGTACATCTAGTGCCATGAACTTCCGACAAAAACACAATTTATGACCATCGGAGCAATATTCGCAACGTAAAGCATTTGCCGAATTACTAGTACCAGTAGTTAACAATACCTTTGTATGAGACTTCTGTGCACGCGAACCATGTTGCTGAACTGGTGCCTTTTTTGATTTTAAGCAACCTGTTTCTTTAAGCTGCATGTACTCTTCTTTGAACTCTCTTTTTTGGAACTCTGCGTTACTATTAGAAACAGTTTTAACGTTAGTACTAAATGATTTTGAATGTTCCTTTAATACACATTTATAATTGACATAGCACTCCTCAGTTACATCATACATACCATCTTTGAAATAAGAGGACTTCTGAGATTCTTCCCATTTAAATTCCTTTATAATTCTATGATGATTGGTAATACGCGAGCCGTTTTTTTATTTATTTATGAACTTTTGTACATACTTTGGCTTAACAGTATCTTAAAAACCTATTGTTATCTATGTTGTTTTAAAAGATTCAAGAAATAAAAAGTGTAAGTAGGTGTTTACGTGATAATAGGGTTCTCAGGGCGTGAAATAATATTCGTAGGCACGGTTAAGGTAGCACATTATTATTTGGTTTATCACAAATACAGAAAACTGGTAGAACAATGATGAAATACAATTTTATCACGAAAAGTTAAACGCGCGCGTCGCGGCCATAGGCGGACTGGCTGGTGCCCTCTGTCGGGCGTCGGGCTAACGCGGGCGCGGAATATTGACAAGAGCGAATGGCGGGAGGCATGAATTTGTAATAGATACGTAGGGCGCTAAGTTAAAATATGAGTGGGGCTCCAAGTGTTAATGGACAACATTTCATATTTTTAACATGTCCATATTGTTTTTTTATATGAAAATAGACATAAAATGAACAGACCCATATTTTTTCTTTTTTCAAAATTTGTCCATTTTCATGCATAAAATAATTATTGAAATTCGTTTTATTCTAAATAGACGTAAGCGCCAAATGACGTCATCGGATGGCTGAATACAGCGTTATTCCTTTGCTTATCATTGTTTTAATAAAAATAGGGGTACTACTGTCAAAGGTAGGTAAATAATACTAGTGTCAACATTGTCAACGTCATTCATACATTCAACGTTGACAAGTTGTCTTTTTTTTGACAGTTACATGTCATGGGCTTGGCATTTCGTAAATTTTAAACTATAATGTGCTAAGCAAAGAAATATTTTACATTCTGCTGTCCGATGATCCATCTTACGTTTTTTAGTTTTTAATTTCTTTCTCAGTAAATAAGCAATATAAAAAATGAATAAATATATATTCGAGCAGCGGAAAAGTAAACAAAGAATTGGTATTTTTTGTTTCAGAGCTTAGCAATTTTGAAATGTTGTCCATTCCTTCGCGTTACAAAAGTGCTTATTTCCACTTTGTCCTAAACAACCGTGGGTTAAGGGGAGATCATAGATCGAAGGTATGCGAGCGTTTTAATAAACGTAAACTGATTTATAACCTTGGAATAGGTATTTTCCGGAGTTGTGACCGCGAATTTAGAGGGGCTTGGTGCGCCTTTACAGCTTACGACTGGGGGTAATCATGAAATGATAATGGTAGGAAATGAACAAAATTAAATTAACTTGATAACTATTCTTTTTGTCTTCTAAAATTCACAAAATGTTTGGCACGTCAGTACCTACATTATTTTTGACACAGATTACTTTTTTTAGCTACTTTTTTTTTACTTTTTATTTCCTACCGTGAAAGAATAACTCTTTTCAAACTTCTTTTAAAAAAAACCGGCCAAGTGCGAGTCGGGCTCGCGCACAAAGGGTTCCGTAGCAGCAAAGTCCAAAATTACAGTTAAATCAACCTATCTCAAAAACTATAAGAGATACTTTGATCAAACCAAAAATCGTTGAAAGAGTTAATTAGCATGCATCACCTCTATTTTTTTTAGAATTTTATACCCCGTAGTTATAAAAATAGAGGGGGGGGACATACTTTTTACGACTTTGAGAGCTGATATCTCAAAAACCGTTCACTTTAAGAAAAATGTTTTTTAGAAAACTTTATATCATTTTAAAAGACCTTTCCATTGATACCCCACACGGGTATGTACATCGAAAAAAAAAATTTCATCCCTCAGTTACATGTATGGGGGGCCCCACCCCCAATTCTTTTTTTTACTATTTAGTGTCATATTTTTGTAGCGGTTCATACAACACATATTCCCATCAAATTTCATCACTGTAGTACTTATAGTTTCCGAGTAAATCGGCTGTGACAGACGGACAGACGGACAGACGGACAGACGGACATGACGAAACTATAAGGGTTCCGTTTTTGCCATTTTGGCTACGGAACCCTAAAAAGAACATGTCATAGCGACCAGGGAATACCGAGACTGGAAGCTCATTCCAGCTATTTGATTGAGCACGCGCCTTAAGATTTTTCAAGCTTATTTGGGTATCTGTTTGTGAGCTCGATTAAAACTGTGAATAAAAATTCGTGTGATGAACACTTTTATATGATAGGTGGTAGACTTACAGACGGATCACCTGTTACTAAGCCATTGCCATCGCCCATGGACACCTGTAGCGCCTGAAAGGCTAGCACTTACTTTTCAAAAGATTCGTAGCGTATGCGTATCGTAAGCAATTTGTATGATAAAGAGCTTGAGAGAAAGTTTCTTTGTTTTTCTTTTAATAATGTCTCTACCCAAAGATATCTTGCCAATGTCAAGTAACTTATTAAGAATAAGTGGGTAGTCAACTGTCGAAGTAAGTTAAAGTCACAGTCACTCAATAAAATGCCGGTGTTTTACGTTTTAGCGTCCTACGGATTCTGTCAATAACACAATCGCAGATTTTAAGACTATTAGGTCCAAGCAAGTTGTCCCGTGACAATTCACTCGACACACAATAGTAGCGTTAAAAACGATCTAATTCAACGATTCTTATTATCATATCACACAAATAAACACCAAATTTGTTGACTAAAAATAACTAGATACTAATTTAAAACCTTTGAACTTCATCAGCCCACGCGGAATGTTTGACTCCTACCGCCAGAATCTTCGAGAGTGTACCTAAAATTGACAGCACGAACGTCTGACAGAAAAGCTTCAGGACACACAAGGTATAGCCTTTGAGGTAGAGCGTATTCCTGCGTAGAGGTTTGCAGCAAATTGTCTAAGTTTGCGGCATCATCATCCTTCTGCCCTTTTCCCAGGTTATCTTTGGTCGGCGCAGTATATCTTCCTATTCTATACGTCTCTGTCTTTCATCATCGAATCATCCACCCCTTTTTCCGTCATGTCATTCTTCACATAATCCATCCATCTCTTTTATGGCCGTCCTCTGCACCTCCACCCAGTTACATTAACACTCATCACTCTTTTGGTTTCATGTTCTTTCCCTCTTCTTCCATTACATGGCCATACCAGGAAAGACGATAGTCGATACGATATCTAAGTTTATTTATTTATTATTTATTTATTTGGCACATAAATTTGCAGCATAGAGTTTGAAGATAATAAAAACCTGGTTCGTTTTTTTCCAACCACTTATGTCATTTGATTTGTCGCCAGTGCCACTCCGTATTTGATTCCGTTACTAATCATCTTTGTGTGCGTGTGTGTATCTATGTGTGTGGTTTGCAGGAAAGGATGGTTCGCAAAAAAAAATTTGAATTGAATCTACAGTGTAAAAGAAAATATTGCAATGAAAATTGAAAATGTAAAAAACCCCCGACACAACTAAAGCTCTTTCATTTGATACCTATATTGAGGCAGTTGGTTATTCGTCATTTTCTGACGGCGGCCATCTTGGATTTGAAATTTTTCACAATTAATATATTTTGCTACTCAAGCCCTTTTATATAATACCCATATTGTGGGAGTTGTATTAAAACATAAAATCCGAATCTTTGTGACGGCGGCCATCTTGGATCGATTTTTATCCAACATAGCTAAGAACACTCCCTCCTTATTTATCTTTCAAACAAAAAAAAACAAAATTAAAATCGTTTCATTTGTTCGGGAGCTACGATGCCATAGACAGACACACACACAGACACGTCATACTTATAACATCCTGTCGTTTTTGCGTCGGGAGTTAAAAACAGGACGTGTAAAGTGTAAAATCCGTGATGCCAGTGCCACTTCGTATTTGATTCCGTTTCTAATCATTTTTGTGTGCGTGTCTATGTGTGTGGTTTGCAGGAAAGGTTGGTCCGCAAAAAAAACTTGAATTGAACCTACAGTGTAAAAGAAAATATTGCAATGAAAACAGGACGTGTAAAGTGAAAAATCCGTGATAGCACAGTCATGCGGCTAAGAATTTAGGGGACAAAAATTTGGGAAAAATTCAGGGGAAAAGCGGGGATATATCTGATTTTTTCCTTAAAATTTTATTTATACGAGGGTGAATCAAAAAGTTTTTAGAATCACCATAAAAATATAAGAAAATTTAAACAAATATAATTTTCTTTTCTACGTAATCTCCTTCTAATTCAATACATTTAGAATACCGCATATCTAATTTTCTTATTCCTTCCGAAATAAAATCTTCTTCTTGACACTCAAAAAACTCATCTACGTCGGCCATTACTGCGTCATTATCGGCAAATTTAGTTCCACGGATATGCTCCTTTAATTTTGGGAATAAGTGGAAAATTACTAGGGGCTAAGTCCGGTGAGTATGGTGGGTGGTGAAGGATATCGAACCCAGGATTGCGGATTGCTTCGAACGCAACTTCCGAACGATGAGCAGGAGCGTTATCATGAAGAAACAGCACGCCCAGTGACAGTTTTCCACGACGTTTATTTTTAACTGCACCGCGTACTTTTGGAATCAAACCTGCATAATATGGTCCGGTAATTGTCTGTCCTATCGGCAAGTAATCAATAAATAGGATTCCTTCACTATCCCAGAATACCGAGGCCATAACTTTGCCAGCGGTAGGAGCAACCCGACATTTCTTCATTGGCGGAGATAATGGTCGTTTCCAAGACATGCTTTGTCTTTTAGTTTCGGGATCGAAATGGTGAACCCACGTTTCATCCAATGTAACAACACGACGGCAAAATTGATCTGGATCATGCTCTAACATTTCGAGATTGCACTTTGAAATTTGCAAACGACGCCTTTGGTTTTCGTCTGTTAACATTCGAGGTACCCATCTTGCTGACACTTTTCTGAACCCTAGTGAATCTGTTATATATAGATAGAATGCTGCCAAACGAAATCTTCATTATCTCAGCTAAATATTTAATTGTTATTCTTCTGTCATGCAAAACCAAATTCTCTACTTTTTTAACATTTTCTTCCGTAACCGAGGTTGAGGCCGCCCGGAGCGATGATCATATGTACAGCTCGATCTACCCCTTTTAAATTTAGCAATCCAGTAAGCAGCCGTTGAATAGGGCAATACATTATCCCCTAATGTTTGCTGAATATCCGAAAAAAATTCTTGCGTGGACATTTTTTACAGGCACAGGTACTTTATCACAGCACGTAACTCGATTTTATCCATATTTTAATATAACGACTTATCTTTGCACTAAATAATTTATAATTTGCAAACGATTAGATCAAATCAAGTGAAGTTCTGCATTAATGATTTGCGATTGACACTCTTTTAAAAAAATATAAAATTATCCTCAAAATAATTATATTTGTATGCACTTCTAAGAATTTTTTGATCCACCCTCGTATTCAGACCCAACAGTTGACTGCGTCCATAATGGGCCCCTATTTTTAATATTTTCTATTAAAAAGCTTAAAAAAAGTAGTTATATTCTGTGAAAAAAGGAAAAAAGAAAATAAATTACTGCAAGTATTTGTGGGTGGCGTTGATTACTTACCATTAAGCGACCCGCTTGCTCTTTTGTCGTCTCTGACATAAAAAATATCACAACATAATATAATCTCCACGAATATTATGACGACCCGTTTGGATCAGTGGTAGTGAACGCTGGCTCTGGTGCAAGGCCGATCCCCGCACAGTACAAACATTTGTGTGCATGAACATGTCTGTTTGTATTGTTCTGGGTGTTTTCGCTGCTAGGGGGGTTAAATGGTAAACAGCGCACTTGTGACACCACTGGTGTTGAAGGTGTCCATGGGCGGCGGTAATCGCTTACCATCAGGTGATACCTATTTAAAAAAAATCACAACATCACATACATTGATCTGACTCCGAGATAAGTAGCTCAGGCTGAGTTGCGGATATTAGAACGAACATCGGAATTACAAATATATGCATTTAATACTTTTCTTTTGTACACACTTAACATGTATTATGTTAAGTATTTATTATGTTACATGCAAATACACCGCATGCACTGCTTCTCGCCGGTTTTCTGTGAGGACGTGGTATTACCCCGGTCTAGCCGGCCCATTCATTCCGAAGCGTGGCACCGTTATTTATCTTCATAGAATGGAAATGATCTATTAGTATGTAGGTAAATAAGTACTATGGAATTATACAGAGTAGAGAAATACATGAGGCGAATTTTATAGAGAACGACTATTTTCTTGTCGAATGAAAAAATAATAAGGTCGGAGTAAAATAAAAAATTGTGTGCCTAATCAAAGTTTAATACAATTTCTAACCACGTCAAATCGAAATTAGTTTTAGGGGATGCGTTTTTATTCAATTATGCTGTTGCTAACACGGATTAGAAATGATTCGGTATAAAAGTTGTTCTAAGTCTAGAATTTTTACTATTTCCTCTATTGAAGGAGCTAGGGCGGTATCATGGGGAAAACAAGTCTATTTTTACTTATATTCGTGGCTGTAAGTACATTTATTACTTCATATTTTTATTTTTTTGGTAGTGATTTTTCAAAAAAAAATACAAATGTATCTTATCTCGGATAGTTTTTCAAATGACTGCCTCGGTGGCGTAATGGTTAGTGGGTCGCGCTTTAAAGCGACGGTTACGCCGGGGCTCGATCCCCGGGTCCGGCCAAAATTTGTACCTGAGTTTTTCTCTTAAGGTGACGGGTAGGGCACACTAGCGACTACAACCGATTTAAATTTGTAGCTATTAAACCGGATCTATTTTAAACAATTTCGGGATTACAACCTCTCGGCAAACACTTATACTATTTATTAAATAACCATGCAAAAATGTTGGGTCCAACGTGTACCCGAAAAATTGATTTACGCCAAAAGCGGTCACTTTTGGCGGTAATCCAAAATTCGAGTGCAAAAGCATACCAAACAGTTAACTATAAGTATTAAATAAATAGTATAAGTGTTTGCCGAGAGGTTGTAGTCCTAAAATTGTTTAAAATAGATCCGGTTTAGTAGCTAAAAATTAAAATCGATTGGCATCACTGGTGTGCCCTACCCGTCACCTTAAACAGAACGTGTAGAAACTAACATTCACCTTAAGAAATTCTCAGTGTTAGCCCGGAGTCCGGAAGTTGGCGGTCTTGTACCTCCGTGCCTCGGAAAGTACGTTAAGCCGTTGGTCACCAGATGACCAAACCACGTAATCGAGCTCGTTTTGCTTATCCAAAGTATTGTGACCGCATACCAGATTGTCGAACGAGTTCAAAAATAAATACGTCCATTTACTTAGAGCAAAAAAAAAGGTTTTTGTTTTTAATTTTGCCTTGGGGTTTCAAATATTTTTACTGTCTTCCGACGTACATAATATTTCAATTACTCTTTACCCGACTACCGGCTAAGCAAAAAGGATAGTTATGATTTTGACCTGTATGTGTGTATGTATGGTTGTTCATCTGTTCCCTCATAACTTCTAAACTAGTTATCATATTTGAACAAATGAGGTTTCGTTAGAAGCGTCTTCATTGTCTTCTGGTTATAGGTGACATGACGTCACGTTAAATTGACTACATCTAGGGGACTTACAGTAAGGAACTAAAAAAAAAATTTTGTTTGACGGTACCGTGTGGGGTATCGAATGAAAGAGCTTTTTAGCACATTTCAAATATGTAATTTTATATATTTTTAGGCCATAGCTTTTGCTGCCAGTGATCCTCAGTATGAAGAGCCCCCAAGCAGCAACGACCCACTGAGACCTAATCCCGGTCGTCGACGTAGATCTCCTCAAGAGCCCCCACCGCCTCCAACGGGCAGTGGCCGCAGATCTCCTCAAGAGCCCCCACCCCCTCCAACTGGTAGTGGCCGCAGATCTCCTCAAGAGCCCCCACCGCCTCCAACTGGCAGTGGCCGCAGATCTCCTCAAGAGCCCCCACCCCCTCCAACTGGCAGTGGCCGCAGATCTCCTCAAGAGCCCCCACCGCCTCCAACTGGCAGTGGCCGCAGATCTCCTCAAGAGCCCCCACCCCCTCCAACTGGCAGTGGCCGCAGATCTCCTCAAGAGCCCCCACCGCCTCCAACTGGCAGTGGCCGCAGATCTCCTCAAGAGCCCCCACCCCCTCCAACTGGCAGTGGCCGCAGATCTCCCCAGGAGCCCCCACCCCCTCCAACGGGCACTGGCCGTAGATCTTCCCAGGGATCCTCATCTCCAAACGGACCCAGCCGTGGCCGTAGATCTCCTCAAGAGCCCCCACCCCCTCCAACCGGCAGTGGCCGCAGATCTCCTCAAGAGCCCCCACCCCCTCCAACTGGTAGTGGCCGCAGATCTCCTCAAGAGCCCCCACCCCCTCCAACTGGCAGTGGCCGCAGATCTCCTCAAGAGCCCCCACCCCCTCCGACAGGCAGTGGCCGCAGATCTCCTCAAGAGCCCCCACCGCCTCCAACGGGCAGTGGCCGCAGATCTCCCCAGGAGCCCCCACCCCCTCCAACTGGTAGTGGCCGCAGATCTCCTCAAGAGCCCCCACCGCCTCCAACTGGCAGTGGCCGCAGATCTCCTCAGTCATGGGGACCTCCATGGACTGGTGGGGTTGGGGGGTCATGGGGCTAAACACTTAGATCATCTATATAGAACTAGATAACATGTCACATACTTAACCCAGAGCATAACAAGAGCTTTCTAAAACCATCCCACATTTGGCATTATTCTGTCGTATTTGGCAACTAACGAATGCCTAAAATTGAATACAAAGTAAAGCAGTTTTATTCCATACTAAACGCCACACTTCCTGGACCTTAGTTTTAAATGGTATCAACACGGTGCTTCAATTACATTTAAATATTAAGCCTTGTCATTGTCTCCAGAATTAACCTCGTTATAATTATTTTTGAATTTAAATTAATTAAGGCTTTAGATAACTTGACAAAAATAACAAAATTCAGAGTGGATATTCCCTAATAAATGTTTGAAGCTCTGACTGACTTTATCAAGATATCTAGTTCTACTTAACAGAAGATCAAAACCTGAACAGGCAAAGAATTAGGTTTCCCTTTTCAATTATAAGACTTTCGAAATTGAATCTGAAGTATAAAAATTAAAATTTGGTTTGGAAATTATATTTACGTTTTTTTTTTACCACTAGTAGACGGCCTCACTTCGTTGGGGATATTAGTTCCTCTTTATACCAATACCTGTCCTGTGCCAATACCATTTCCTGTTTTCGGATTACACTTAGGGTACTGTTACAAATGTTTATTTTCATGCTTAAAGCATAGCAAGTGCTACTTAGTAGTGTACCGCCTCCGGTACCCTCACTCACGCAGCGAAACACCGCACAGTGCTGCTTCACGCCGGTTTTCTGTGAGGCCGTGGTATCACTCCGGTCGAGCCGACCCATTCGTGCCGAAGCTTGGCGGTCATGGTCAAAAAACTCTTCTAAAGAAAACAACTTCAATTTCAGATGGATATTTTGTTCATCATTTTGATAAAATTATTTGAGTTGACAATCAAGTAAAAAAGCCAGAAGTTCAATAAATGTATCACCACTTTAAATTCTTCGAATGTTTTTTTCTCTACTTTTGGTCACATCAAACTACGAGTAGGATTGTACCAGTCCCTTTATCCCTCCGTCCTTACACTTAGGGTACTGTTACAAATGTTTATTTTCATGCTTAAAGCATAGCAAGTGCTACTTAGTAGTGTTAAACCTTCTTGGGTTTTCATAGACAAAGTCTACACTCTGGATTTAAGAAGACACCTGTATGTCAGTCTATTCGGTGTTCAGTGGACAACATTTCAAATTGGCTAACATCTGATAAAAAAAATACCAATTCTTTGTTTAGTTTTCCGCTGCTCTCGAGTATATTTATATTCATTTTTTATATTACTTTTACTGAGAAAAAAATTAGAAACTAAAAACCGCGCCAAGTGCGATGTCGGGCTCGCGCACAAAAGGGTTCCGTAGCAGCCAAGTCCAAAATTACAGTTAAATCAACCTATCTCAAAAACTATAAGAGATACTTTGATCAAAACCAAAAATCGTTGAAAGAGTTAATTAGCATGCATCACCTCTATTTTTTTTAAACAATTTTTTACCCCGTAGTTGATAGAAAATAGAGTGGGGGGACATACTTTTTACGACCTTTGACGAGCTGATATCTTCAAAACCGTTCACTTAAGAAAATGTTTTTTAGACAACTTTATAATCATTTTAAAAGACCTGTCCATTGATGACCGCCACACTGGGTATTGTACATGCGAAAAAAAAAATTTCCATGCCCTCAGTACATGTTAATGGTGGGCGACCACCTACCCGCCAATTCTTTTTTTCTCAGCTATTTAGAGTGTACATATTTGTTGTAGCGGTTTAATATCACACATATTTTCCCCATCAAATTTCATCACTGTAGTAACTTTATAGTTTTCCGAGTAAATCGGCTGTGACAGACGGACAGCGGACGAGGGGGTAGAGGGAACGAAATTATTTATGGTCTTGATGTTTCTGATGAACAATGGGCGGAAATCAACACTATTGGTAAGGGCAGAGGGTTTTGCCAGACGGACGACGGACATGCCGAAACTATAAGGGTTTCCGTTTTTGTGCCTATTTTGGCTCGGAAACGTCCTAAAAACGTAAGATGCACTCCATCGGACGGCAGATGTAAAATATTTCTTTGGCTTATCACTTATAGTTTTAAATTTACGAAATGCCAAAACCATGACATGTAAATGTAAAAAAAAAAGACAACTTGTCAACGTTGAATGTATGGAATGACGTTGACAATGTTGACACTAGTATTATTTACCTTTAACAATAGTACCTTTTTTTTATTAAAACAATGATAAGCAAAGGAATATCGCTGTATTCAGCCGTCCGATGACGTCATTTGGCGCTTACGTCTATTTAGAATAAAAAGAATTTCAATAATTATTTTATGCATGAAAATGGACAAATTTTGAAAAAAGAAAAAATATGGGTCTGTTCATTTTATGTCTATTTTCATATAAAAAAACAATATGGACATGTTAAAAATATGAAATGTTGTCCTTTGTCTGCTTACCAAAATATATGTCGTATGTAAATACAAATATGCCTATTTACTTTGCCCCTCTACCGATATAAATAAATAGTAGCATGTGTGGACGGACGTACTACAAATAAGCATCCTAATTTTGAGCATGCTCAAAAATCGCACGCTGGTCTATTTTTAAGGATGCTACCTACAGTACGGGTGGAAGGAGGAGGGTAGGGGAGTGCTTTAGCACGTGTAAACAGGTTTGCTTATTTTTAAGCATGCTAATAGATGGAATAATAGCATGCTTATTGGTAGTAAATGTGGACATTTCATTGAGCATGCTCATATTTGGGATGGGTTCAATGCCGTAGGCAGGCTCGCCTCGCGAGTCGACATACATTTCGTTCCTGTGCCGGCGACTCGCCTGGCGTGTCCAAGGTTTTTCGCCAATATTTTTAAAACGCCTCCGTATTTTCGGCTGAAAATCAAAGTAAACAAACGCTTATATGAACACGGTGGCCCTTATATAAAGATATTTTTTATAATTTATGACAAAAATTGCATTATACTACGCCTTGAACTCCATATGCGAGTTCACTGACGCAGGTCCTCAACGTAGATAGATAGATAGATATTCTTTATTGCACAAAAATAAAATACAAGCATGATACAACAGCAACAGACAGTACAATAAGGCGGTCTTAACGCTTGTAGCGATTTCTTCCAGACAACCTTTATACGAACGTACCTACATACGAAAACGAAACTATTTTAGGATCAGCCATGGATCCATTTATCTAATAAAATACATTGATTGAAAATTATCTTTGATTTGTCATACTCATGGATTGCAATTTCACCCTCATCTAATAAAATAATAATAATTTTAATCAATAAAAAACCTCACTCACCCGGAAAACGTGTTTCAATTGTAGTAATATTCATATCATTTGTCAGTTTTAAATAAAATAATACCTTTGTTACATATAACGTTGGACCTACATTTTTATTACGCTGCTGCGTATTAAAACTTCCATCTCGAAATAAATAGTAATGGAACTTTAACCAAGCTTCAAAACTGAAGTTCAAGACGCACTTAAGTACATTTTTCTCTAATTACTTACCAAAAACTACTTAAAGTGATAATGCTGAAACACTTATATTTACTAGTGACTGTTATGGTAAGTTTATGCTTTATTTTAAAACATTAAAAATCGATATATCTATGGATTGTTTTTACATTATAGCGGACTAACGAGCAGACGGCACACGTGATGGTAAGTAATCACTGCCGCCCATAGACTTCTGCAACACACGTGGCATCACATTGTATATTAGACAATACTAGACAAGCGTCAGTGGCACTCACTCAACTGGTCTCACTGAAAACCAGCGTCATGGCCTTTGCCTGGGCCGTGACTTAAGCTGAGTGAGGACCATTTTTACTAGACACACTACTATTCATTTGGCACTGTCTGGACATGATGGAATATATTTTGCTTTATTTGTTTTTTTATAAGTTTTTTTTTTTCATTTTGGTCTTGTTTTCTGTTTGTGCCAAATTGTGTTCTGTTTACAACTGCTGTATGGCATGTGTTGTGATGTCTATAATAATAAATGTTTTCTTTCTTTCGTTCTTCTTTCATTGTCGAGCCCATTTCTAGAAAGTCATCTATTCTCTACTTGGAAATAGACTCCAAATTAGTGAGCATATAGCCGGGAAACTTCTAAGAAGCATCCCAAGATTTCCCGTCATAACCTCGTTGGTTAAGTAGTAGGACAACTATAAGGACCATGGAACTACATAAAAACGCGCTAAAAACGGAATGTGCTATTTTAGGGAAAAAGTTCACAGTGTTATAGAAATAGCCCCTTGCGCCATATTATTTTTGAAATTAGAATTCAAAACTTATTTTTTTAGGCCATAGCTTCAGCTGCCAGCTTCCATCGGGGCCTGACGCCACTACTAGGACGTAGATCTGCTCAGAATCCGATCCCATGGACTATCATTATTCAAGAAACTGACGATTTTTCACCTCGCAATAATGTTATGGTAGTCGCTGAAAACCAGCGTCGGGGTTGGTCTCTTGGATCAGCATCGACTATTGCTGAGCGGCCGCCTGTTTGGCGCATACAGGGATAATGTTGTCCTACCTTTCGTTTATGATTTATGTCTAGGTTATGTTTCTAATTAAGTTTCCTTGTTTTGTATTGTGCCAAAGAAAGTTTTCATTCATTCATTCACTCACCTAGAGAAATAAACCCTCCTCCCCCTTCCCAACCTCAAATACCTTAGGGGGCATTTACATTCGTCCATAGGTCGGTAATTGGTCGGGAGATACCTCTTCGATCAACCCGTGTGGGCTTGTGTTTCCCGTACTCAGCATGTGGTTACTAACGACCAATATAAATGCGCTCTGATACAATATTAAATCTGGAAAAAATACAGCGTGCTCATTTTGATTTCCCATAACTTTAAGGGTAGCACCTGCTTAAATACTTATGAGTTTTGTTAAGACACAAACATGCTTAAATTTGAAGATAACATAAGAATAATAAAAGCGGAACTCACTCCATTTTATTATTATTACCGTACTAAAGCTCATGTCATCCCGTTCTAACACGCAATGTTAAAAAGGGCTGGCCTGATTTTTGTTCCGGGACTATCCTTAGTTCACGATTTGTAATAAGGGGAGTTATGTCACAAGCATACACTTAGGATGCCGCCCTGGTTACAACTCAAGTTTTTTTTTATATGTGATAGGTGAGCAGACGAGCAGACGGATCGCCTGATGGTAAGCGATTGCCCGCCGCCTATTAACACCCGCAACATCAGAGAAGTCACAAGTGCGCTGACAACCGTTAAACCTCCCTTATTCATGGATTGGGCCTCCGGTACCCTCACTCACGCAGCGAAACAGCACAGTGCTGCTTCACGCCGGTTTTCTGTGAGGCCGTGGTATCACTCCGGTCGAGCCGACCCATTCGTGCCGAAGCTTGGCGGTCATGGTCAAAAAACTCTTCTAAAGAAAACAACTTCAATTTCAGATGGATATTTTGTTCATCATTTTGATAAAATTATTTGAGTTGACAATCAAGTAAAATAGCCAGAAGTTCAATAAATGTATCACCACTTTAAATTCTTCGAATGTTTTTTGTTCTACTTTTGGTCACATCAAACTGACCGGATGGCGCAATTGGTAGTGACCCTGCCTCTTACGCCAAAGGTCGTGGGTTCGATCCCCACCCTGGACAAACATTCGTGCGATGAACACTTATGTTTGTTCAGTGTCTGGGTGTAATATATGTATTTAAGTATTTATTTGTGTTCCTCTGTTGTCTGATATCTGTAACAAAAGTGCTACTTAGTACGGAATCAGGTCAATGTATGAGATGTTGTGAGACTTATTATTATTATAAACTACGAGTAGGATTGTACCAGTCCCTTTATCCCTCCGGGATAGCAAAAAAAAAACCGGCCAAGTGCGAGTCGGACTCGCCCATGAAGGGTTCCGTAGCAGCAACTAAGATATATGGCAGGTAAATTGCGGTTTACATTTTATAACGTATTAAAAAAAAACTACTTACTAGATCTAGTTCAAACCAATTTTCGTTGTTACTTTCATGATTATGTAGGTAGATCATATAATTTCTTTAGTTTTATAATTAATTTATTATAGAAGTTAGAGGGGGGTGGGGGGTGGGGGGGGACACACACCATTTAACACTTTGGGAGCGTCTCTTGCGCAAAGTATTGTGTTAAGAAAAAAAATGATGTTAAAACCTCAACATCATTTTTAAAGACCTATCCACAGATACCACACGTATAGGTTTGATAAAAAAAAATAGTTTCAGTTTCAAGTATGGAGACCCCCCATTTTTTTATTTTTTCCAATTTGTGTGTAAAAATCGTAATGCGGTTAGCAAAATACATCTATTTACCAAGTTTCAATAGTATAGTTCTTATAGTTTCGGAGAAAAGTGGCTGTGTGATGAATCTATAAGGGTTTCCTTTTTTTGCCATTTGGCTACGGAACCCTAAAAAAAGGAGTGTATGTAGTGCTTATAATTGTAGAATGAAAATGTATTATTATATATTAATGTAATAAATTGCAAACAAATATACAGCAGATAAATAAATCTAAATTTATGAAAAGTACTGTCGAAGACATTGCTTGGTAAATGCTACTATAAAACTGGTGATTTTTAAATGTATTGATAACGCTTTTTTAGAATAGATATATTAATTAATTTGACATTTTGTTCTTTGTTCATAATTTATGGTTCTAATTTATATTCCTTTTTTTAATATTATTCACTATTTTAACATTTTGTAGCGCATTTTTCGTATACCCATGTCTCGGTTAGACGTAGTGGCCTTAATTCTATATTTGACATCTATTTCTTAAACCTATGTGTTTCGGAAAGAGATATTCGAAGGACCGCGATAATTTGGGAAAGCTTGACTAACCTGGTCATCCAAGCATCCGCGTGGTGTGCTGTCTCAGGGAGACTGTAAATCCAACGGGGCTGGTTCTTGTTGCTATCACCGCACCACCGTACTAAGTCCAGATCACAGAATATTCCCGCAAACGTATTGTCTTTATTATAAGTATTGAAATTAGAATCGCGCGCGCGGCGACCGTGTCCATCGGTAGGAGATGTCGGAAACTTGTGTTTGAAAAATGTGCCGTTGGCAGCACTGTTGCGGGCACGTTCCGTTCCAAAGATTTGCAAGACATTCCCAAATACTTTAGAATTTAAAAGAAACGAAAACAAAAAAGATAAAATATTATTGCTATATACTATTTAACCAAGTTAGGCTAAATACGGAACACTATGTTTACGAATAAATAAATAAATTGATTGATTGTTATAAGAGTTTTATTCTTTGCTGTAACAATAAAACGTCTGTAAGTAAAATTTGCCTTGATTTACTCTGTCCGAAGAAAAATAATATTGAATATGTTGTGTTACTGGGAAATGTTCTTCCGTTTAGGCCTGAAATTGCTAGGCTTAGTATTGCTGAGCAGACCTTCGATACTGATCTTGATCGTCAAATTGTTGGGCATATTCTTCATTTGGGGTAAGACCTTCATATAATTGGTTAAATTCTTGGTTTGGGGATAGGACTTCAAACAGGTTTTCATACCTTCGGTTCTGTGGTTGGGCCCCATATTGCTGGGCAGACCTTCGGTTTTGGGTTTGATCATCAAATTGCTGGGCAAAACCATGGCTCTGGGTTTGGTCATCAAATAGCTGAGCATTTTTTCGGTTTTGGGTTGAGGCCCCATAATGCTGGGCAGACCTTTGATTTTGGGTTTGAGATCTTCGCTTCTGGCCTTGGGCATCAAGTTGCTGGGAAAATCCTTGGTTCCAAGATTGGTCTTCAAATGGCTGGGCAGACCTTCTATTTTGGAGTTGTGTCCCATATTGCTGGGCAGTTCCTAGATTTTGGACTTGGGCTTTAAATGGTTGGACAAACCTCCGTTTCTGGTCTTTGTGCGCAGACTGGTGAAAGTGTGCGCCATCTTGGTTGCGCCTGTGATCTTCATGACTTTGGTGTAGAGCATCTAAATTATCAACAGAGGCCTCTCTATATTGAGGGAAGCTGGCAACACCTGCGAGGACCTAAAAAGTGAAAATAGTTTTATTAGTGTGGACTGATTAAGCTATTTAAAATACTGAAATTACATTCTATCTTTAATCCTTAACTGAGCATGGATGGTTAAATATAGCTTCAAAGAACCTTGGTGTACTTATTAGAGCGGGGCGGTATTTCACACCAGCTCATCGGTTACAACTCTATATAAGGCACAAGTTCAGCCCCATATAAAATCTTCTCCCATCTCTGGGCTGGTGCACCTCAGTACCAACTTCTTCCGTTAGACCGATTACAACGTAGGGCTGCTCGAATTGTCGGTGACTTGACTCTCTCTAATCGACTTGATCCACTAGCACTGCGACGGGATAAAGCTTCCCTCAGCATTCTATACCGCATCTGTTTGAGTGCTCTTAGGAACTGTTTGATCTACTCCCTGAAGCTGAATTAATACATCGAACCACACGCAAGCGTTGTCATTCTATCCCCATCATCTCTATGGGTGGCGGTCTAATACTGTACGTTTTTCGCGGAACTTTCTATTACCCTCAGTTCTATGGAACGGTTTGCCTGCGGAAGTATTTCCCGACGGCTACGACTTTAAGAGAAGAAAGAACCTTCTTTTTTAAAAAGGCCGGCAACACATTAGCGTTCTCTCTGATTTCGCGGATGTTCATAAGCGGATATGATTACTTTCCATTAGGTGACTCGCCTGCTCGTTTGTCGCCTCTAGCATAAAAAAAATGAATGCAAGAAATATCTATTAGTCACGATTTAACAAGCGACGAACAAGCAATCACGTCACCAGATGCTGAATTCCTTACAAAACCTACCTAATAAAAGTAAAAAATATAAAAGAGAAGCAAATAATTAAACAATGGATTTGAATAATGTACTTACCGCCACGGAAAAGATTAAAAATAAGACCAACCCCATGATATAGTTCTTTCTTTACTTTTTAGGCAAATGGATGAGATGAGAGCCATTACACTTCTTATATTCAAAATTAAAGGTAAAAAAACACTTATTACCATGTTTAAAGTAATACTTATTTTAATGCATTTTGTTCAAACAATTTTATGGCCTGTTGCGATTTGAAAATAACAACGTAAATCATTTTCAGAAGTGAAATTATTAATGACGCTATTTAGGTACATCTCTCATAATAGTTATCGCGAATGAATTCCATTTAGCATTTTAGATCAACAAAATCAGCGAAAAAGAAATCAGCTGTTATATATTATTGCCAGGTGGATATTCTATTTTGTATTGAATGGTGATGGACTTCATTCACGATACCCATTATGAGGTTTTCGGGATGAAGACATAAAAAAAATATAATATGTATAATAAAGTCTTCATTTTATTAGATTATTTGTGACTTATCACAAAATATAGACAGATGGTGCGTTCCAGCTGTCATAGATAACGAAAAGTTTCTTTACCTTCGCGTTAGACAATATATCGTATCGTGTCTCTACGTTTTTTTGTTGGCCACTGTTCAGACAGTCGAGTCACAAGTACGCTGCCAACCTTTAAACCCCCTTTCCCACGGATTGGGCCTCCGGTACCCTCACTCACATAGCGAAACACAGCAGAGTGCTGCTTCACGCCGGTTTTCTGTGAGGCCGAGGTATCACTCCGGTCGAGCCGGCCCATTCATGCCGAAGCGTGGCTCTCCCACGGATTAAATGTTTATGATTTTATTGTTCATCCCTATGACGGCTGTTATGGTATACCAGAACAGAATAATAAGGGTAAAGCTGATGCGAAATATTATCTCCATTTCGTGATCAATCAGTAATTAGTGGAATTAGTTTATAACTAGACTGCGCCCGCGGCGTTACTCACGCAGTTTTAGTCTTTATTACCAAAGTCTTCAATCAAACTTCAAACCCGCCCAATTACCCCTTAGGGGTTGAAATTTCAAATGTAATTTTATATTCAAAACCCGTGCCCAAACATCAATTTTAAGATTTTAACTTTTAAACAGTCAAATTCTCCTATACTGCATTTCATCCCCTAATTTACCCCCTCAAAGGGTGATTTTCCAAAAACCTTTAATCGAATTACCTTTTATTACAATTATACTTATAAATGCAACTTTTCACTTTCCTAATATCAAGGTGACGGACTTCAATATACACTTCAAACCCCCTTTTCACCCCCTTAAGGGTTGAATTTCCAAAAATATTTGAACGACTTGTTCTTGGTTTCAAATAAGGAGAACGTACAGTCATTTCACGATTCTTACTTTAAAACGGCTAAGCCCTTATACTGGCATTTCACCCCCTTTAAGGGTGTTTTTAAAATAACATTAACTGGGTTAAATTTTTTTAAATTAATAGTCTAAATACATTTTTTTGCATTTCTAACATAAAAGATGGCGGACTTTCATACAAACTTTTAACCCCCTGTTTACCCCCTTAAGGGTTGAATTTTCAAAAGTCCCTTCTTAGTGCTCACTTTCACTTTTAAAGGGATCACTTTCCCAAATTTCAAGTTTCTAAGGTCAGTAGTTTAGGCTGTGTGTGCATTCCTAGTCACTTAACACCTTAGTCACTCAGGTACTCATTTTATATAGTTACATATATAGATTATTAAGTTCTGGAATGATTTAATGATAACAAAAATATATAGTCTTGAATATACTTTTCTCAAACTATTATTTATATACATTTTCAAAATGACATGAGTACCTACTACGACGTAATTGGCATAAAAATAGTTATTGTTATAAGAAATAAATAATTTATTTTGATTCGTCACAGAAACTTATTTATTGTTTGTTAATAATATATTATTCAATTTGTATTTTTGATTATTTTTCTAAAAGCGATATATGTGCGTTGAATTTAACAACCTTTTTTTGTGATTGGTGGCAGACGAGCAGACGGATCACCCGGTGTACACCCGCGACACCAGCGGAGTCATAAGTGCGCTGCCAACCATTAAACCCCCCATTCCTCGGATTGAGTCTCCGGTACCCTCATTCACGCAGTGAAACACAGAACCGTGCTGCTTTACGTTGATTTTCTGTAAGGCCGTGGTATCACTCTGGTTGAGCCGGCCCATTCACGCCGAACGTGGCTCTCCCACGATCATTCATTTATATACGACCATTTATTATGAGAGAGTCACGCTTCGGCATGTAAGGGCTGGCTACACCACCACGGCCTCACAGAAAACTAATAATAATAACTCACAACATCTCATACATTGACCTGATTCCGTACTAAGTAGCTTAAGCACATGTGTTACAGATATCAGACAACAGAGGAACACAAATATATACTTAAATACATATATTACACCCAGACACCGAACAAACACAAGTGTTCATCGCACGAATGTTTGTCCAGGGTGGGGATCGAACCCACGACCTTTGGCGTAAGAGGCAGGGTCACTACCAATTGCGCCATCCGGTCAGTCAAACTAGCGTAAAGGAGGGGAGATTAGAGGTTGAGAGCGCGCTTGTGACTCCACAAGTAATTAAATTAACATCAGATGCTCCGTCTGCTCGTCTGGCACTTATAATATAAAAAAGTTTGTTTCGTTTTGTGTGGTAGAGGTCCATAGATCACAAGGATGGTCCACAATAGGTACTGGTTTAATAAATTTCTACCCCCTGCCCTAATTCCCCAGGAGATAAACATCTTTACCAAATACAAGTAAGTTAACTACTTACCTGTTAGGCTTCATACCCCATGAAACTCTGATTTTATTGCTGGCGCATTAGTTCCGTTTGTACCAATAGATGGCGCTAGGTGTCGATTACATCGCGCAAGAGACCGTTTCCTATTTTCGGATTACTTACGAATATAAGTGTTGCCGCTGACTGTAGCATTTACCTCTTTATAAATAGCATAGCATAGATAGATATTTTTTATTGCACAAATCAAAATACAAGTATGATACAACAACAACAGACAGTACAATAAGCAAGTCTTATTGCTTGTAGCTATGTCTTCCAGACAACCTTTGGCTAGAGGAAAGAAATTTAATAATGTACTTTGTGTAAATAATATATTGCCGGCTTTTTACAATGGAGTATTTACCTTGATGACCCGATGACGACGACCCAATTGGAACAGTGGTAATGAACTCTGCCTTTGATCCAAAGGGTTGCGGGTTCGATCCCTGCACAGTACAAATAATGGACAACATTTCAAAATTGCTAAGCTCTGAAACAAAAAATACCAATTCTTTATTTACTTTTCTGCTGCTCGGATATATATTTATTAATTTTTTATATTGCTTATTTACTGAGAAAAAAATTAAAAACTAAAAAACGTAAGATGACGTCATCGGACGGCAGAATGTAAAATATTTCTTTGCACATTATAGTTTTAAATTTACGAAATGCCAAACCCATAACATGCAACTGTCAAAAAAAAAGACAATTTGTCAACGTTGAATGAATGAATGACGTTGACATTGTTGACACTAGTATTATTTACCTTTGACAGTAGTACCTTTTTTTATTAAAACAATGATAAGCAAAGGAATATCGCAATATTCAGCCGTCCGATGACGTCATTTGGCGCTTACGTCTATTTAGAATATAAAGAATTTCAATAATTATTTTATGCATGAAAATGGACACATTTTGAAAAAAGAAAAAATATGGGTCTGTTAATTTTATGTCTATTTTCATATACAAAAAACAATATGGACATGTTAAAAATATGAAATGTTGTCCATTGTGTGCATGAACATGTAGGTATGTTTGTATTGGTCTGGGTGTTTTCTATGTATCATAAGTAAGTATTTACAAAAAAATAATAATTATAATATGTATATATTTGTAATTCTGCACCTATCTCGGAGTCAGATCAATGTATGTGATTTTGTGAAATATTTATTTATTAATGATAACCATACTCTCCACTCTCTTACCATAGGGAGAGGAGCCTGCCCTTACATCCTCTACCCTCCTAGTGACGTCAGTCAATTATGTTGGCACTAATGTAATCCCTGCGCCAGGGAATGCGCGGCATGTCGTTATATTGACGACACGGCAGATGCTACAATATCCCTAAACTACAGGGTGAATCTGTTAAGGTGAGATTTTTTTAATATGCTTTTATTAGGTTGTCGTGTATGTAACTAAGATGTAATCTCATCTTAAATCTTACTTTATCTTAGCGTGCAATTCCCGATTACATCCAAAACTGTCACTTTGGAGCCCAGGATACCCTTGGACAATGATTTAGGATTTGGAAAGTTTGGTGATTACAATAAAGCGATTGCCGACTGAACCTTATTGTGTCACATGTGGTGGCAGCCGTGTGGTCCCCGGCAGAGTAGAATAGGCCACCCTCACTCTTACCGAGGTGTCGTAAAAGGCGACTAAGGTAAGGCTGCTGGCATGATCATCAGGACCCAGAGAAGGAAAACTCTGCGTTTATATCAAAACCCTCGCCAACCCGTCTGCCAAGCGTGGTGAGTATGGCAATTACCCCTCATGTGATTGAGGGAGGCCCGTGCCCCAGCAGTGGGGACTTAAATGGGCTGACGATGAAGATGACGATGTGGTTATGATAAGAAGTTACAATGCGTTTTGTACAGCACATGCACCCTTTCTTCCATCGGGGTGAATTCCTAAACAAGCCCCTAAATTAGGTTCTCACCGCCATTCAGCATCCTCAGTCCATCCATCCTGTCGCAGAAGCCCACTACTGGACATAGGCTACTCCAAAGTTCGCCACTCCAGTCAATCTTCGGTTATAGTTCACATCCGGCTCCTTCCAGTCATCTTGCGCTGTTGCGCATTTTGTTACAAAACTCAAAATGTGTTACATAAAATCGAAGTGTGTTAAAAACTCAAACTTTGTTACAAAAACTCAGTGTGTTACAAAAACTCAAAGTGTGTTACAAAAATTCAGTGTGTTACAAACACTCAGTGTGTTACAAAAACTCTGTCAGTAACAAAAAACTCAGTGTGTTACAAATACTCAGTGTGTTACAAAAACTTAGAGTGTTACTATTATATCGTTAAAACATTCGTGTATTTTCATATAATATTTATTTACAGAATGACAGTATCCATCAATCAATGATCTGACATTGAAATATGAAACTAAAAGGCATCACAAGAAGTTTGTATATATCAGTTACACAAACTCAGTGTGTTACAAAAACTCAAAGAATGTTACTATAACTCAAAGCGTATACCGCGAAAACCCCACAAGGGTTGCGCGTTGTTGCGATTGTTGTTCCAACCTGACATGGCTGATCTAGATGATGAGGTTGTAACAACAATCTCTTCATCATCATCATCATTTCAGCCAATAGACTTCCACTGCTGGACATAGGCCTCCCCCAATGTTCTCCACACAGATCGGTCCTGTGCCGCTCGCATCCAATGGATTCCCGCGATCTTCACCAGATCGTCGGTCCACCTTGTGGGGGGCCTACCACGGCTGCGACTTCCTGTGCGTGGCCTCCACTCCAGGACCTTTCTGCCCCAACGGCCGTCTGTTCTCCTCGCTATGTGCCCTGCCCATTGCCACTTGAGGCATGCAATCCTTTGGGCTATGTCTGTAACCTTAGTTCTCCTGCGGATCTCATCAGTATCTGATACGATCACGCAGGGAGACTCCGAGCATAGCTCTCTCCATTGCTCTCTGGGTGACTTTGAGCCTCCTTAATCTCTTATGAGTGGTAAATAAATAGAACTCTTTTGTTCGAACAGCCTGTATCAATCAGCATTTCTCCGGAAAGCCCAAGCTATGCTAACCATCTCAGTCCCAGACAGCCTCCATCATATCCTAACAAACATTCTCACCCAACTTTAGACCTTATTCCATGAACACAAGGCCTAAGGTATACGTGTGATTGCACGGGTATTCCTAATTATTGGCATACTGTATCATCTGTGGAGCGATTGTATTAATTAATAAACTAGTCTAGGGATTAGACGAAGGTTTATTAAGGCAATAAATCATTTTGGCAGCTAAATTTAATAGACAGTGAAATTAATGGATGTCAGAGCCGATAGTAAAATATTCTTGCCAATTACTGAACATGTTTGTAATACCTACCTATAAAATTATTCATTCCAAATTTTTTTACATTAAGGTGACGGGTAGGGCACACTGGCGACGCCAATCGATTTTAATTTTTAGATACTAAACCAGATCTATTTTAAACAATTTCGGGGTTACAACCTCTCGGCAAACACTTATACTATTTATTAAATAACTATGCACAAATGTTGGGTCCAACGCGTACGCGAAAAATTGATTCACGCCAATATTTCGCGTACAAAAACGGACCCAACATTTGTACATGGTTATTTAATAAATAGTATAAGTGTTTCCCAAGAGGTCGTAACCTCGAAATTGTTTAAAATAGATCTGGTTTAGTAGCCTAAAAATTAAAATCGATTGGCGTCGCTAGTGTGCCCTACCCGTCACCTTAATTAAATACTTACAGTCATGCATATTAAAATAAATTGTCTTTATAATTATCTTCTCCGCATTAAGGCGAGCACACACCGTCGCGTCACAACATTACTTTTCTTAGCGTCTGTTGACTTTGACACTTATAAATTGTCACCACTTATCTGCACACCACCTGTGAGGAAACCAAATAAAATCGCTTGACGATTACACTTTCCGCATCCAGCGTCGGATTTTCAACCTTATTTTTCAACCAACCATTTTATCTTGACCTTACATTGCTGACTATATCGTAGTTCTTAGGTATCAAATTATGCTGGACGGTTTAGCTATACAGGGCTAAACAATATTGATGAAGAGCAAAATTGTGTCTGCACCGGCACCCTTCATTGAGGGGACAATATTTTACAAAGATTTCCTGTCAACTCACCCCTTTGAGGTTCGGCTTATTTATGGGTAAAATTTGACGCGTCCATTGTGAGGGAGGTGATGGAGATAACATTGTGTAGGATTTTAAGTTGTAACGAGATTTGAACTGTTTTAGATTAATCAGAATTGTAATTTAAAAAAAGGGTTCGTGAGCATTTTTTGACAACTAACCTTTCCGCATGACTTAATTGCTTATATGTATATAAATAACATATTATATGTAGTATTTTTTTTTCTTATGTATTTTACTTTTTTGTTTACAACTATATATTGTATTTATTTATAATGTACTTTTTAATAATATATTTATTTAAATATATTTATATATAAATATATATAGATATGTATATAATGTAGTTATTTAATATTAGGTTTTTTCCTTACTAGTAACTTAAAATTTTCTTTTCGCCGCACCACTGCACTTTCTGCACGACCCAAAGGTTGACTGGTAGAGAATGCTTCTTGGCATTAAGTTCACCTTATTGTATCAAAATTTGTGCAATAAAAGTTTTAAATAAATAAAATAAATAAATAATTTATCAAGACGGGAATTAACACGATACTTATTATGTGATACAACATTATGTACTCATATATTTTGCTCGACGTTTTGGCTACGTTACAGCAGCCGTGGTCAGTCCGCTTGTGACACCGAACGAGCAAACAAACGAAACAAAGAGGCTCGAACATCGAAATTTTTAAAAAGATGGATTTATATCTATCAATTTAAATCGATTGGAGTCGCTAGTTAGGGCCACCCGTCGGCTTAAGAAATTCTCAGTATCAGCCCGGAGTCTGGAAGTTGGCGGTCTTGTACCCCCGTGCCTCGGAAAGCACGTGAAGCCGTTGGTACTGCGCCCGATCCCTCTCGTGTCGTGTGACACTAGTGTCCCATCGGATTTTGAAGGCAAGGGAATAGTGTCCTTTAATAGAATTCCCTTGCCCTCAATATCCGAATGAACACAAGTGTGTTTGCGCACACATTTGAGCACTATAATTATCCTGAGATTGGCCAGCCTTAGCCGAAATCGGTTAGAGGATATTATTGTAATCTGTGTGGTCCCCGGCAGAGTAGAATAGGCCACCCTTACTCTTACCGAGGTGTCGTAAAAGGCGACTAAGGTAAAGCTGCTGGCATGATCATCAGCACCCAGAGAAGGAAAACTCTGCATTTATATCAAAAACCTCGCCAACCCGTCTGCCAAGCGTGGTGAGTATGGCAATTACCCCTCATGTGATTGAGGGAGGCCCGTGCCCCAGCAGTGGGGACTTAAATGGGCCTGACAATGACGATGACGATTCTAATTCTGTAAAATTATTTGTTTCTCTTCTCGAGGTGTTTTTTAAGAGCACCTTATTCTATATTAAGATATTTTCGCACTATTCGGCATGTATTTAATATGACTGCTTTCTGTAAGAGTTTACATGTGAGTGCTGGTATGTTTAGTGTGTCTAGACTTTTATGTAGTTCTCTGGGGATAACACCCATTATTATTATTATGAGCAAAAAAAAAAGTAAAGTATCAGCCTATATACTGTCCCACTGCAGGGCAAAGGCCTCCATCATAGAAATCAAGTCATTGCTACTATGATGGGGTTAGGCTTAATCACCACGCTTGCCAAATGCGGATTGGTGATCACAAACCCGAGCTATGTTCGAAAATTCGAAACATACTTTTTGCTCGACCCGGGAATCGAACCCAGGACCCCGAGATCACGGCCCGGTACTTAAACCACTAGAGTAGACCAACAGGGCGTCAATATTATGTGTAACTAAGGTAAAACTATAGAGTAAGCAAATTTTAAAACAAAATTTCATGGATGATAAAAAGTAGTAAAATCAACTATGGGTAAAAAAGAGACATTAGTGGGTTAAGAACATTTCCCGTGATTATTAAACATAGTACCCAATAATTCATCATCATCATCATCAGCCTATCGCAGTCCACTGCTGGACGTAGGCCTCTCCAATTGTTCGCCACTGTGATCTATCCATGGCTTCTCGCATCCAGCTCTTGCCAGCCATCCTGCGCAGATCGTCCCCCCCACCTAGCCAGAGGGCGCCCTACATTACGTTTGCCAAGACGCGGTCTCCACTCTACAACCCAATAATTGCATTATAATCCTTACTTCCTTATCCTTACTAATATTATAAAGGCGAAAGTTTGTTTGGATGGATGTATGGATGGATGTTTGTTCCTCTTTCGCGCAAAAACTACTAAACGGATTTTAATGAAACTTTACAGTAATGTAGCTTATAGATCAGAATAACACATAGGCTATAATTTATAAAGATATCTATAAGACCTTGCTTTTATTCGAATTACACGCAGACGAAGTCGCGGGCAAAAGCTAGTTATAAATAAATTAGAAATAACCATAGTTATAATGCAACGTGTAAGTCTATAGAACTATAAGTTTCATATTTTTTAGTTGCAAGATTTGTAATGGTAAACTTTTCGGGGGAGATGAAATATAGATATTAATTTGTAAGTTGCACCGCAACATGTGAACTTTATAATTGACTGCAACATAGCGCGTCCAAACTGTTGATGTCGCATAATTTTATATTATGTTTTAGATTATAAGTTTTGAACCAGTAAATATCCGTCTTCGAAGCCGTACACATGTCTTTCCTTTAAACGTCGAATCATCCCTGCTACTGAAGATACTACAGATTTCTTCTTCCAAAACACCAATTAGAATGAAAGGCAATTTAATAATAATTCATGCTATTTGCACTTATTGTAAAAATGATTTTGCACTGATCCTTCACACCAAGCCCCTTAGGTGATCTTATCGTTATTTTTCCTGCTTCTCTGATTTTTCTATTTTTCATTCCTTTCAAATCCATAACACGCCCTAAAATTATTAGAACGCTTGTCGGCGGTGTCGGAGCGGAAGGTTTAGCCCTTCAAATCGGTGGGGGAGCGTATCGATGCGCCCTTATTGAAAAAAAATTCAAAACCTTAGAATTTCGTACAATATTAACCCCTGTGCAAATAGTTGTACCCTGTTCAAGTAATGAGCGGCCAGCGGGGATATTTTTTTTAACACAAAGCAATCAGTAAAACTTTAAGAGATTTTCGTTTTTTAAATTAATAGGGGAGACGAGCTGATAAAATACGAAATAATATTTTCATCCAAAACCCAGGTACATACATAAAATGGGCAAGGGTTGGCCCCCCAATTATTAGGTGCAAGTAGTACCTGTGCCAGAAGAGGCCACTCTTCCTCAACACACTCATACAATGTTAAAGATAAATTAAAAAACAAAAATATTAATTACAACAAAACTGTGTATTAAATGAAAAACCCATCGAGAGCACAATCAGAGTGAGTGTGTATGTGTGTGTGTGTGTGCGTGTGTGCTTAAGTATGTGTATATGAATTGAAACTTATTATGATTACCTATTTTATATAATTATCCATATATTTGGGTATCAATAATTTTATCACACTAAGGCGACGGCTGCGTAAGAGGTCATGGGTTCGATCTTCAGAGCGGCCTAAAAATTTGTACCTACGTTTTCGGTAAGAAAATTTTAGTAACAGCCTGGAAGTTGGCAGTCTTGTACCCCCGTGCCCTCTTCAGTCATGTCTCGCTGGTGTCTCATCAGAATTTGAGAGTAAGGGAATAGAAAGTGCACTTTTGTGTATTGTTTAGACGGAACATCTGATGGTAAGCAATTACTGATCGCCGTCGAACGTGAAAAGGCCATGCTTTGGCACGAATGAGCCGACTCGCAGCTGTGCTTTTGCTGTCTGTCGTCGAATAAGTGAGGTTACCGCTTAGGTTAATATGTAATGCGTCTGCCAATTATCACATAAAAAAAGATAATATTATGTCAGATGGAAACACCCGAATATTATTATCCCTAATATACATTCAAATTATTAGCTTAAATTAAATGAAAGAAAATTCCTTAACCTTCTGTCAATGTCGAGTGATTAAGGAGACACTAACTGTTATATAAAGAATTTACCCGGTGAATTGAGTTGCATCGCTTTGATTGAGTCTGGACATCTTTAAGGCAAGAGTGAACAGGCATCTTCTAGGCGAACGCGTTACATCATAGACCTCATCGTCACTTTCCATCAGGTGAGATTGTTCAAGCGTTGGCTTATAGTTCAGAAAAAGAGGTTTCTTTTTAATTGGAACACCACCTATAACCAAAATAACATACCTACACATAGACAGACTGTTGTCTATGTGTAATGAGGAGGGAAATTCATATTATTCTTAAGTTTATATCTTGAACCAGACCCGAATGTGACTGACACTTCCAAACAACGCACCCTCCTACAAATATCTGAGTGACTGAACGATGCACGTGCTATTGGAATACTCCTCAATCCTTGTATAAGGTTTTCAAATTATCAAAAAATTGTCTACAATATTTTGGATTTTGTCCCTCGATATGTTTTTTTTTTGGTCAATAGACCAACGGCCAACGCTTGACTACAATCGCGCCCGATGGAAAGCAACGATGAGATCTAGGATGATACGCGTTTGCCTAAAAGATGTTACACTATTTTTATTTAAATACTTAAAAATATACAAAGCAATGGTATCTCAGAGGAAAAGAACGCACGTTCCATCCGAGCATGCACCTCTGCATTTGTTAAATCTGTGCATATTTCTACCATTAACTTAGCAGTGGGGGGGAAACATCGGGAGGAGACTTGCACGTTCCGGATAGATGCTGTATCGTGGAGCCATGATTCAATTGGTCTGGTTCCCCTGGTTGCAATCACCAGACTCACTTAATCCTGAATCATGGTCTAAGCGTACTCCGGGCTAAGATGAGGAGGAGGACTTAAAAAGAAATAAAATAAAAAAATAAAATAAAATTTGTTTTATTTCAGTACATCTTTTACAAACAAGTTGCTGGGGCCTCCCAGAAAGTAATCAAACGATACTTGTGTTCGGAGAACCTCGCTCTTCCTAATGTAACAATTAAGAATAAATCTCAGACAGTTTGGATATGTTTTAACTTACTCAATGCAATTACATACCAAGAGAGAAAAAAATAAAAATTAAAAGGAGTGTCATGAGATGTGTGCGTGTGTGTGTGTTTATGTATGTGTGTATGTGTGTGCGTGGGTGGGTGTGTTTATGTGTTCGACGTGAGAAATATAAAACAAAAGCGCTTGCTACTAATATAATAGTTGCTATTAATAATTAAGAATCATTATAAATACATTCACTCAATTGAGAAGTCATTTAAGTACAACTCACAAAACATCGCTAAAGGTTCACTGATTCTTTTTACTTCTCAGCACAGTTCAATTTACCTGAAACAATATTCAATTAATGAAATTGGCAAATTCTATAGTAGAAATTTATAAACACAATGAATACATAACAATCACGGTATAAGAGCATTGTAAATATTTATAATGATCACCTCTATTTTCTAACGAAAATTAATAAAATAGATTGATGGAAGTGAGAGGTGTCATAATAATATGTGATTGACGTATTTGTTTGGTTATTACTAAGGTTTCATAGATGGCGTTGCATGTACTCTGAATCGCACATGGACTATTGTTTGCCGCACATAAAATAGGTTTCTGATGTTATTGCTAGAGACGAGTAAAATGTGAACAATAAAACCGTGCGTTCATTTCTGGGAACCGTTCCCACTCCCGTCGCGATCAGTGCCGAAGTAAACATAGATACTACATATTGAGAGTTTTTTTTTATTTCTTTATGATGAGCTCTATGAAACCTAGAATGGACAACATTTCAAAATTGATTAGCTATGAAACAAAAAATACCAATTCTTCATTTACTTTTCCGCTTCTCGAATATATATTTATTTATTTTTTAAATTGCTTATTTACTGAGAAAACGGACTGACGTCATCGGACGGCAGAATGTAAAATATTTCTTTGCTTAGCACATTATAGTTTCAAATTTACGAAATGTCAAACCCATGACATACAACTGTCAAAAAAAGAAGACAAGTTGTCAATGTTGAATAAATGAATGACGTTGACAATGATGATACTAGTATTCTTTACCATTGACAGTAGTACCTTTTTTAATTAATGCAATGATAAGCAAAGGAATATGTATAAAGGAATAATGTATTCAGCCGTCCGATGACGTCATTTGGCGCTTACGTCTATTTAGAATATAAAGAATTTCAATAATTATTTTATGTATGAAAATGGCAAAGTTATGAAAAAAGAAAAAATGAGGGTCTTTTCATTTTATGTCTATTTTCATATAAAAAAACAATATGGACATGTTGAAAATATGAAATGTTGTCCATTGGAGGAGGATGACTGCCTCGGTGGCGTGGTGGTTAGTGGATCGCACTCTAAAGCGACGACTGCGTTAAAGGCCCCGGGTTCGATCTACAGGTCATACGAAAAAATTGGTACATAAGTTATCGGTAAGAAATTCTTAATGTCATCCCGGAGACTGGAAGTTGGCGGTCTTATACCCCCGTGCCACGTTATGCTGTTGGTCCTGCGCCTAATCTCTCTCCGGTCGTGTCACGCTGGTGTAAGGAAATATAGAGTGCACTTGTGTTTGCGCACACACTTGAGCACTTTATATCTTGCGTACGTGGCTGATCGTTGAGATTAGCCGCCGTAGCCGTGCTCGGTAGGAGGATATTATATTACGATGGAGTAAGCTTACCCCGCAGTAACCTATATGAATTGAGGTAAACACACACAGGGAGGGCCTACTGTGGCCTACTTCTTAGCAGTGTGCATCACGAAGGAGGAGCAAAAATGATTTATATGCAAGCGTGAATATTCACCAGGAAAGGATGATAGGGTTTTCATCCTTTCCATCTGCAGCTTGTCTGCTTTTTCGAAGGTCGAATGGGGATGGCGGAATTTATCAAAAAATTAAGTTATTAAATCACCAAACTTAAACAGTTCTCAATCACTATCCGCCTACCTATCTATACTCTTTTTATTGAAACCATTCTAATGATTTTCAGCAATTAGAGCACGATAACTTTTTACTATTGTTGGTGACCTACGTCATCGTCATCTTTTGGATCATGTTCTATAAAAAACATATTTCCTATATAAGAAATTTCTGCTACTATCAATACTCAGTTTTTACCCTTCAGTGGCCTAAATTGTTTTACTAATCTTTTTTTAGTTGAATATTTTAATATATTTACCAATAAAGGTTTCCAATAATAATACTTCTCGTATATATTGTCCCAAAACCTGAAGGCTTCACTAAGTAAATTTTTCTTGAGTTCCAGCTGTTTTCCAATTGACAAGTAGTATGGTTTGTTATTTGAATACTTCTTCCAGTTGACGTTTATAAGTAAACTTTCGAATGCAGTTGGATTTCTGGAAAAAAATACGATTTAGCAAGAATTTTTCTAGAAATTAGATTTCATATAACAAGAAGAAATCTTTGTTTCAGACAAAAAACAGGCACCTAAACTTATGTATCTGATCACTTGATCAAATAATAAATTTAGCTATTACTTTTACTTAGTTCAGTTTAAGTTGGTTTTAGCTTATTAGTTTTTCATTTGACATTGTAATTCTCTACAATTATACTTACTCATATTTAATGAAATCAGTCCACATCCATGTCATTCTATCTCTTGTATCAAGATCCTCCGAATTTTTTGTAAAGCCGTAAAAGTCCAAAATATAAGCCGTCTGGTCTCTATGACTAGCTCCTTTTATTGTTTCCATGAAGAAATGATTCACATTCAATTGGCCAACATAAGAGAATTCATACAAATATATTGGCCTTGAAGATAAAGACTGCATAATGTTTAGCAGACTTCATGATGGAATACTTAAACATGGAATCAGAGAAATAATCTATCCAAGGTTGCAAATTCTCACGATTGATCTCTTTTCCTTTGAAATAAAATTCTTTTATTTCTTCAGCTACCCTGTGTCTAACTTCATCATCTTCAAAAAACAAATCTGCAGGTAAAAAGTCGGTAAAATCTTTTTGCATCATAGTTCTCCATTCTTGATATTTAGATGAACGGCTCAATCCTTCCATGTTTGAAAATCCAGTCAAAATTGACAATGGTCTTATATCTTTCCTTTTCAATATTTCTATCGGTGATTCAGTCAAAAATGGTTCAGGATTGTTCTGAACGATTTCTACGCAAGGTGCAAAACCAAAGGTACTATTTGGCAAGAAGAAGTTGAGACTTTTATAAGCTAGATCACTATAATCTTTTGTAGCATTAATGTAAAATTCACTTAAGTCACTAATATTGTAGATATATGTTTCATTGTATCCCATTGAAAAGGCAATATTTCTTGCTGTTTCAACAGGGTCTACATTAATAGCAAAAGGAGCTAGTGCGGATCCGCTTTCGAGGATAAGTTTATCAAACAGACCTTCTGTCTGTTTAGATAAGGCCATTAACTCTGCAATGGTTGCCCCCACGCTAAATCCCGCTAAAGTTACCTTGTTCGGGTCTCCTCCGAATTTCGCAATATTTTTATTGACCCATTTCAAAGCTGCTAAAGTGTCTTTAAGAGCAGCGTTTCCAGGGATCTCCTCAGTGTGTAGGCATGCAAAACCTATGGCTCCTAATCTGTAGTTAAAAGATATAGCTAAGACTTCACGCCTTGCCAAATAGTTAAGTTTGGCCATAGTGCCACTGCCCCCAGCAAAGGCGCCGCTGTGAATATATACCACAACAGGTAGGAGATTATCTTCGCTTGCTACTTCAGGTACAAGGATATTTAGTAATAAACAGTCGTCTTCTCCGGACATTATTATTTCTTCTTCTTCTTTGCCAGTGTAGAATACTTGTGGGCAGATGGTATTTGTGTTGGTAGCTTCCAAGATTCCATCTCTTTTTGTGACCGGCAATGGGGCCTGTAAAGCAGTAATGTAACCTTATAAAATAGCTCATAAGATAGCGATTATATAAATGGGCTGACGATGATGATGACGATGATGATAGCTATTCTGATTTTAACAGATACTTTTAATCATTCAACCTACTGTTAAAAATATAGCTTGTATATATATTTAGTTATTATTTTCTCTAAGAGCGGGATATAAACCAACAAGCTAGTTTAAAAATTGATATGACCACACTCCTGTCTCTGTAATGCCGGGTTCTTGATTAAAAGATTATTTGAGGTCTTCTGTTGTAATTAAATAAAATGATGATAACGATATAACTTCACGCTTAATGTGCAATCAGGAATCTTCACTACATCGTTTATGTTTAGATGACCCATCCTTTGATGCCAAAGATAAATGTCATCTGATGTAGCTGTAATCGCCTGGCCACTTTGACAGGTTATCAATTTATAAGTATCGTTGACTAATATGACACCGGCCACTTTTTTCTCTTCACTGTTAATAACTGAACAGCCTTTCTTATTGAACTCAACTTTATTTGATCATCTTACTTACAGAGAGTAGATTTGTGGACAGTTCAGGAATGTATAAGACATTCTTCACCTGAATACTGTCAGGCGTCCGTGTGAACTTATTAGGTACTTTTATAGTCACAGTCCTACAGCCACGAACAGAAAGTACTTTGTTGTCAGAAATCCTTATTGTTTTTACAGTTGATGGCACTTCGTCCTCAAGCCAGTCTTTTCGGCTGGTCATGTGGGCTGAGGCTCCCGAGTCAATTGAACCAGCTTGAGGAGTCATTCATAGTTGAAGCTGAAAACGCGGCTACAAAACCATTCATAGCAGTTTTACCTTTTTGCTCCTTTTTGTTACGGGACCAGTAGTTTTTGACAATGTGCCCATATTTATTACAATTAAAGCACTGGGGAGCTTTAGGTATATCTGACTGTCTCTGTGTATTAGATTGTCTCTGTCAATTAGTTGATTTCTGAAGCTTTGCACTAAAGGCTGTGTCTGATACGGACTTCACTTCTTGAAGTAGTTTGGTTTTTATCAGATCTGCACAAATCTTTATGCCTGAGCTTTCAATGCCCATTATCATTGGCTTATATTCTTCTGGCAGCCCGGCCAACATTAGGGTCCCAAGCCACTCATCACTCACACTGAAGCCAATGTTTCTTAGTTTATGTGCTGCTATCATTATTTTTGCCAAGTATTCTTCTATATTTGTACTCGTTTCCAAATTAGTATTTATCAAATCTCGTAGAAGCCCAACTTTACGGAGCAGGCCGGAGTCTTCGAACGCGTTTAATAATTTTTCCCAGACCATTTTAGCTGAAGTTGAATCTTGCACGTGTACATACAATTGCGGATCTATGGATAAGATGATTTTCGACATTGCTTTCGTATCTTTTTTTGTATCGGCATAGTCGACATCCTGAACACACTCCCACAATTCTTCATGTTCTAAATACGCTTGCATTGCAAATTTCCATGTCGCATAATTGTCTCTTCCTATTAGTTTTTGTATAGAAAGTGTATTTGATGCCATATTTTTTATGAATTTGATCAAAATTTTCAATTTGACCAAGATTTTCTGCTGAATCAATTGAAGGCTGAAAGGAAATTTTTTTCACACGCGAATTTACTGAGATTACAACTTATTTATCAAAAACTATATCAGGCAGGGACGGCCCATAACCTGTTGTAATCAAATAAAACGATGAAGACTTTGAATATCCACGAGATTTATTTTAGAAGAATTATAAATTTTACATAGAGGACAAAAACGGTGACAGATCATACAGAGAGCTGTGTTCTAAAGCTACTAGCGACGTTTGCGTTCACTTCATCATCTTCAGGGTTTATATTATAATTAATATTTAAAATTGTACAGAGAGACGTGTTGCCTAACCGAGATCAAAGGGAAGTGTAAACGTGTAAGCGTTGCTTGATAAATACAACATAAAATACAATAAATACACAAATACAATATAATTCCTTATTAAAACACCAACATGTGCCGCATAACTTAACATAAGAACTAATATAATTATGTAAGGTGATTATGCTCTTATTATAGAAGGCCAAGGCTCAATTGGGGTCGCTACGCCAATCTGGTTAGTTTAGTTTTAATGTGATTATGCAATAAATGAATATGAATAAAAATGTTTGTACAAAAAACATCTCAAACCTTGAATCTATCCCGGCCCTTAGGAGCGGTCGCATATGGGATCCCATAGAATTCATAGAAATGTCCAGCCCAGTACTTATTTCCTTTGACTGCCCCCTCCTCTAACTCCACTATCCTAGACTGAGGGTCCTTCTTCGATTCACAAATATTTAGAATTAAAACGGCAAAAATAATCAAGCGACGCATGTCTGCTGTCTTCGGCGGGATTTTTGTTACTAGATTATTCTTATCTGTTTTTGATTGATCGTCGATAAGTTTTGTGTTATTTATTAGATTAGCTAGTAACTCATTAGTAACAGGCCACGTATGTGTTAATTTATCATTATAATTTATCATTATTTCTCAATCAAATTAATTCGCCTTGTGTCGCATGCACACTGCCCTCAATGCACTCTTGGGTCACCAACCCCATTGTGATCTATTTGCAGATCCGTGGCACAGTGTAGTGTCCACATGCCAGTCCTTCTGCGAAGAACACTGCGCATAGATCTCCGTAGTATTGTAATATAAGCCTAGTTTTCTATGTAGGTATATCAAATAATTCACGTGTCTGCCTGTTTTTTGATATTGTTTTATTATTTTTTTACTTTTGTTACCGTCTTTAATTACGTAATTAGGTTTAAGGACCTGTGTAATTAAATAAATAAATAAATTCGTTCATCAAAGTTTTGAAAGGAATGTCGTCTTAGTCCGGGAGGTCGTACTGTATGCTGCCAGTGAGTCAGATTTTAAACCGTTGACAGTTGCGACTGCGATTTTGGTCTTTTTTTATTAAGTGAATGTTACAACCAACGACTCTGGGACCGTGGCTTTTTTTGATAGTCTTGTAAGATACATTGTTATAACTGCTCTACGTATGTTATAGTAGTTAGGCAAGTGCTCTTAAAAATATAAGTCTATTTATTAATTTAAAAGTATGCCGTCGAGCACTTTGCTTAAACGATTAGACCTTACTTGTAGATGGTCCGAGTGAGCATAAAAACCGTAATAATATATTAATAATATTCACAACATAATAATATTTTCATAACATCACATACATTGTCCAATTTAATTAAATTTAGTTTAGTTTAGGTAAGGATCAAAAACACGTGTATTGTGTGCCACCGTTTTACCATAAAGAGCCTGTCTCTCACAACACAGGGCGACCTTATGTGAGAACAGTCCTATATTTTTTCTTGTAATGGTGTTTTTCTGAATAAATCATTTTTATTTTTTTATTTAGTTTTTATTGATCTGACTCCGAGATAGGTAGGTCAAGCACCTGTGTTACGGATATCAGAATCAACAGTGGGATTGCAAATATATACATATACTTAACACTTTTCTTTGGTAAATACATACGTATAATACATAGACAACACCCAGACCAATACAAACAGACATGTTCATGCACACAAATGTTTGTAATGTGCGGGGACCGAACCTGCAACCCTTGGACCGAAAGCAGCGTTCTCTACCACTATTCCAAACGGGTCGTCAAAACATTATAAGTATATAAAATATTATAAGTACATATATATTTTGTTTTGATTATTACGAATTTGTTTGTTGCGCGGAGCGACGCGTGTGTTGCGTATCGATGTTGGCTTAGCTCTTCGAGGTTCCGGGTTTGATCGCCGGATTGGGTAGAAAAAGCATTAGGGGTTTTGTCCTCCCCTAACTTACTAGCTCGGAAATCACTGCGTACAATACTTTCCCAGTCACATCACATTCTGCCGTGTGGTCGTGTGGTCGCCGGCAGAGTAGAATAGGCCACCCTCACTCTTACCGAGGTGTCGTAAAAGGCGACTTAGGTAAAGCTGCTGGCATGATCATCAGCACCCAGAGAAGGAAAACTCTGTATTTATATCAAAACCCTCGCCAACCCGTCTGCCAAGCGTGGTGAGTATGGCAATTACCCCTCATGATTGAGGGAGGCCCGTGCCCCAGCAGTGGGGACTTAAATGGGCTGACGATGACGACGATGATGATCACATTCTAGTGTCTGATTGAAATATGAGAGCAAGAGAATATGATTTAACTTGAGCTCTTGGCTGTCCGTTTCAATCGGACGAAATGGAAGAAATCTCGATAGGAGGAAATTATCATTATCATCATAGGTACTATTAAAATAAGAAGAGATTTTTTTCCTGATTGATCATTCTGCACAGATTTGCATGAATACATTAATACAAAACTACTAACTCTCAAGCAAGTCGAAGATAAGTTCCGATCTCATAACAAATCCACTTTGCTGCATAAACATACCCTCACAGGATACACACGAAAACTTTCGCGGAAAACGAAAAAATATACACATTCGGGCTTGTCATAAACACATCAGTTCGTGAAATACGTAAACAGGGATATATTTGAGGAAATCGCAAAGCCGCGCCGTGCGAGATATATTATCGTGTGATATCCTATGTGGAGTGTGGGCACATTTCTCGTGTCCGGCAGCGGAGGTCTTTACAGGTTAAGGTACGACTTTTGGAAAGTCAGAGGATTAAAACGAGTTTTAGTGAGTCCGCACCGTGAGCGAAGCTAGCTTAGCTTAGCTTGAACAGTTACCACAAATCCATATTCTTTATAAAGAGGCAAATACTCAGCGCCTAGGCTTATAGGTAAACTGGACTGACAGTCCTCCTCAACTCCTCGACTTGACTGCCTCGGTGGCACAATTGTTAGTGGGTCGCACTTAAAAGCGGCGGCTGTGCAAGAGGTCCTGGGTTCAATCCCCGGGTCGGGCCAAATATTTGTAACTAAGTTAAGCGGCGGATATTTTTGGAGGATATTATTGGTCTAGTTTAAATAATTTGCGTATAAAATTGGAGGATTTAGAATGCAAACACAGCTCAAGCCAAAGAAGGAAATCAAATGCAAAGTATTTAAAGTACCTACACAAAATATGTGTGCGAAGACAAAAGTTTATTCCCTCTACCCGTAATAGAAAATCAGCTACAAAATATAGCATGATATGGTTAGCGAACCTGGGACCACTAATGTGTGCAAAGAAGTGGCCACCTACCGGGCACACTACCTAGGAATTCTCCAGGCCTATATTCGGCAAAGTCAAGGCACTGATTGGTTTCCTTGAAGAACTTGGCTGGTTACAGTGAAAACTAGCCGACTTTACCTACCCTCCAAATGTGAAATGGGCGGACACACATCGCCGATTGTGAAAAAGCCAGAACAAAAAGAAGAAGATCAATAATACACTCAAATAAACTGGTCTAATCAGTGTAAATGCACCGTATCACGTCTTTATGCGGAATACATTCGGTTTAGTATATTCTCATGTAGACCTGTGCATAAAATATGCTTTCTCGCTCACTTCGAGCCATGTCTGACAGGAGATATTATTTGTGTTGCGGACTGCTCTCGCCGGGCGGCCATCTTGTGCCTGAATGTGGCATTTTAAGTATTTGCACAGTCAATATACCAGTAGCGACTGCCTCGGCAATAGTGGCTATTGAGTCGAATTTTAAAGCAACGATTGCGCTATTTTTTATGTGATAGTTAGCAGACGAGCAGATGGATCGCCTGATGGTATGAGATTATCGCCGCCGGTGCCGCGGTGAACACTTACAGTAGAGTCACTTTTTTATTATGGGCTTTTATTGAGATTCTTTAAGAGCCATAGCTAATTTAGACTAATATCTGTTTCTTGGTTACCTTTGCCAGTCGTCAAAGGCCTTTTTCCCCCCAGAAGAAACCATCATGGCCGTCACCTTGCCACATGTAGGGAACAAGGTGGTGTGTGGGTCTCAAACCCTAACTAAAACCCCTGGGGTGTCCATCTCCGCGCAATCGCGGTCGGTAACCCCACAGCCGGGACTAGAGAGTAGCGCTAATCGCGCTCGCCGTTTCACCCCTACATGACGCAATACAGCCCTTCAACGCTGTACGACCTACCAGGACACCCAGTAATGTCATTCCCCGCGGATTCGTATGCTGAGTAAGCCACTCCCCAGCAGTGGATACGCTCACGTACTCCGAAAGCCCGTTTAGTCGCCTCTTACGACAGGCCAGGAAAACCTTGGCAGTATTCTTAAACGCCCCTAGCCAGAGGGCGTGTCGTCAAAGGCCTCCTCCAACCTTTTCCATTCGGTTCTTTCTTGAGCCACTCTGTTCTACATGACTCCCGCTACTTGTCTGATGTCGTCATCCCACCTTTTTTGTGGTGTACCTCTCTTCCTTTTGCCATCTCTGGGGTACCACCGTGTAACTCTTTTGCTCCATTTTGTCGTGTCCTCGCATCAAGTGACAAGCCCATTTCCATTCAAGTCTTAGAGTCGTCGTAATGTAAGCAGTAGAGTCACTACTCGCTGCAAAGCTTTTAACCCCTCCGATTGGGCCTCCAATATCCTCCTCGCTTACAAAATCATCGTCATCGTCAGCCCATTTAAGTCCCCACTGCTGGGGCACGGGCCTCCGTCAATCACATGAGGGGTAATTGCCATACTCACCACGCTTGGCAGACGGGTTTGGCGAGGGTTTTGATATAAATGCAGAGTTTTCCTTCTCCAGGTGCTGATGATCATACCAGCAGCTTTACCTTAGTCGCCTTTTACGACACCTCGGTAAGAGTGAGGGTGGCCTATTCTACTCTGCCGGGGACCACACGGCACGCTTACAAAATACAACGTACCATAGCGTTACCTCGAGTTACCCTTGTTGACCTTTGGACCGTCCTTATGTCTGGGGCACAAGTGCTTTTTTTCCACTGCAGGTGGGTAACTTGATCTGATGCTGACTGTACGTGCTTCACGCCGATTTTAACGCTGCTTTCAATTTGTAGCAGGTACAAATACATACAATATAACCCAGGTCTTATGATTTTCAGTCAAGAAATTTTCAGCTTCAGTCCGAAGTCTGGTAAGTTGGCAGTATTGTAGCTTAATGCCTCGGAAAGCGCGTTAAACCGTTGGACCTGCACTTCATCTCTCTTCGGTCGTGTATTGGTGTCACATCATATTATGAGGGGTTTACTACTCTAGACTAACAGGTTACACTCTCACCATCTTATTACAAAAACTACTCTGATACCGGCTTTAATCCTAAACTAGCAAGTTCATGATCATTACGAAATATCGTTAGTTATCATATTAAAAATCATTTTTTTTTGTCGCTGTGAAAAATGCTGGCCTTATGCATACCCGAGATAGCGGGGGCCATCAGGGGTTATGTCGGGCTCTTCTCTAGGTATGCGCCCAGAGACATACCGACTAAAAAACACAGCGGCGTTCCCTCATCGCCCAATTGGGGAAAGGTTATGGGTATCCGGCAAAGCCTTGGACTACCACGACCTCCCCCGGATCATATTACAAATCCTAGACTAACCCTAGACCACAAAGTACCATAGGATAGTGTCAAAATTGATCCAATCATTCAATCATTCGTTCAGTGATATTTCGTTTTACATAACCTAGTTATGTTGTCTGAAGTAAAAATATTTCTGAAATGTTTTTAGGCAACAATAAATTATAATATCGTATTAAATAAGTAAGTTGACAACTTTCTCACAAATATCTTACCGCAAAACGGAATGACTGTCACATGGATAAATTGTCATTGTCACAGATTCGATATTATTTTGAGGTTATTAATTTAGTACGTACTCATTTTAAACTAGGGGTCTAGTTTAACATTACTATTATAGTTGATATAGTAAGTAACGTTAAACTTTGTTTTGTAGTAATGTTTATTCTACTTCTAGAATTATTTATAGTATTAATCTCACTACTTATTTTAAACCGTTTTGGAATAAGAGGGTCAGAATCCATGTCATAACAATCCAAATCAGTAGAAAATATTATGTTTTTTTAAGCAGATGTTCATGCTCGAATTCAAATGTCGTCTCGTTTAGAAGGCCCGAAAAGATTTGAAACTTCCAATCTACTTAGCAAACGATTGCTCGGCTTTGGCAGTATATTTATATTACCTCCCATAAATTCAACTCCAGTGAAACATTTGAAAACATCCATAAACCCCCAGGAGACGAGTGATTAATCGTAAAAATTAATTCCAAATAGGTTCGCAGTTACTCGCGTAATTAAAAAATATCTCTCTGTGTTTGTTGAAAATTTATTCGGGCCGCTTCTAATTGGTCGAAACTGTAATTTCCCGAAGGGCAGGCTGGCGTAATTTAGAGGATACTGATGGTATTTATTTGAGAAAAACTTTTAATTAAACTTTAGTAAGTAAGTAAGTTGCCGTGTGGTCCCCGGCAGAGTAGAATAGGCCACCCACTCTCTTACCGAGGTGTTGTAAAAGGCGACTAAGGTAAAGCTGCTGGCATGATCATCAGCACCCAGAGAAGGAAAACTCTGCATTCATATCAAAAGCCTCGCCAACCCGTCTGCAAAGCGTGGTGAGTATGGCAATTACGCCTCATGTGATTGAGGGAGGCCCGTGCCCCAGCAGTGGGGACTTAAATGGGCTGATGATGATGAAGTAAGTAAGTAAAAACTTTTTTTTTTCAAATAAATATAAATAATTCACAACATCACATACATTGATCTGACTCCGAGATAGGTTGCGCAAGCACCTGTGTTGATATCAGAACCAACAGCGGAATTACAAATTCCATACTTTTCTTTTGTAAATACATACTTATAATACACAGGGAACACCCAGACCAATACAAACAGACATGTTCATGCACACAAAGTTTTGTACTGTGCGGGGATCGAACCCTTGGACCGAAGGCAGCGTTCACTACCACTGTTCCAAACGGGTCTTGAAATTTATTGTAAAATTGTGGTGGTATAAAGAAAAATACAGATCTTACAAATAGCATAGTTCGCACGATTACCAAATTATTTATTTATTATTATTTATTATAAATTATTAATTTTTAAGCTGGTCTTAAGCATACAATAGTCATAGATTATCAGTTGGTTGCTAATTCACTATACTTTCTCGTAGCTGTAGCACAAGAAAACTATGTCTCTAACAATGGACAATACGACAAAAATATATATTAGCATTTTTATACTCCGCTCTGGATGTGCCTGGTGCGAAGAGTGACCACTGAAACCAGTTTCTCTGGTAACTCCTAGCAACCTCTCTCTTTTTTAATTTTTAATTCAGCGTCCTGCCCGCCGTTTCGGCGGGCTCATTCCGGGGGTCATGCACATGGCTTGCACGCGTGCACAACGCGCTCTACTTACAACACCCTATACACACTTTCATTATATACAGCCACATTGGTACACGAACCCAAGTGGTAATTTTTTTATTTTTTTACTATTTAGCATCTTTTTATAAAATTATAGACATCTTCCGCAATTTTGAGAACTAAACCACATACCGTATACACATCCCGCCGCGCTTATTTTACTAAATACAGATTCTAGATTGTTTAAGATCATACAGAGGAATGAAATACATTGAGTTGAATTGAATTTAATTAAACCTTCGCTAGTCGGGTCCTGGAGATAGCAGAATATTTCTATTAATTTATTATTAGGCGTGGTGATTATGCCTAATCCCATTCGTAGTAGCGATAACTTGATTTCTATGATGAAGGCCTTTGCCCTGCAGTGGGACAGCAAATAATAATAATAATATAATTCCACAACATCTCATACGTTGACTGATACTTAACTTTTTAAACTATATTATTAACACTTCATCAGAATCGCTAATCCCTGTAACTTGCGCGCACCTTTGGATCTCTCAATGAAATAATTATCTGACCGGTTGAGTTATTCGCTAATGAGTCTAAATGATGGGCTGCCCTGATTATGATTGAGCTTTTTTCTTTTAATCACCCGTTTTGGTTTCACTTAATTTGACAGGAAAGTGAAAAGGTTTTGAAGTTTTTGATTTGTTGAAGTATTTTCTGTGTTCCCTACCTTAAAAGGGAAAATAACTATATGCGCTGTGTTTCTGCGTGAGTAAGGGTACCGGAGGCCCAATCCAGGGGAAGGGGGGTTAAAAGGTAAGCAGCGCACTTGTGACTACTAGTATTGGAGGTATCCATGGGCGGCGGTAATCGCTTACCACCAGGTGATCAGTCAGCTCGTCTGTCACCTATACCATAAAAAAAACTAAATGTATCATTAAAATCCTTATTCTCATCATTATTCCGTATCCTTGTATAGTCCGATGGAAGCCTTCTTAGGTTACGCCACATACATCTATCTCTAAGACCGCCGAAATTGTACAATTAAGTTTCTGTAATGCCTAGTTTTTTTAAGTTGTGTTTTTTTGTGCAATAAAGTATATCTTTCTCTGTCTTTTTCTTCCTGTCACTGTTAGCAGCTGCAGCTCTCTAGGAGAACTGCTGTAGTTCTTCTTAAGAGCTTAGGAGTTCAATGTCTTCACTACCTACGCTTGCCTACTTTCTTATTTCAAGTCAATGTCCTCTTACACCCGTAAGAAGATACTTAATAATAATAATTCTCACAACATCTCATACGTTGACCTGATTCCGTACGAATTAGCGTAAGCACTTGTGTTACAGATATCAGACAACAGAGGAACACAAATATATACTTAAATACATATATTACACCCAGACACTGAACAAACACAAGTGTTCATCGCACGAATGTTTGTCCAGGGTGGGGATCAAACCCACGACCTTTGGCGCAAGAGGCAGGGTCACTACTAATTGCGCCATCCGGTCAGTCACATCCAGTCAGGACTTTAAGGGACATAGTTAAAGACCCTCATGATATTGATAATAATTATTATGTAATAAAATTTTAACTTTAATTAAAACTGACAATAATTTGTATGTAATTCTAATGTAATAAGTAATATAGTGTAATAGGTACCTAATGTGTCATAAAAAAGATTGGTCTTTAGTAAGTATAATAATAATTTCCTGTAAATTTGCATGTCCTATGTTATGACAAAACGTGCTGTACTCTTATACCTGTCATTCCAACTTTTTCACCATGTTTTACGCAAATAAATATCATTCATTCATTCATTCGTTCGTTCATTCATTCATTTATTCATTCATTCTCTCATGAGCTGAGTAGTCAGGAAAAAAAAACGCAAGAAAACCTGCACGTTTCGGATAGTTTCTAAAACGTACTACCGTGATTCATTTTGTCTGGTTCCCCTGTAAAAGATTTGCCAGACTCCCCAAATCCTGAATTTCGGTCCAAGCGTACGTACCCCGGGAAGCGGAAAGGAAAGGAAGCGACAATTTGGATGCAACCAGGAATTACACGCTAAGATGAGCGAGAGACTTCGCCAATTATTCTTTATTTGGAAAACAATGTGTGTCTAGTAGAATTACAACCAGACAACGTGGAGATTCTTATTAGCAAATTGCCAACCCTGAACACCGAAATTTAGTGCAAGGATAGGCAAACAACAAATGTGTAAACTACTTGATTCTTTTTGTACTTCAGTGTGATGCATATTACCTTAACTATTGAAAAAAAAAACTATTAGAATTAAGTGGACAAATGTCCCGAATGAAAGTAAGGACGGGCCACTATCCTTACAACCCGTGCGGGTAAAGAATGGGATCAGAAATGGCGGCGCATCTATTCACTTCTCGCTCGCACACTATTTGCCTCTATACTCGCACCCCACGAGTGCGAGTATAGACGCAAATAGTGTGCGAGCGAGAAGTGAATAGATGCGCCGCCATTTCTAATCCCATTCTTTATCCGCACGGGTTGTACTTTCATTCAGGACATTTGTTCACTTTATTCTAATAGATGGCTCTAGGTGTCACTTACATCGCGCAAGCGTTTAGGATTTTTAGATTACAGCTTATAAGCATTGCCGTTGTTTGTAGGATTTACCTCTTTATGAATAGTATACATCATGAAAATAGATCTTCTCAGGTCCCCATAAAAATATCCATTTCTAATTCACTATAATCACCAAAAAAACTTATACAGACTCAATTTTCCGATGAATTACACAGAGCACGGATAATCCGACTATCGAATTGCTATGGGAGGCTGTAATATCGCCTGATGGTCGTTTTTTCGAATAAGAAAACAGTTTTTGCAAGCATTATTTCGGATATTCGAAAATGACGTAAAAAAGAGGGCTTTTCTAATCAGATCTTTGTCAAAAGTATATATAATAGTATGTATACCTTCTTACTTGTTATATTTCTCCAACTCCACTTATAAAGCCATTTGCTACAAATGAAGCCTAATTGGATACTACCTTACTAACTGAAGCCTGACTAAGTGTGTACTCAGGAGGAGCGAAAAAATGAACAGTCAGATTTTAGTAATTATGTGTTAATTAATTCAAAAGGCGATTTTCACGGATCTTGATGTCCCAGTTAAGTGAACATGCCAGTAAGTTAACTTCGTTTTCACATTAGTTTGTAAAGTGCATACGCCGCATGAGTGAGGGTGTCGGAGACCAAATTCGGAAGAAGATGTCTTCAAAAAATTGCAGAACACCCGCGACTGCCGCCAATATTTTCTCGACCCATTTGGATTTGTGGTAATGAATGCTGCCTCTGGTGCAAGGGTTGCGGGTTCAATCTTATGCGAGAGTATTGGTGTAGGAGTTTCTACTATAATATAGAATAAGTATTAATTTACGAAAGAAAAGTATTATATGTATATATTTGTAATTCCGCTGTTGGTTCTGATATGCGTAACACATGTGCTTGAGCTACCTATCTCGGAGTCAGATCAAAGTATGTGATGTTGTTAAATATTCATATCATCATATCAATGATATAATATTTATATTTTAATATCTATGATATTTTTGTTCCTGGTTTCTATGGGAGGCGGTAATCGCTTACCATTAGATAATTCGTCTGTTTATCTGGCTAATAGATAAATAGATAGATATTCTTTATTACAAAAAATAAAATACAAGCATGATACAACAATAGCAACAGACAGTACAATAAGACGGTCTTATTGCTTGTAGCAATTTCTTCCAGACAACCTTTGGGTAGAGGAAAGAAATATCGTATTCGTAATAAGGGAAGGCAGTGCAAAGTAGTTTAACAAATGAAATTGAGAATGGCAGAAATATACATATTTTAATATATTAATAATATTACATAACATAAATAATAATAACAATACATACATACCCAATAATATATACATAGATAATTTATAACAAAAATTCAATAAAAAACTCATAAAATCTCATAAAACAAACTTTTTAAATTAATATTCAATCTACAATATTTTTTGGGTACTTGACTTATCTGGGGTGGGAGAGCATGGCCCACCTGCCCCCCTTCCTACACCCATATGCTGAATAAAAATATCTGAAGTGTTTAAAGAATACGACCTCAAAAGTGCCTGTAACACTATCAGCCTATATACTGTCCCACTGCAAGGCAAAGGCCTCCATCATAGAAATCAAGACTTAGCTTCTATGATAAAATAAAGCTTAATCACCACGCTTGCCTATTAGGGATTGGTGATCGCAAACCCGAGCTATGTTCGAAAAAAACCTTTTCTTGAGCCGGGAATCGAACACAGGACCCCGAGATCACGACCCGTTATTTAAACCACTAGACCAACAGGGTGTTAAGGTAAAAGTGCCTGATTAAATAATTATTTTACCGCTTTCTATTTTCTTTTAAAAGGCCAAAAATGTTTTTAAATTAGGACTCGTATTAATAAACAAGATTTTGTAATAATATAGAATTGAGGTCCATATACGAGATGTTTTTTTAACATGATATTTCGAAATGTTAATTTGACAACCGCAACAATCAATGCAGCTGACGTTGGACCTTAGTCCAACAATACACTTTCTTTGCACGCTATCATAATCATCATCATTTCAGCCAATAGACGTCCACTGCTGGACATAGGCCTTCCCCAATGATTTCCACACAGATCGGTCCTGCGCCGCCCGCATCCAATGGATTCCCGCGACCTTCACCAGATCGTTGGTGCACCTTGTGGGGGCCTGCCACGGCTGCTACTTCCTGTACGTGGCCTCCACTCGAGGACCTTTCCGCCCCAGCGGCCGCCTGTTCTCCTCGCTATGTGCCCTGCCCATTGCCACTTGAGGCATGCAATCCTTTGGCCATTATTTACGCAAGGCTCACTGCTCCGTGAACTCTTACTGTGGTCTAGGTATATCAAGTTAATTAACTTGAAGATCTAGTGGGTGGAAAGTGTGCGGATGACAACTTTAATTTCTGAGTGGAAATTAGTGACTTGCACCGCCCAGAATGTCTACCAGACGGTTTCTGAGTCTGATGGGGCCTTTTAATTGGAACCCAAGCGAATTAGCTGAGGGCTAGTTTGATTCAACTTAGAATATTTTATGTTGTATTTTTTGTTTTAGATGGTGTAAGAACTCAAATGAAAATAATATCCTAAAGAATTGAAGCTCATACATGCATGTCAATTTTCTCTTAAAAAGTGTCCCTTTAATCACTCGACATTGGCAGAATTAAAAAATGTATTTGGCATAAGCAGACACAATAGCAGCCATTAAAAAACATTGAATATTTTAAGGGCATATAGTGCACTAAATGCGATGGTAGCTCTGAAGAACGAACAAATGGACAATTTTTCGAACAAAGAAAGAGAAAAAAGATGACCCATATTTTTTGTTATCATCAAATGTGTCTCTTTATTGAAATATTTATTTTTTAAATGAATAATTAATATACCAAAAGTGACGTAGTCCTCAGGCTCAACTTTATTGTGATGTCGGTGCTATATGCTCAATAAAAAAAGTTTAGGCGACTTTATGAATTACTCACTGTCATTATTTTATCTTGTCATTATAAAATCAGAGATATTACTTTTTTTTAATAAACGCGAGCAAAAGCGTTATTAATTTGTATTGACGAGTGATGACGTCACAGGAGGATTTTTACATTTTATTTTTTTTTCTCCATAAATATCTGTTTAAAAAATCTGGAATAATTCTTCTGAAATTTCTATGAGTCTAATTTAGAAATAGTATTTTTTATTTCTAAAAATGACTTTTTGGCGTGTTGTCCATTATTAACGGGAGTTCCTAGGTATTAATTTCTGGATGTTTCAAATACACCGTCATGTTAATATCGTTGTATAGTGAATAACATCCATTTACCCTGTTAGATCAACAAAATAAGCGATAACAAATCAACTGTTCCATACAAAATAGAATATCCACGTGGCAATAATGTTTGCAACAAATGATTATTATTTTGTTGATCTAACATGCTAGATGGACTTTATTTACGATAGTTATTATGAGGTTTTCGGGATGTTAACGATAAAAAAATAACGATGTATATGCGCGTGTTTCTATTGTAACATTCGCTGAGTGGTGAGGGAAAACATGTTACAACAATCTGAAACTTGCACGTTTTGGATTGTTGTAACATTACACTCGATGCTGCTTGCCAGTTCACACTAGTTGAACATGGCATTGACACGCTACAATGTGTCTAGGTCCCATTTTCTACGACCTTCTTATATAATCTTATATAATAAAAGTTGCGTCTTATTCGATGTATTTAGCCAAAAAGTTGCTATTATTACTTTGCTTTAATGATTTTCAAAACTTTCATGACTAATAGTACGAGTACATTTATACACTCATGTTCAATTGATCATTCCATCATACTTCAGTTATAAATCAAAACCACAGTCGAATTCAATCATTGCCCATGACAGATGGCTACCAATTTGCCAAGCTTTACCCAAACCCTCCCCCAAATCCGCTAAACTCTATTACTAAGTTACTAAGACTCAAATTGGGATGTTAGTAAGTAAATTATTGCACCATTAATTTGGTTTTCAGACATTTGTTACAAATGATTGATTTGATCTAAAACGTTATTGATTGTGTCATTTGGAAGGCAAAGTTTGATGTTTTCCTTATTAAGTTACAATCAAATCTGTAAAGCGGTTGGGCCTCTTAGACATTGATCAATTAAACAGCATGATGGTTAATGAAGTTTGTTTAATTTAACCACAAATCCAAAAAGAAATTCCGTGTTATAGAAATGCATGTCTTCACTGCATCAACATCAGTTTTTAAACAAGAAAAAAAAATCCATAAGTATTGTAATACTTAAAAGAGAAATGAGACGCCATCTTTAGAATAGCAAAAGTTTTCGCATGAATTTTTAGACTAACAAAGATTTTGGCACCAAAATGACATTCAAAGGAGGGCTGTTGTAACCTACTCCAAATTATGTACAGAAAAAGTGTCTATAATAATAACATCATCCATGTAAAACCAAGATTCGAATTTTGCCAAATGCCAAATCTTACTTGTCGCGCAGTCCTTTTGTGAGGTCCTCCCATAATTGAGGTCAGTTTACGTCTCACCTACCATACAATTCGTAATACCACGTCTCAGTTTTCCTAAGAAAAACAAAGTCGCGGAGCCGTCATAAGCAGGAACGCGCAAACACCTCATGAGTGAAGGCCGCCAGGGAAATAAGAGCCGCTTCTCTATTTGTGTCCTTTGCTCTCTCAGGTGAGAGGCTTTAGGAGCCCGTGGGAAATAGGCAAGAGAATTTGAGCCCCAAAAAAAATTTTTTTTATTGATTAGGGCTAGCATTTTACCACAATTACACCTGATGGAAAGCGATGATTAGATCGAAGATGTTAGGTTTACTTGTAACACATGGAGAGAATCAGACGGATCAACTGATGGTTAGCGATTACCTCCGCCCATGAACACCCGCAACATCAGTAGAGTCACTAGCGCGCTGACAACCTTTTATCTGCCCTTCTCCTGATTAGGCTTTTCCGGTAACCTCACTTACACGGCCAAACACAGCGCAGTCGTTGAATCATATCGGTTTTCTGTGAGGTCGTGGTATCATTTCAGTTGAAACGGCCCATTCACGCCAAAGAGTTAATGCATTCATGCTCTTTCTAAGAAAGAAGGCGTTATCACTTCATGAGTGAAGGCTGCCAGGGAAATCAAAATAGCTTCTCTATTTTTGTCCTTTGTCCTCACAGGTGAGAGGCTTTAGAGGAAGGCGTGGGAAGAAAGCAAGAGACTCTTAACTCCAAAAGAAATATTTTTTTATTGATTAAGGCTGCCATTTTACTACAATTACATGAAATGGACGGAAAGCGATGATTAGATCTAAGATGTTAGGCGTTTTTAATAACATATTTTGCCTAAACGCTTTTGCCTAAAATGCCTTAGAGTATAACGCCTTAAAAAGTACAGAGGATCCAATAGTTTGGGAGTAGTTGATCGGCTTAAAATGTTTGGCGTGTTTTTTTTGGCACGATGGATCTGAAATAGCTTAGATACCAAACAGTAAAATAAAATGACCAACTAATAAAATATTGGAAAATAAAAAAAAACCGCATTTACGAATGATAATTTGTTGAAGCATTTTATGAAGTAACAATAATCAGAACCCTTACAGTGAAAAACAGTTCTATCCTTTCTTTTTCTTTATTTAACCACGACAGTCTGGGAATGTCTTGTATGTAAGGATGTGTGAAAGAAAACTTTCTTTTGAGACTTTTTTAGGAAGTGTTATAGATAGATAGATATACTTTATTGCACAAAAAAAACACAACTTTAAAATCTGTTATATGGATCTAAATAATCTGAATTCTAAAAAACCTTAAAACATACTTTTTTAATGCAGACCAAATGTAGTTAACCAGCACCGGTCCGTTATAAAGTTCTTGTGCTAAGTGTGTACATGCCAACGGATACAGTGCACAACCTTACGGAGTTCACTCACTGCCTCGGTACAGTAAGTGCTATAATAGACTGTTGTGATACGGAGGATGTTTTTGTTGTGGGTGATTTTAATGCCCATCCTTATGAACCATTTTACTATGAATTATTAAATTTTTGTAATGATAATGATTGGACATGTATTGATATTGAAAAATTAGGGTTAACATCTGATACTTTTACATTTATAAGTGACGCGCATGGTTCAACGAGGTGGTTGGACCATTGCTTAGTAACGAAATCAGCAATTTGCTTGGTAGATAACGTTTATGTTAAATATGATGCACTATGCTCGGATCATTTACCTTTAGTAATAGACTGTAGTTTTAATCTTATTCAACCAAAATTAAAGTTTAATCATAATGACAATTATTTGAACAAAAATATTATTTGGGGTAATAGAACCGATGAGGAAATTAAATTTTATTATGATGAATGCTATTCGAAATTGCGACTCATTGACTTTCCAGGGGAACTTTCAAGTTGCTGTGACAAATTGTGTCGTGATCCGAAGCATAGGCAGCTAATAGATAATATGTATAGCGATGTTGTAACTGCTTTGAGTGACGCGGCAGTCGCAAGTCGGGGAACTGGGCCTACACCGGGGAAAAGAAAGCGAGTGGTAGGGTGGAACAGGCACGTGAGCGCCGCCCACAGGGAAGCCAGGTCCAAGTTTCAAACATGGTTGTTGCTCGGGAAGCCTAATGCCGGGGTAGCTTATGAGGCAATGCGTGATAGCAGAAAGATGTTTAAGTCCAAGTTAAAGTGGTGTCAACACCATCAAGAGCAAATTAAAATGGACTTGCTAGCTCAAAATCATTCTAAAAATAACTTTCGCGCTTTTTGGAAAAATGTTAAGCAGCAGAATACTGGATCTGGCTTGCCTGCGAGCGTTGATGGTGTGAGTGGTAAAAGAGAGATCGCAAATTTATTTAAGCGAGCCTTTGCAGTGGAGCCACTTACATCTGAGGCTGGTGAAGAGCTGTGCGGTGCTGAGACTCAACGTGACGACCTGGTTATCCATTTTAAGGCAGGAGATGTTACCAGAACAATAAAATCTATGTCCAGGGGTAAGTCACCAGGACACGATGGTCTTAGCATCGAGCACCTTCAAAATGCTGGGGCACATCTGCCTCGAATATTGGCAATGTTATTTTCCCTCTGCGTAGGACACTCCTATTTGCCAATGGAGTTAATGAGAACGGTTGTAGTACCTATCGTAAAAGCCAAAACTGGTGACGTAGCAGACCCCACAAACTACAGGCCAATTTCACTGGCTACAGTTATCGCCAAGGTTCTTGACGGCATGTTGCATGAGCACCTCAATAAATATATTACCCCGCATGATAATCAGTTTGGGTTTAGGCCCAAACTGTCCACTGAAAATGCGATAGTGTGCCTGAAGCATGCTGTCAGGTACTACACGGATAGGGGAACCCCGGTGTATGCCTGTTTCCTCGATCTGTCAAAGGCATTTGATCTGGTTTCCTATGACATACTATGGAGAAAATTGAGTCAAGAAAATGTGCCTCCTGAGTTAATCAGCGTTCTAAGGTTTTGGTATGGAAACCAGATCAACAATGTGCGATGGGCAGGTGTTCTATCGGATCCGTACAGGTTGAGATGCGGCGTGAGGCAGGGAGGGTTGAGCTCACCGACGCTCTTCAACTTGTACGTCAACGAGCTGATTGTTGCGCTGAGCGGACGCCATGTCGGATGTCACGTGGACGGTGTTTGTTTTAATAACATTAGTTACGCCGACGACATGGTCCTGCTGAGCGCGTCAATAGGTGGTTTGAGAGATCTCATGGGTATCTGCGAAGCGTATGTGCATAGACATGGTCTTAAATACAACGCAAATAAAAGTGAACTCATGGTCTTTAAATCTGGAACAAAATGTCCGTCGCATGTGCCGCCCGTCATGTTGGCTGGTGTGGCCCTAAAGCAGGTGCGTAGCTTTAAGTACCTCGGGCACATCGTGACTGAGGATTTAAAAGACGATGTTGATATTGAACGCGAGAGGAGGGCGCTGTCGGTAAGAGCGAATATGATAGCCCGCAGGTTTGCACGTTGTTCATATAATGTAAAAATTACTCTCTTCAGGGCTTTTTGTACCTCCTTTTACACGTGCAGCCTGTGGGTTAGGCATACGACAAGAGCGCTAGATTCCCTTCGCGTCCAATATAATAACGCATTCAGGGCGCTGTTGCGGCTGCCTCGTTTCTGCAGTGCGTCGCAGATGTTCGCGGAGGCGCATACGGACTGCTTCCGTACGATTATGCGCAAAAGGGCTGCCTCGATGGCGCGGCGGACACGGGCCAGCGGCAACAGCCTCCTCGTTGTTATAGCGGACCAGATAGATGGTCCATTTTTGGGACACTGGAGGTCCTTACACACTCCTGTCCCCAATAATAATAATTGGATATACTAACATAGTTTTTAAGCACCAAAATGTTACTAACGAATTTGTATGGATTTATTTATCTGAAATAAAAAGCTTAATAATAATAAAGAAGGTATTATTCGTATTTAATCAGAATCAATACAATTCACAATGCACATTTTAATTTAATATCCAATTATATAGGGTTTTTCTAGCAAGAAGTACCATACCTAGATAAAACAGATGTAAGTATACTTCTATCTGTTTTATCTAGGTATTACTGACACTGGTATTACTGTATATAAACTGAGGATTAAGAGGAATTTCAATAGATTTGTAGAAGGTTTTACAAATTTTATTGATTGATATTGGTCTTCTTTCTGTAAAGATCAACTAAAATCCATATGTTTACGTTTCAATTTTGAATAGCAAACAGTTTAAAACAAAATGAGGGTGTCACAAAACTGTTCTCAACATACTGTGCAGAGTAAACACCATTTCAAACAATGTATACCCAAAATACAGATTAAACACGTTTTGATGTTTGCACCTAATAAAGACAAGGTTTAACGGCAGACATTTTAATATTCGAAAAGCAAATGGCGTCGTAAAAATGGCGGACAAAGAGCGCGCCATCTTGAAACGTCACTTAAAAATGCATTAAAAATTAACGTGTTATGGGTTATATTTACATAAATTAACGTGTTATGGGTTATATTTTTAATGGGATCTATGAGGTTTGATAATGAGAGTAGGAATAGATAGGGGTTTGTAGATACCAGTACCCATTCATATAAATACGAGACAGATTATCTTCTTTGATTTTTATGTATCTTATAATAGAGGTATGTTTGCATACTAGATATAGAGGTATTAGAGGTATGTCTTTAGAATAGAGGTACACATGCTTAGAATGTATGTATTTTACGCTAGTAGAAACTAAATAATCGATAAGGAGCATCACATCAAACAAAATTATATATATGTGATACCTCAGGTGTTGCAGATGTCCATGGGCAGCGGTGATCACTTTCCATCAGGTGTGCCGTCTGCTCGTTTGTCCGCTATAATGTAAAAAAAAAAATGGAGAAGTCCTAGACAGTTCTGTTTAGGTGTGAGCATGTAGCCCATGCAACTAGATTCACATCAAGCACAAAACCGATTTTTGTCAAAAAGCCAACTTAATCAGGGGTTGTTAGCAAAAAAATGATTGGAAAGTTAACCACGCTAAAGATAGCGTTTCATTTCACATCACACACATTTCAAGTACTAATACTTAATCTTTTTCTTCTAAAAGTCTAAAACTGATGTGAGTAGGTTATGCAACATAATTAAATTTCTATTATGCGCCATACATCACTTGATCAGTGGCTAGGAAAAGGAGAGCATATGTAGGGTAAATGGCAATGGAGAGGGCTATGCTCGGAGTCTCCCTGCGTGATCGTATCAGAAATGATGAGATCCGCAGGAGAACTTAAAAGCAGATTAACTAATTTCTAGAACTTATAGAACATCCTCTGTAGTCTTCTGGTCAGCCAGGAAATTACAAGGACACTCTTTCTGTTCCAAAAACCGTGAGCTCATCTCACTTGAGTTCCTGTCCATCTCTTCGCGCGCCCTAAAAACAAGATCTCGCCATAACACAGCTCACACTTTTATATGCATACTTATGCAAATGTGCTATATTTGAGTACTCACCATCGAGTTATGCGGGCTAAATACCATTGTCCTGTCCATATTTTATTACCTTCAGACCTCATATATTTTCTTGCGGAATGATTACCACCTGGTTGTGATTGTTCTTTCTCACACTGATTAACTTTTTATTACTTAGTAAAATGCGTAAACCAAAATAAAGTAACTGATATGATTAGAAATAGTAACCATTATTATTGTTGTTGTTGGATTAATGTAAACATTTGTGACTTTTTTTCTTGATCTGTGATGATTTGTGATGTGAACTCTGACAAAAGCACACACATTTTTTCAACTTTTTTTTTCTCTTTTTTCTGTTGTGTCACACATACAGCCAAATCCTTAATTTTGCTATGACACTATTAATCTTAGCTATTAATTATATTTACTTATGGTTCATAATAATGTTTGTATGCATACCTAGTGTTGATTAAGGGAAATTGTACCGAAAATCGGACTAGGATACGGAATAGGTCATAGAAATGTGATTTAAAGTCCGATCACGGTTATTTGGCACGTGGCAGAGGTCGGGACTAATGCTGTTTTGACATATTCTCGGATAGAAGAAACAATGTCACTGATGTGCCTTCTGATCTTGGTCGGTCTTATTACATATAGTATGTAATCCGCTTATATTGTATAGTATTGATGCGTCTTTCTATTTTTTGTAAATTGTATTTTTCTTTTGTATTGCTTTTGTATCTGTCTGCCCCCATATTGCGCATCTGTTCAATTACCTATCTGTTTCTTTTTTTCTGTCTCAATCTCAATTATGCATGCATGCATGCATGGATATGGAACAGATGCGCAATAATGTAATGGTAGTTGCTGAAAACCAGCGTCGAGGTTGGTCTCATGGATCAGCACCGACTATAGCTGAGCGGCCGCCTGTTTGGCACATACAGGGATAATGTTGTCCTACTTTTCGTCATTATTTATGTCTAGGTTATGTTTCTTATTAAGTTTCCTTGTTTTGTATTGTGCCAAATAAAGTTATCATTCATTCATTCATTCAACTAAGGTCACAGACATAGCCCAAAGGATTGCATGCCTCAAGTGGCAATGGGCAGGGTACATAGCGAGGAGGAGAACAGACGGAAGTTGGGGCGGAAAGGTCCTCGATTGGAGGCCACCTACAGGAAGTCGCAGCCTTGGCAGGCCTCCTACAAGGTGGACCGACGATCTGGTGAAGATCGCGGGAATCCATTGGATGCGGCACAGGACTGATCTGTGTGGAGAACATTGGGGGAGGCCTATGTCCAGCGGTGGACGTCTGTTGGCTGAAATGATGATGATGATGTAGGGTAAACATTTTGAATGACAACAATTGTGAACTGAAAATGTGCCCGTGTGCTTGTTTACGTGTTCATTCCAAAAACTCAATAATCTATATGTCTGCACCAGACTTACATCTCATCCTCTTAAGATAACAGTATGCGGTAGAAGGGAGTTCGCAAACGCTTTCGGGGCGTTAAAAGCATTAAACTTTTTCTTTCACCCCAGTCAAATTGGGCGTGAAATTCGTAAGGGAATGGTTGTGGATGTAGAAAAGTTTCGATGCGGTATTCTCTATACTTTTTATAGTACACAGTGTATTAGCTTGCCTTAGCCTGATGGTAAACACAAGGAGAATTCACGTTGCAATTTCAACGGACGAGATGGAATGCAATCACTTCTGGTACTGGCCTAGGCTTCGATTGTAGGGATCTATATTATAGAACGGTGGAAAAACATGCGCCAGCTACGAGTCAATTACTATTAAAAATGGAAGATATAAGAACTACCAAAATTTTAAGTACCTATACCATGTGATGGAATTGGTCGGAAGAAAAAGGAAAGGTGTATATACTATAACAAGGAAAATCTGACTAAATTACTGACGATAAAATCACAGTTCAAAGCAACTATGAGACAAGGCCTACACCTTGTACACATGCTTATACAAGAATACCTTTTTGGAAACTCAAACGGTATGGAGGGAAAAAGGGTTTTTGAAGTTCACATGATATCCCTTAGTTTTTATAGTTAGAAAAATAGTAATACAGAGTATAAGATAGTTCAAAATAACTATAATTAATCAAGATGGGAATTAACTCGATATTTATTATGTGATACAACATTGTGTAACTACTCACATATACACATTACATGTTGTATCACATAATAAATATCGCGTCAATTCCCGGCTGGATTAATTATAGTTATAATGCAACGCTAAAATATAAAAATTCATTCAAAATCAAATGAAAAACACCGTTAAATTGTATATCTAACTAAGGATAGGCCGGGAATAAAATTCGTGACAGCCCCTTTTAACATTGATGACATGAGCTTTAGTACGGTAATAACTTTAGATCGCGATTTATAATAAGGTGGCATAGGTATAAAAACCATCTTCGTAACTCCAGGGCAAGGTTCACAATACTGGAAAATAATAAAAAGATTCATCGTAAATAAGTTTCTAACCTATATTGTTATCTGCTATTCGTAACGACTTGCCTGTTATTTACATGGTCTCAAATCAAATTGAGGCCTCAGTAAGTAGTCACTAAAAAAAGGTTTTTCCACCGGAGTAATTACTTTTGACTTTGACATGCTGTCCTTAATTTGTAACTGAGGGAGAATGCTACTGTAAATAGTGTAATAATTGAGTATACACCGTCCTTTTTTAATTATCATACTTCCTTATTGCGGGCATTATACTGATAAAAACAAACATCCCCCAAGGAATATAAGGTCTAAACTTAAAAAAAAACTCCTTACTTCCAAAGTGATCAGCTACTTAGTGCAATTTGTATGGGAAGGGGAATGTTTTTATTCAAGTTTAGACCCTATGTTCCTTGGGAAAAAATGTATTTTTACATCAGTGTAATGCTACTTTGTTATTTGCTAATTCAATTCAATGTTTATTTATTTTCTCTCACTTAGGTATACATACAAAATATGATAAACAAATAATGGTAAAGCTATTTCAGTAACCTAGTGTGTGAGAGACTGGTGCCTGAGATAGGTTTAGTGATAAACCCGTATTACAGGACCCCAAATCTCGTGCTCGTGAAATTTATTTTCATACGACATAAATCACTAAAACATAGTTTTTTGTATGGTTTTCAAAATATCACGAGCACGAGAATTGGGGTCCAGGTCACCAGTGCTCTACCCCCTGGTTATAAGATTAAGTTAATTATATATAGCTCTTATATAATATAATTATATAGCCCTATTTTACGTGCTTCTTATTTTATACATATCTATTTTTATACCTATATTACAAACACATTCGTATATGAGTATGCATACACATGACATGCGCTGTTATATAATATATAATTTACATTTTATTTTATCAAAACAAATTTTTATTTTTATTTTGACTTCAATTGTTTCATACAATTAATTACAAATTCATTATTATTTAATTATCCACTTTTTATAATTAAAATTATTGTAGGTGTTCAGTTGAATATTCTATTCATATAAATACTATAAATATTAATGCTGTTATATTTTAATTGTATACTGTTAATTATTACCCGACTACGGCAAAGCAAAAGGAGGGTTATGATTTTGACAGGTTATGTATGTATGTATGTATGTTCATCTGTTTCCACGTAACTTCTAAACTAGTTATCATATTTGAACAAATGAGGTGTCGTTAGAAGCGTCTTAGTTGTCTTCTGGTTAAATGCAACATGACGTCACGTTAAATGTATTACAGCGCCCTCTAGGGGACTTAGAGTAAGGAACTAAAAAACAATTTTTCTTGACGCTACCGTCTGGGGTATCAAATGAAAGAGCTTTTTAACACATTTGAAATATATATTTACATATCTAAAAATATGTTAAATAAAAATAAAGTTTAGAAACTAAAACCCGACTACCAAAAAAACACGATCTAAAAAGTACAAAACAAGAAAATTGTCTCTGCTGAAATGATTATGCCGTATCGCCGTGGTCGTATGCCACCTACTGTAGCAAAATAGATTCATTATAATAATAAAATAAAATTAAAGTGGCATATTTTTGTACTTTTTAGATCGTGTTTTTTTTGGTAATTGGGTTTTAGTCTTTAAACTTTATTTTTATGTTTCATTTTCCTTTTTATTATTTATTTATATTGCTTTATTTCTCTGTGTATAAAATTAGTGCCACTAGGCATAAGTCGAAACCTATGCTGTTAAGACATTTTCGGAAAGAAAATACGTTGTACAGCGCCTTCTTGTCAATGTCACTGAAGTGCCTTCTGATCTTGGTCGGTCTTTATGTATCATTGACAGCCCATTTAAGTCCCCATTGCTTGGGCACGGGCCTCCCTCAATCACATGAGGGGTAATTGCCATACTCACCACGCTTGGCAGACGGGTTGGCGAGGGTTTTGATATAAATGCAGAGTTTTCCTTCTCTGAGTGCTGATGATCATGCCAGCAGCTTTACCTTAGTCGCCTTTTACGACACCTCGGTAAGAGTGAGGGTAGCCTATTCTACTCTGCCGGGGACTACACGGTCTTTATGTAATTGCATGTCAATATGTATATTTATCAGTGGCGAAGGGTGAATATTTTCAAAAGGGAAGCCGGAATATGAAATTAACTTACCAAAATGCTCAACATGCCCATGGATACCCGTGACATCATTGGAGTAACAAGTGCGCTGCCAACCTTTAAACCCCACTTTCCCCCGACTTGGACCTCCGGTACCCCCACTCACGCAGCGAAACACAGTACAGTGCTGCTTCACGCCGGTTTTCTGTGAGGTCGTGGTACCACTACGATCGAACCGGCCCATTCATGCCGATGCGTGGTTCTCCCACGGTCATATGTTAAAGTCGAAAAAATATATATTTTTATTGGCGCGGCCTAATTTTACTACATGTTTTTTGTTTTCAAAACTTAGAGAACGAAGTCTTGTTTTATAGCAAAGAATCTGTGCGAACAACAATATATCAGTATTAATGACATTTTTAACCGACGACCGACATTAAGATCAGCACAACACACAATACAACACCAAAACAAATAAAATTCACCACAATTCAACACCAAAACAAATAAAATTCGACAAAACGAAAGCAACAAGTTGTTTACAATTAGCATTATCCGCCATTAAATAAAAACTAAAAAGCAAGGGAAATAATTATCTTGTCTTCGTCTTACGAGATTTATCTTACCATGTAGTTGTTCCGGCAACACGATCAATTATCCGCACGTATGTTTAGCGCTGTAGGAAAAAGAAAGAGATGGCATCTACTGTCTCTTTCCCACAGCGATGACGCACTAGTGCGAGCGCCATTCTGGCTTCATTATCGTTCGTGCGCTCACGACGTTCGCACGTACTCAGGAAAGTTTTTTACTACCGCGCAAGCTATGCCGAAACGCAAACGCGACGAAAGCAAGGAAGAGAGATGGGCGAGAAAGATGAAAAAATATGAAGAAAAGTTAAGGTTCATGATAATTCCAAGTAATTTACATGAGGATCTGCTATGGTGGAAACACAATAGTAATACGGCTGTTCAGACTATCCAGGGAATTAAATACAGTACTGAAATCTTTACTGATGCGTCTACTACAGGATGGGGTGCATCTTGCGATGGTCATCATACTGGCGGTTTTTGGACCAAGGATGAGCAGTCCAATCATATCAATTACTTGGAATTACTGGCAGTTTATTTTGGGCTTATGTCATTTGCTAAAAACAAAAGTGATTGTCACATTTTAATGAGAGTAGATAACACGACTGCTATTTCTTATGTAAATCGCATGGGTGGCATTCAATACCCCCACCTGAATCGCATAAATAAACTCATATGGAAGTGGTGTGAGGAGCGTAACATTGTTGTTTTCGCTTCATACATAAAATCAGCCGAAAACATCGACGCAGATAGGGAATCGAGGAATATGAACGTAGATACTGAATGGGAGATTAATGCAAATGCTTTTTCAAAAATTACTAGACGTTATGGTGTGCCCAATATAGATCTTTTCGCGACCCGTATCAACTCCAAGTGCAAAGCTTTCATTTCATGGAAACCGGACCCGTATGCCCAAAATATAGATGCTTTTACTGTCGACTGGAATATATACAATTTTTACGCCTTTCCACCATTTTCTTTAATTTTAAAAACTTTAAATAAAATTATTTCAGATCAGGCACAGGGAATCGTTGTAGTTCCCTATTGGCCATCACAGCCATGGTTTCCTTTATTTAAATCACTTTGTGTAGAGGAGCCGCTTATCCTTTCTCCCGCTAAGAATCTTTTATCATCTTCTTTCAGGCGGATACACCCGTTGCACAAACACCTTTCCCTGGCTGTGAGTTTGTTATCCGGGAGGCGTTCCTAAAGAAAGAAATTCCCCAGTCTGCCCTGGCCGTGATGACATCATCTATATCCGCTAATACCAAATCACAATATTCCAGTAGTTTAAGACAATGGTGGGATTTTTGTACTATGAAGAATTTTGATATCTTTGACGTTCAAATTAATAATTTATTAGATTTTCTCTCAATTTGTTTCGAATCCGGAGCATCATACGGGACACTCAATAATCACCGTTCTGCAATATCTTTAATTTCCACTAATAATAATATAGGTCAAGACGAAAGAGTAAAGCGTTTCTTCAAAGGAATATTTAAACTCAAACCAACATTTCCACGCTATAACGTTACATGGAATCCCAACACGGTCTTAGACTTTTTATCAACACAATATCCAAACGAAGTTATTAGTTTTGAACAATTAAGTAAGAAATTGGTCACTCTCTTAGCCCTAGCATTAGGCCAGAGGACGCAAACTATTTCCTTGATTAAAATACCGAACATAAAAATATCCAATAACACAATTATTATTCAAATTACGGATTTAGTTAAAACCTCAGGTATCGGTCGCTCGCAACCAGTGTTTCATCTCCCTTTTTTCACACAAAGGCAAAATGTTTGTCCAGCTCTCACCTTAAAAACATATATTGAGGTTTCAGCTCAGAAAAGGCCGTCCGATGTAGTACAACTTTTGGTGACACACAAAAAGCCCCATAGAGCTGCTTCTAGCCAAACAATTGCACGCTGGATTAAGCAGACTCTCGAAGAGAGTGGCGTGGACATCTCTATATTTAGTGCTCACAGCACACGTCACGCGAGTACCTCGGCAGCCCTTCGGTCTGGTCTGAGCGTCGATATTATAAGAAAATGTGCAGGTTGGTCCGCCCAGTCAGCGGTTTTCGCAAATTTTTACAATCGTCCTATTGTTGATTGTAGCTCTAATTTGATGAGTGTGATAATAATGATTGTTGAGAAGCATGTTCTTATTTGCTTATTTAAATTTACTTTTTATTGTTTGGTTAATAAATGATTGAATATAAATTCAATATTTCTCTATTTTCCCCCATTATCCTGATTGTTCTCTGAACATCTACATGGTAAGATAAATCTCGTAAGACGAAGACAAGATAATTACTGGATCAAACGAACTTACCTGAAGTGAAGTTCGATCTTGATTATCTTGTCTTCGTCGAAGAGATTTAAGTTCCCTCCCATCCCATAGGCATATAATGAAGATACACTTCTCTAAAATAATGAAGCCAGAATGGCGCTCGCACTAGTGCGTCATCGCTGTGGGAAAGAGACAGTAGATGCCATCTCTTTCTTTTTCCTACAGCGCTAAACATACGTGCGGATAATTGATCGTGTTGCCGGAACAACTACATGGTAAGATAAATCTCTTCGACGAAGACAAGATAATCAAGATCGAACTTCACTTCAGGTAAGTTCGTTTGATCCAGTAAAAATATAGTACGCTCCTGTCATGATTTAATACCGTGCTACATTCATTCTTAATTCGGAATCATTACACTTCTACTTCTTTCTCGCTTGCACCTGTGCGTTGCTAATTAACCTATCTCTATAACAAGCCGATAGGCATCGAGTTATTTCTTAGTAAATTTGCACGTGCTAAAACGAGACGGAACATGACGATCTATACACATAAATGAAAAGGACAGATGCTCAGTATGAGAATTTGTAGTATGAAGAAGTAACTCGGTATTTTACCGGCTTGCCACCTGCATTATTTGCGCTGCTCATCAAATTTTGTAGGCGTTAAGTCTATAATTCAAACTATTTGAACTATGTAAGTGTGACACTAAGTGAATTTAACAGATAAAAATATCGTTGGCCAGGGAAGCCGACGGGAATCGGGTTGTAGGGACTCTTCGCCACTGATATTTATTCTAACGCAAAGGCGTCACCCAAGGTTCAGCCTGAAAACCAGCACTGCAGCTGTTGCTTGCGGCAGTTGAAGCATATGCTGAAGCTGAGCCTTGTAAGCCGCTACTCTTATAATCTGTACCGTTGTTATTTTTTTTAGTGTATTATGTGTTGTGGTCAATATGGGATTAAGATGATTAAAAAAGCAGTTTCAACACAATATACTATAAAGGTACCTAACGGCCGCACTCAGAGACGTCAATTAAGCTAATGTTCATTAACTTTAGTATCGGTAGTCTTTTATCAAAATAAGGGTCAATATTTTTTCTTAAGTAGCCAACTAAGTGAATCAACGACTCTGAGTGTGGCTGTAAATCTTACAAAATCCTGTGCATACGTTTTTTATGTGCAGACGAGCAGACGAATCACCTGATGGTAAGCGATTGCCGCCGCCCATAGACACTCGCGACACCAGTGGCATTCCCCCTTTAACCTTTGGTGCATGCTCGGATACGAACCTCGACCACCTGCGTGGAAGGCGCGTTCGTATCCATTGCTCTAAGCTACCATGGCTCTAAAAAGAAAAAAAAGTATTCTTAGCATGAGGCCGGTGTTTTCACTACCTGCCCCTAAAAATCCACGAATAGTAAAATACTTATACTGGTTTCTCTAACTGTTTTGAACTTTGAAACGAATTATTCTTGTGTTTAATTACAGCCTAGCCGTAAATATCTCGAAGTCGGCGTTTTACTTTAAACTTCGGATGTACAATACTGCAAACTTTGGATTCTCTAAAGTAAGAAAGGGAAACCTTTCTTAGCGGCTTTTTACAGATTAGATAAGATCTATCTAGTGGGTCGCACTTTAAAGCGACGGTTGCGCAAGAGGTCCCGGGTTAGATCCCCGGGTCGGGCTAAACATATTATATACCTAAGCTTTCGGTAAGAAATTCTTATTGTCAACCCGGACTCTGGAAGTCGACGCTCATGTACCCCCATGCCTCGGAAAGCACGTCAAGCCGTTGGTCCTGCGCCCAATCCTTCCCCGGTCGCGTCACGCTGGCGTTCCATCGGAATATGAGTGTAAGGGAATAGAGAGTGCACTTGTGTTTGCGCACACACTTGAGCACTGTAATATATCCTGCGTATGTGGCTGATCGTTACGATTGGCCGCCGTAGCCGTAATCAATTGGGGGATATTATTATGATCTAAAATTATAAACTATTTATAAACAGGCAATTTCCAAAGAAAACGACAAGGCTTATAGGTAAACCAATAACGCGGCAGACGAGCCAACGGATCACCTGATGGTAAGCGATTACCGTCACCCATGGACACCTGCCACACCAGTGGTGTCTGGTGTCACAAGTGCGCTGCTTACCTTTTAACCCCTCTTCCCCTGGATTGGGCTTTTGGCACCCTCACGCAGCGAGACAGCGCATGCACTGCTTCACGCTGGTTTTATATGAGAACCGAGGTCCAACTTCAACATCATTGGCTCATTTATTCGTAAAATGACAATTTGACATAATACATCACGTCAAGTCTTTCTCCTTCGGCAAAGCGATGGGAGCTCAGTGGATAAGGATTGCGCCTTTCATTCGGGAGGTTTAAGGTTCAAATACGAGAATGCACCTTAGCTTTTTTCAAATCCATGTGCGTATTTCTACCATGATAGTTTGGCGGCGAGGAAAAATGTAGTGATGAAATCTACACGTTTCGGCTTGTGTCCACAACGTGTAACCTTGATTTAGATAGTCTGGTTTCCAGGGTTGCTAATGTTAGGGGGCTATCTCTTCATTGTAATTATCAGACCCCCCAAATCCTGGATCATGGTCCAAGCATCGCGCTCTAAAGCGAGAGCTTTCGACGCAACTGGGAATAACAGGCTGAAATGAGTCGAAACATTAGAATAGTTATTTACGAGATTTCTACCATGTACCTTATTTTTGAGATTCCGATATTTCAGCACTGTTGCAAGCGCCAAGGTCACGGAGTAACTAAAGTTTTTGCGGGTAAAGTGGTTACTGGCAGACAAAACGGTCTACCCTCCTTCGCAGTCTTTTACTACGCGCATCTGCGGTACCACTGTTCACTAACTCACTATTTTCTCGCATCTGTTCGCGACGGTTATTACATTTTCGAGTCGAAACATGTTCAGTATCACTTTCCAGTTTTTCCTAATATTTGTCTTCTATTTAAAAGACCTTTCTAAAATGCTAGAAGACTTTCTTGACCGTGGGAGAGCCACGCCAGACGCCACCCATTCATGCCGAAATCAAAATGAATGGGTCGATGGGACGACCGGAGCGATACCACTGCCTCACAGGAAACAGGCGCAAAGCTGCACTGTGCTGTGTTTCACTGCGTGAGTGAGGGTTAGACCCAATCAGGGGGAAAGGAGGGTTTGAAGGTTGGTAGCGCACTTGTGTCTCCATTGGTGTTGCGGGCTGTCGATGGCTGGTGGAAATCGCTTTCCATCAGGTGATCCGTTTACTTTACTCACATAAAAAAAGACATTTAGAAAAGTCCTGTATTCGGTGTTTCCACAATATCCTAATATTCAACAAAAAGGTTATAATAAATTCATAATACACAATCAAAATGTTCAAGGGTAGAGGCTATTCAGGAATACAGTCAATCACGGTCTTAGAATTATTGGCAGCGGAATTCCGGGCTCATTTGATTTGATTATTAGATTGGCAGATTGACGCCTGTGTAAAAAGGCTCATGAATAAACTCTGAAGGAGCCTGAAATATTTGTGTAAAACTCAAACTCATCTGGGCGTGAAATTTCCGGTTGCGTTCAAAGCTGCCGCTTTAGAGCTCAGGGTACGCTTAGACCATGATTCAGGATTTGGGGAATCTGGTAATTACAATAAAACAACTGCCGTCTGACTTTCACGACCCTTAGATGGAGAACTGGTTCTCCAACCAACTGAATCATGGTTAAACGTGTCAGAAACTATCCGAAACGTGCTGGCGACAAATGAGCAAGCGAGTCATCTCATCATCATCATCATCATCAGCCCATTTAAATCCCCACTGCTGGGGCACGGGCCTCCCTCAATCACATGAGGGGTAATTGCCATACTCACCACGCTTGGCAGACGGGTTGGCGAGGGTTTTGATATAAATGCAGAGTTTTCCTTCTCTGGGTGCTGATGATCATGCCAGCAGCTTTACCTTAGTCGCCTTTTACGACACCTCGGTAAGAGTGAGGGTGGCCTATTCTACTCAACCGGGGACCACACGGCGAATACAAATACATAATATAGTTTAAGTCATCTGATGGAAAGTAATCATCGCCGCACATGAACATCCGCGAAATCAGAGAGATCGCTAATGTGTTGTTGGCCTCTTTTAAAAAAGAGAGAAATAGCGTACATGACGATATTCTACAGAATACACTTTGGAGAATGTGCGAAGGAGCTAATTGAGCTAGTTCCGCCGGCCCCATACCACTATCGGGATATTAGGCGAAGATTGGGTTACCATCCTTATGTGGTTGAAGTTCCAGCCATCCGTACTAAGCACTACGCAAACTCCTTTCTGATGCAAACAGCCAAGGATTGGAACTCATTGCCCGCCGATGTATTTCCTGAACAATATAACCTGGGCCTCTTTAAGGTAAGAGTGAATAGGCTTATCACAGCCAAGCACCTAAGACCTCATCTTCACTTAACATCGGGTGAGATTGAGGTCAAATGCTTGTCTTTCGTATCATAAAAAAGTACGCTCTTCTCATGAAGGTTTGATGGTAGAAAGACATAGATTTGTAAATCCAGAGATGCATATTCGAATTCGTACCACTTTCTCCCGCATGTAAGGCGCGTTCTTATTGTTCACTGAGCCACCATCCTATCTTTTCCTACACAGTTTGTATCGGGGGACATTTACATCCGTTTAACCATTGAATGACTTCTATCAACCAGTATTTTAACAAAAAAAAAATCCACTATTTTTGAAAGTTGTTTAAAATATTTCGAAGTTCCATTTAAAATGACCAAGACACATGGGCAACTTTGTATGAAAAGTTGAATTTTATTTATACGAATTCTCAAAAATCATAGAAAAAAAAATGTTATTCAGAATGGCTGGTAGAAGAGATGGTTAAAGGGATGAAAATGTTTACCGATGCCCTCTGTATATTTCTTGTAGTTTTTTTACGTTTTCATGCCTCTTCTCACCTTTAATCCTCATTCTATTTCTTATAAGTTGGCTTGCCCTCCCATCTACTTCAGTGACGGGATAACACCCTGATTTACTTTTCAAGGAAACATATGGGTGATAATTTCACCTTGAAACGCTGCAGAAATGAGCAATTTTAGCTGGATAAGATAGCGCCTCCCATACAGATAGTTGGAGTACAAATCCGAGTGGTGCCGAATAATCGACAATCGATAAATTTCACCCTTAAGAATCTAATAATCGATAGTATCGATTAAATCGATTTTATTTTTTGGTCGATATAATCGTTAACATTGACGATACTGACGATTTTTTTATTTGATAGGTAGCAGACGAGCAGACGGATCGCCTGATGGTAAGCGGTTGCCAAAGCCCGTAGACACCCGTGACACCAGTGGAGTCACAATGATTCGATACTGGAACTAAGCCGATACTATCGATTATAATCGATTAATCTTATTTCTCTATATAAACGTCATTTATATTAATATATTCCAACGAATTACGGCTACGGCGGTCAATCTTAACGATCAGCCACGTACGCTGGATATATTATAGTGCACACACAAGTGCACTCTTTATTCCCTTACCCTCATATTATGATGGAACACTACTGTGACACGACCGGAGAGGGATCTGGCGCAGGACCAACAACTTAACGCGCTTTCCGAGGCACAGGGGTACAAGACCGCTAACTTGCAGTCTCCGGGCTGACACTAAGAAATTCTCACCGAAAACTTAGGTACAATTTTTGGTCCGACCCGGGGATCGAACCCGGGACCTCTTGCGCAGCCGTCGCTTTATAGTGCGACGCACTAACCACTACGCCACCGAGGCATTTATATTATGCCCTTCTTAGACAGCTATTATAGAGATAGATCTGTGTCAATTTTGACAAGAGCGGTGACGCTACAACCTCCACCCGTATATCACACCCAGTGAACTGTTTGATTTGACAAATTGCATCCTTTGTTGGCACCGAACTGTCGATAACCCCGCACTATTTGTCCTCGTATTCCGTTTAAACGGTCGAATTCTTCTCCGCCACTTGACGGAATCGAGTTTTTTGTCAGATTTTTTTTTGAAGAAATCCTTTTTGGATAAATACGAGTAAAAAGGAAATGGAAATAATTGACTTTGGAGCTCGAGGTGTGTATTTAGAAGTATTTGAAGCAAACGACACACATTCACAAACTTAATTTTAAAGCGTGAAGAAGCATCTCGTGGGCCAGTATCATATGCCAGTCTCCGACACACATTCACAAACTTAATTTTAAAGCGTGAAGAAGCATCTCGCGGGCCAGTATCATATGCCCAGTCTCCGACACACATTCACAAACTTAATTTTAAAGCGTGAAGAAGCATCTCGCGGGCCAGTATCATATGCCAGTCTCCGACACACATTCACAAACTTAATTTTAAAGCGTGAAGAAGCATCTCGTGGGCCAGTATCATATGCCAGTCTCCGACACACATTCACAAACTTAATTTTAAAGCGTGAAGAAGCATCTCGTGGGCCAGTACGTATGCCAGTCTACGACACACATTCACAAACTTAATTTTAAAGCGTGAAGAAGCATCTCGTGGGCCAGTATCATATGCCAGTCTCCGACACACATTCACAAACTTAATTTTAAAGCGTGAAGAAGCATCTCGTGGGCCAGTATCATATGCCAGTCTCCGACACACATTCACAAACCTTTAAATTTTTAAAGCGTGAAGAAAGCATCTCGTGGGCCAGTTTACGTATGCAAGTCTACGAACACACATTCACAACTTAATTTTAAAGCGTGAAGAAGCATCTCGTGGGCCAGTATCAATGCCAGTCTTCCGACACACATCACAAACTTAATTTTAAAGCTCGTGAAGAAGCATCTAGTGGGGCCAGTATCATATGCCAGTCTCGACACACATTCACAAACTTATTTTTAAGCTTGAAGAAGCATCTCGTGGGCAGTATCATATGCCAGTCTACGACACACATTCACAAACTAATTTTAACAAGGTGAAAAAGCATTCTCCGTGGGAAGAGATATGCCAAGTCTCCGACCACACATTCACAAACTTAATTTAAAGAGTGAAGAGAATCTTCGTGGGCCAAGTACATAGCCGCTCTGCGACACACATTCACAAACTTAATTTTAAAGCGTGAAGAAGCATCTCGTGGGCCAGTACATATGCCAGTCTGCGACACACATTCACAAACTTAATTTTAAAGCGTGAAGAAGCATCTCGTGGGCCAGTACATATGCCAGTCTCCGACACACATTCACAAACTTAATTTTAAAGCGTGAAAAAGCATCTCGTGGGCCAGCACATATGCCAGTCTGCGACACACATTCACAAAACTTAATTTACTTTACTCAATTTGAAGTGTGAAGAAGCACCTCGCGGGCCAGTATGGCATTCCCAACGGAGGTGATGCCTTGAAATCGCTTCCGTTGTAATTGCAACGTGGGCTCTTCTCTTGCTTACCATCAGGCTGAGGAGAGCGAATATACTGTGTCACTGAAATTACTATACTTTTCCTCTACCCCGAGGTTGTCTGACTGTTAACAACAAAACCGCCTACATTGTACATTTACCATAGTTCAAAACTCGTAAACTTTGTACAATAAGTCTATCATGGGGAGTGCTCTGATAAACTGTTTCATCTACTCCCTGCAGCTGAATTCTTTAATCGCAAGCGATTGTCATTCCATACCCATCATCTCGATGGATGGCGGTTTCTCGCGGAACTTTCTACTACGTACCTAATTTCGGTGGAACGGTTTTGCTGCAGGAGTATTTCCGGCGGCTACCATTAGGGACCCTTCAACGAGAAGAGCGTAATTTTTTAAAAAAAGGCCACCAACACAATCTAGCGAATTCTCTGGGATTTTCGCGGGCGTTCATGGGCGGCGTTGATGACTTCCATCAGTGACCGCTTGCTCGTTTGGTCCGCCTCTAGCATAAAAATAAATAAAGAGTATCTACCTATAACTATTATAATCGTATCTTATTTGAATTGAAATATAAAACATAACATGAACTTCTATTATTTATTTGGAATAGTGTAGGTAAACGCAGCCTTGGTCCAAGGGTTGTGGGTTCGATCCTGCACAGTACAAACAATTTGTGGTACATGAAACATGTCGTTTTGTA